>CM051237.1:108003775-108426275 GCA_027917425.1 Gastrophryne carolinensis | reverse complement strand
GGACGGGTCCTTCCGTCCTATTCTGGATTTGAAGTTTCTCAACAGGTTTATTCGTCCTCGGAAGTTTCGCATGGAGACCCTGCGGTCGGCGATCGGTTCGCTTCGGCAGGGGGACTTTATGACGTCCATAGACATCAAGGATGCGTACCTGCACGTGCCGATTTTTCCTGCTCATCAGCGGTTCCTCCGTTTCGTGGTGGGGGATCGGCATTTTCAGTTTGTGGCTCTTCCGTTCGGGCTCACCTCTGCTCCGAGAGTGTTCACCAAGGTGTTGGCGGGGGTGATGGCCCTGCTCAGAGCTCAGGGGATTCGCATTGTGCCTTACCTGGACGATCTTCTCATCATGGCTCCTTCCTTCAGTCAAGCAGAAGGGGACACCAGCACGGTGGTGTCCATGTTGGAGAGGTTCGGCTGGGTGATCAATTACCCCAAGTCCTCGCTGGTTCCGGCCAGGGTGGTGACCTTTCTGGGGATGTCGCTGGACTCTTGCCAGCACAGAGTGTTTCTTCCTCAGGCCAAGGTTCTGATGATTCAGGAATTGGCCCGGCTGCTTCTCTCCCATCCTCATCCGTCCATTCGTCTGGGGATGAGACTGGTGGGGTTGATGGTGGCCTCGTTCGAGGCAGTTCCCTTTGCTCAGTTTCATACAAGGACTCTTCAACTTCATCTTTTGGCGTCTTGGAACCGGTGCCCGGGGTCGTTGGATCGGTCCTTCCGGGTGTCTCCTCGGGTTCGGCAGTCCCTTCTGTGGTGGTTGGTCTCGGACAATCTTCTGAAGGGCAGGTCGTTTCTGACTCCACTTTGGGAAACTGTCACCACGGATGCCAGTCTGTCAGGCTGGGGAGGTTATTGGAAGGATCTTCGGTTTCAGGGGCAGTGGGACCCTCAGGAGGCTCACTTGCCCATCAATGTTCTGGAATTGCGGGCCATCAGGTTGGTTCTGTCTCACTTGACGCATCATTTACAAGGCCTGCCGGTTCAGGTTCGCTCGGACAATCAGACGGCGGTTGCTTACATCAATCATCAAGGGGGGACTCGCAGTCTGGGTGCCCACAGGGAAGTGTCTCTGATTTTGGTCTGGGCGGAGACTCATGTCCCTTGCATCTCGGCAGTTTACATTCCGGGTGTGGAAAACACGGAGGCGGATTTTCTGAGCCGGTGTGCTTCCCGTCGGGGGGAGTGGTCTCTCCATCCCCAGGTGTTTCGGTCGCTTTGTCTCCGGTGGGGGACGCCGGAGGTGGATCTGTTTGCCTCTCGTCACAATCACAAGCTTCCGTCCTTTGTGTCCCTGTCCCGGGACCCTCTGGCTCTGGCGGTGGATGCCATGTCCCTGAGCTGGAGGGACCTGGGGTTTCTTTATCTGTTTCCTCCGATTCCCATGCTAGGCAGGGTGCTGCGAAAGTTGGTTCTGGAAGGAGTTCCCGCCATTCTCGTGGCTCCAAGGTGGCCAAGGCGGGTGTGGTTCGCGGACATCGTCCGTCTGGCCGTGGATCGGTTCGATCTGCCTCTTCGGCCAGATCTTCTCACTCAGGGTCATCTCTGTTACCCCAGTTTACAAACGCTGGCTTTGGCGGCTTGGCTGCTGAAACCTCCATCTTAAAGGAGGAGGGTCTTTCGGATGCGGTCATTCAGACTCTCATTAGTGCTAGGAAGAGATCTTCTTCTTCCATATATTACAGATGTTGGAGAGCTTATATCGATTGGTGTGAGGCTAGGTCTTTGCCCTGCCGGGTCTTTTCTGTGTCTAGGATTTTGGAGTTCCTTCAGACGGGTCTGGACTCTGGTCTTCAGTTGAGTACCTTGAAGGGGCAGGTTTCTGCTTTGTCAATTTTTTTCCAGAAATCTTTTGCTAGTCATTCCTTGGTCAAGACTTTTTTCCAGGGGGTCTCGCATGTGCGGCCTCCTAGGAAGCCTTTGCTCCCAGTTTGGGACTTGAATTTGGTTCTTTCTGCTCTTATGGCTCCTCCTTTTGAGCCCTTGCGGGATGTTGCTTTGTCCATTCTTACTCAGAAGGTTGCCTTTCTGGTGGCCATTACTTCGGTTAGGCGTGTTTCGGAGCTGGCTGCTTTGTCTATTCAGGCTCCTTATTTTGAGGATCATCAGGACAAAGTGGTTTTTCGTTACAAGTCAGATTTTCTCCCTAAAGTGGTCTCTGCTTTTCATCTTAACCAGGACATTGTTCTTCCTTCTTTGTGTCCTAAGCCTAAGAATGTCAAGGAGCGTGCTTTGCACTGCCTGGATGTGGTTCGTTGTGTCAGGTTTTATCTTCGTGCGACGTCTTCTTTTCGTAAGACTGATGCCTTTTTTGTTGTACCATGTGGGCCTAGGAAGGGTTTGGCTCCGGCCAAATCTTCCATTAGTAAATGGATTCGTCAGGCCATTGTTGGTGCTTATTCGGCTAAGGGGAAGGATCCTCCTTTCCGAGTTACTGCTCATTCTACTCGTGCGGTTGGTGCGTCCTGGGCTTTTCAGCACCAGGCTTCTGTTGAACAAGTGTGTAAGGCTGCAACTTGGTCTTCTGTTCATACTTTTTCTAAGTTCTATAAGGTTGATGTGCGGGCCTCAGCGGATGCTGTTTTTGGCCGCAAGGTTTTGCAGGCTGCAGTGGTTTGAATTTTTTCTGCGTTATTGCCTGTTCGGATACCCACCCTTTTCTGGACACTGCTGTTGGATGTCCCTAGTGTAATTATTAAGTCTGAAGTGGGGTGTGTGACATACTTAGAATAATACCATTTTGTGAATACTCACCTGTAAAATGGGTATTATAAGTATGTCACACACCCCACTTCACCCGCCCTTTTCGGTATCCTGGCTCTCTATTTGGTGAAGTTTGGTTCTTTACGTTGAGGGTTACATTGTTTGGTTCTGGTACCTTGTCTTACTGCTGTTCTAACACTGGGAGGTTCTTGGGAGGTACCAGGTATGTATAGACCGGGAGGGACCTGTTGAAGTTTTTTTTGGAGAAGTCCTCTGCAATGCTGCCACCTAGAGGTGCGTTAACCCTAGTGTAATTATTAAGTCTGAAGTGGGGTGTGTGACATACTTATAATACCCATTTTACAGGTGAGTATTCACAAAATGGTATTTTTACTTTGGTCATTGCTGTATACAGAAAACTGTAAAATTGTTGTTTTGTGTGCAGCATCTGATGGTATTGCTGTATTTTTCGCCCTATAAGACACACCTGCCCATAGGACACACCCAGGATTTAGAGGAAAATAATAAAAACTAAATATTGTGCTAAAACACCCACAGGCAGTGTGGCATCCCCCCCATTCCCCATGGGCAGTGTGGCATCCCCCCCATTCCCCATGGGCAGTGTGGCATCCCCCCCATTCCCCATGGGCAGTGTGGCATCCCCCCCATTCCCCATGGGCAGTGTGGCATCCCCCCCATTCCCCATGGGCAGTGTGGCATCCCCCCCATTCCCCATGGGCAGTGTGGCATCCCCCCCATTCCCCACAGGCAGTGTGGCATCCCCCCCATTCCCCATAGGCAGTGTGGCATCCCCCCCCCCCATTCCCCACAGGCAGTGTGGCATCCCCCCCCATTCCCCACAGGCAGTGTGGCATCCCCCCCATTCCCCACGGGCAGTGTGGCACCTCCATCCCATTCCCCATATAGGCAGTGTGGCACCCCCATCCCATTCCCCATATAGGCAGTGTGGCACCCCCATCCCATTCCCCATATAGGCAGTGTGGCACCCCCATCCCATTCCCCATATAGGCAGTGTGGCACCCCCATCCCATTCCCCATATAGGCAGTGTGGCACCCCCATCCCATTCCCCATATAGGCAGTGTGGCATTCCCCCATCCCATTCCCCATATAGGCAGTGTGGCACCCCCATCCCATTCCCCATATAGGCAGTGTGGCATTCCCCATATAGGCAGTGTGGCACCCCCATCCCATTCCCCATATAGGCAGTGTGGCATTCCCCATATAGGCAGTGTGGCACCCCCATCCCATTCCCCATATAGGCAGTGTGGCATTCCCCATATAGGCAGTGTGGCACCCCCATCCCATTCCCCATATAGGCAGTGTGGCATTCCCCATATAGGCAGTGTGGCACCCCCATCCCATTCCCCATATAGGCAGTGTGGCATTCCCCATATAGGCAGTGTGGCATTCCCCGCCCCCCTTCCCTTATGCAGTGGGGACATTTTAACCCCATTTTTGGGGGGAAACAGTGCGTCTTATAGGGCGAAAAATACAGTAATATGTAAAAGTCACAGAAGGCTGTAGAAAGATAGACCTTAATGTATTATTTACATTTTAGAATGGACAAACCGCTTTGATGCTAGCTGCAGAGCAAGGCAACTTGGAAATGGTCCAGGAGCTGTTGAGAAGGAGAGCAAACTGCAATCTAGAGGATATTGTAAGTGTCTACACCAAATAAGCATCAACTGCTGCCTTTACCAGCATGTGCTGGCCAAAGTTTCATGTCAATCGCTGAAGTAGAGGTGACATACAGTTTTCACTATTATGATTGACTTTTTACTTTCATTCACCTGATAAAAGCAGGATGATGTCTTGTAGCCTTCACAAGGCTCTGGGTCTTGCAAGTCACCTGCGGATATCGAGGGTCTTGCCATTAAAGCCCGAGCCCCCCGTTACCCGCCTCCCCAAAGGCCAGGGGGGGGGCAAAAGAGCCCTTGCCCGTTAGGCTATGCCAGCTTGTAGCCTGCAGGGCCACCAAAGCTGGTCCCTGCACCCTGTTCTACAAGCCCCCATAGCTGGTCCCAGGCTGGTTATGCTGGGTAAGGGGGACCTCATGCCATATTTGGGGGGGATTTAAAAGGGGTTTAACCCATGAAGGGGGACCCTATGTCATTTTTTTTTTTTTTTATATTAAAAATAAAATTGAATTTAAAATAATCGCAATATGTCTTCTTTGAGACAGAATCTGGATATATGGTATCGTATCGGCATGCATATATTGTGTATACCCCTACTGTCTTGTCTACCTAACATTTTGAATCCTGTCATATAAAAAATGGGCGTTGTCTGTCCTAAGCTGTTTTCATAGCCAGCAGATCAGGGGTTTATATTTCACCAAGGAAAGACCTGCATATAGAACTTTAGCTCAATGTCCACCTGGTATGTTGGTGTTTTCCAACTATAACCGTTCACTAATGGTTTATAGGAAAAAAACACCTCCCAAAAACCCCTACAAAGGCAGCAGCACCACTATAAAGATTATGACCTTTATTATTACATGTATCTACAATTATTTACATGAATGGTGCTTGAGGACAAGTTAAAAGCATTTTAAAAAACATATGCACAACACTAACAGAGGGAAGGGAAAGGGGGAGGGGCAAAGGCCAACACTGCTCTACACAACCTAGAGGGGCCCTAACAAGTGATGACCCATGGGCACCCTTCACTCTAAACTAATAAGAAATTTAGTCTGCTCTGAAAATTGTTACTGCCCTAGTGCAAAAAATAAAGTGCAATGTGCATATGGAATAACTATAATATATCATATAAATAAGTTAATAAAGTGTACATGTATATATACAGTGCAAAACGTTTTTTCTTTATACACACATCAAATAATAAATAAATCATTATGCAAGTGAACAACCATCTTGTAATAATTCATAAAACCTATCTACAATAATAATAAGGACCCACCGGGTGAAGAATGAACAGGCAGTGAACATCAGCAGCAATGATAAAATGATAATGGAAGAAAAAACACTCACATCTCTTGGAGCAGGCTCACATGAACAGCCCCCCCCCCACAAAAAAAAGGACCCGACCTCACCGCGACGCGTTTCGTGACGTCACCGCGTCACTTTCTCAAAGCGTTGACACACTTTGAGAAAGTGACGCGGTGATGTCACGAAACGCGTCGCGGTGAGGTCGTCGGGTGCTTTTTTTTGGGGGGGGGGGGCTGTTCATGTGAGCCTGCTCCAAGAGATGTGAGTGTTTTTTCTTCCATCATCATATACTATAATATACTATATATTTTTATTAAATTTGTGATTTTTCTTCTAGGATAACTGGACTGCTCTCATCTCTGCTGCCAAAGAAGGGCATCTGGAAATTGTTAGAGAGCTGCTGGACTATAATGCCAACTTGGAGCATCGTGATATGGTAATTTTCTGTTCAGATTGGATAGAGATATACAAAGTGTGTGCAATCTAATCTATTATTTATTATTAAATGTTATGTTATGTAGGACATGCATGTTTGAATTCCCCGTAATACTAGCTGCAGATTTTTTTTGTTATTATGCAGATACAAATAGGAAATACACGATCCTGTATAGTTTGGGCTCAGTGGCACTGTTAGTATGTCATGTGATTTGGAAAATCTGCCACATACATTTTAGCTGATGGTGATGTATGTGATGTATGTGCTAAGGACTGCACTGTGAAAGTTAGTTAACCGTTAGTGCATGTCATATATCATGATGTAGTTCTACTTTGTTTCTTTATTAAAAAGAAACAACCACCTCCCTGGAGTCTATAAGACTCTAGTGCCAGTTGTCTCCCTTTTGTGTGGGACATCCCAAATTGGATGCCCTGCTGTGTGGATATCCACTCTCTCACTTTGACAGCAATCCCACACTGCATCCCCACTATACCTTTAGCGTGCCTATGCCAGGTACTTCTGAATTGCATGGCATATACAAAATGTTGGCTGGTGTTCCTCTTGAAAGGAAATCTGTAGGTATAGCAAAAAATAATAAAAGTGGGATACCCCTCACCCCTTTGTGTAGTAGGTAACATGTAAGCAGAGTATGGTGACCTTTTTTTTTTCTTTTTTTTTCTTTGTCAGGGTGGATGGACTGCTCTGATGTGGGCCTCTTACAAGGGACACAATGACATGGTGGAGCTTCTGCTCTCTAAAGGAGCCAACCCAAACATAACTGGCTTGGTAGGTACAAGACTTAATAAAATAGTATGTTGCTAGGTGTGATGTTCTGCTAGTAAATGAGCCTCCTAATTGTATTTGTGTCTACATGTTTTCTATGATATGATAGGGGACCAAAAGCGGCCCTGGCGTCTGAGACAGCTGATTGCCTCTACCTGGGGCATCCCAAACACAGTTTTCTTACCTTTACCATGAGCCCACGGTGCGCGGGTGGCGGCATCACTTTCTGGCTGTGTGCAGTGATGTCCGCCGTAAGAGAAAGGCTGTACATAGCATCAGGATGCAAGTACTGCCGCACGCTACCGATATGTGCAGTTTTTTCAGCCCCATGTTAATAAGCACGGCCAGAGAAGCTGATTGGGAGAGGCTGTTTATGTGTCGTTGGACAAAGGAAAGGTGAGTGTACTGGGCGAATGGCAGGAATTCACACAGTGAGGCATCCCAAATCGGGGTGTCCCGGGGGGGTGGACCTAATCCCAGTATAGTGAAAACCCCAGGTTGTGGTCCACATTAAAGTGGACAAAAACCCACAGCGATCAGCCCAGGAATCTATAAGATTTCCAGGCCGATCAATTCCCTCCCCCCCCCGGGGCATCCAAAATCGGGATACCTCGTGTGAAACCCCCCAGGTCGCCCCATACACTTACCTTGCTTCCCGGTCCAACGGTGCCTGCGCACAAGCTGCATCCCTGCTATCCCTCTAGCAGGGCACGTGCCAAGCATTTGTAAATGGCTGGTGCGGGTATGCTCCCTGTTAGAGGGAAGCGGGGCATGCTCCCTGTTAGAGGGAAGCGGGGGATGCTCCCTGTTAGAGGGAAGCGGGGGATGCTCCCTGTTAGAGGGAAGCGGGGCATGCTCCCTGTTAGAGGGAAGCGGGGGATGCTCCCTGTTAGAGGGAAGCGGGGGATGCTCCCTGTTAGAGGGAAGCGGGGGATGCTCCCTGTTAGAGGGAAGCGGGGGATGCTCCCTGTTAGAGGGAAGCGGGGGATGCTCCCTGTTAGAGGGAAGCGGGGGATGTTCCCTGTTAGAGGGAAGCGGGGGATGTGGCTGTCTGTTTTTGGTCCACATTAAGCAAAGTCAATCGCCTACTTCACACCTTTGGATTTCACATCATCCATATCCTCTATCTCTATATAATGTTGCCTTATAGATTTGTGGTTATACAGTCTTCTCCAAAAATGTTCAGACCTTTGAATGTTTTTTTTCTTTCCTCAGCAATATAGTGTGTACCCTATTATTTGGGCTTCTGGACGAGGCCACTCTGATATAGTGAAACTTTTGTTGCAGTATGGCGCTAAGGCTAACTGCTCTGACAAGGTGAGTACCTAAGATTAGAGGGTTTCATGTTTGAGGTAATTTATAAGTTTATTCTGTTTTCTTAAAGCCCCCGTGTAAAGTACCAAAGCTTCTGTATACAATCTTTTCTTCCCCCCATATCACGTTTTTCCTGTACCGATATGTATATATAATTTCTTAGGTGAATGTCTATAGATCCATAAACGTCAAAAAGCGTGCGGATATTCAATGTACCCACTGTAGAAATCTTCCCTTGTAGTACATCAAACCAGTTATTTCCAGATCGTCATTATACCTAAAACATTTAGGCCATGACTAATACACATTTTCAGCTGTGGTTACCCATGGGAGTAGTGTAGCACAGTAGAGCTGTGCAGTGTCATAATAACTGCATAAAGGGTTAGATAAGCCAAACCCTAGACATATAGTAACATCAGAGGGGCAAATTTCAAGGCCGTTTAGGAACTTGATCAGAGTGTGAATGGTAAATATATATTCATGTCATGTGCTATAGTGAACTCTTAAAGCGGACCTTCACTCTGAATAAGAGTCTTATATGTTTCCCACACCCTGTACATACAGATTGCTCACATTAAAAATCATCCTACCTGCATCTACTGCATGTTATGAGCCTTTAAACATCCAAGATGGCGGCTTATGGAAGCCGCCATTTTATCAGGCAGCCTGCAAACAGGAAGTGCCTCCTGACTGTGCTGTTCTGCATTCTGGGATTGCTGACCTTTACCTGACCCCAGCTCTGCTCTGTCTGAGCAAAGCACAGCTATAGCCCGCCCCCCTGTACCTTATCCCACTCTCCTCTCCTCAGTAAGTGTGATGCTTCTGAGTCAAGATGGCGGCGCCCGTATTCTAAATTCCTGAACAGAGTTGCAGCCCCGTGGTGGAAAAAATAATAAGTTAGTGACTAAAAACATTAATTTTAGATGCTGGGGAACCGTTTTTTAAGAGTTTGGGCTTTTCATTAAATCACGCTGAAGGTCCGGTTTAACACAATTAAACTTTTGTCCTTGTACCTTTAGTTTGGAACCACTCCACTTATTTGGGCTGCAAGGAAAGGGCATTTGGAGAGTGTCAAGTCTCTGCTTCAGATGGGAGCTGATGTTGATCAGGAGGGTGCCGTAAGTATTTACAGCTTTATTTTTAGCCCCGTCGTACATGGGCCTTTAAATCGGTAATAAAGGTAAAATGCCTGCAGCAAACCTCAGGGCTGACGCATCCCCCACCTATTGAGCATCCTAATCTGGGGTGGCCAACAGAATAAATGCCCCTTTAGTTACCAATGTTATTCAGCCCATCCGCTCCCGAACTGCAGCAAATGACCATACAAATAGGGTTTGCCAGATGTGTGTGCCTGTTGGCCCTGTTTGTGCATTTCTGTGTTTTTTTTTTTATCTTTTAAAGGGACTAAACCCAACAGCAAAAATCAGGCAGCAAGTAGTTTACCTAATACCTGTCCCATGCGCCTCTCCTCTATTTTCTGCAGCACCTGCCAAAGTCATAGCAGGGCTGAATAGTTTGGCCGCCTTTCAAATTTTGATCCATCCAGGACCACACTAAAAACGTCCACTTGGCACGCTCGGCACAAGTGAAGGTGGTCCCACAGCTGTCTCGCCCCAGACTAGAGCATGTTCATGACTTTTAAAGCTGCGCCATGACATGCCCTTCGCTGTTGCACTCAGCGATCTGGGGGGTTTCAGACAGCGGGGTACCCTGGGGTAAAGGATCAAAACCCAGGATAGTCAAAATCCTGGGTTTTGGTTCACTTTAAGAAAGACTTCTTTATGATTACTTAAAGTATTTACATATAATCTGAGATTTTGAGATGCTTTGAAATTGCTCATACTACACTGTTCCCAAGTGGGATAAGGGGGAAGCTAGTGTGTGTGTACTCTGGAACCAAAAGGGGGACCAACAGTCAAAAATGATCTCAGACAAACGGTGTGCATATACATCCCTCCCCAGGGCAATTTAGATTGCTGCACATCAAAATTAACTTACATTTTTCTAACTTCTGCTTTTAGTAAATGTTAAAAAAAAAATGGCAGCTCATACATTTGCAGGCCACCTGTGGACTGGAAGTGCTGCTGGGCTTCCTGTTACTCTGCATTGTCAGTTATGTCAGTTGAATCCAGGCAGCAGCATGGCTGATATACTGGGAAAGGAAGCTCCAAAATGGCCGCTACCACTAGAAAATCTGTGAGGCAGCGGTTCAGCTTTTAGTGGGTGCAGGAGCAAATGTAAGTGCTGACAATGATTCAGTGTCATGCATGCAGATGGGGCAAGGGAGTTTTGGGGAGTTTTTTCTTTCCAGCTGTGCCAGGCTATTGGTCCGGTTTAAGCTTTCCTGCCAAAGAGGTGGGGGCTGGTTCAGTATGAGAGCCTCAACTGAATATAATGTAAATAGTGACTGTTGCCCCTCTTAATTAGTGAGGGGGGTTGTTTCTGCATTCCCACAGTGCATTGTGACCCTACCTCATTGACACCCCAGCTGCTGATTTCAGAGGCCCACATGGTTTGGGTAAGATTGTGCAATTCATATTGTAAGAGAAAATCCATGTGTATTTCAAATCTCTGGAAATGCCTTACTATCGCCTTCCACACAGATAGCTAATATATATCGCAAGTGACACATGTTTCTGAATTGCTGGATCAGTCCGTGTCCGAAGCAGGGCCAGCGTCACCCGGCAAGGCTGTTGAGCTGCCGGTGGCCCACTGACAGCTGGCACAATGTGGTTAAAGAACTTAAACTTTATTCCAAGTATGCATCACGCCCTGCTCCAGCAATGAATCATTACGTCTGGTATATAGTCCACAAGAGGGCGCTTTACTGCAGAGATGGCAAAAAAGAGGCCCCTCACGGTCCATATATACCCGGTACCTCCCACTCATTCCCCAGTTTAGTCTCTGCAGTGGGCGGCGAAGGTCAAGATGATGGCTCTCTCTCCTTGCAGGTAAGCCGGGCTGCACAGCCCCCGGCCATATGTCCTATTCCCACCCGTGCCACCTTTACATGCCTCCCAGCTACGGCTGCAGGGTCCAGGTGATGGTAGGCAGCACCTATTAGAGGTGCTTGTTACTGGAGCATTGCTCCACCGCAAATCCCCCACCAAAGGGTAGGCGGCACAGGTTGGTGAGCCTGACCTGGGATGCCCCATCTGCCTTAGCCCTCACTACATGTAACCAAATGTATTCATGGGCTTATTCCTCCTTCTCCCTAGTCCGGTTATTCGGGGGGGGGGGGGGGGCGCATACTCGTGTGAGTGTAGTGATTGACCTACTGTTGTCACTGTGTGTGCGTTCTTTGTTTTTTACTTTTTCAGCGCTGGCACTTGCTCAGCGCTCTCCTCCTCTCCTCCATTACTGTGAGCCTGCTGGCTGAGTTTGAACGACCCGCGCACGCTCGGCAGCGGGCCGGTGACGTCATCTGTTGCCGGGGGCCGGGCGATAGGCTGCCTGGCCTCTCTGCACTGTCCCCGCCCCCCTCCGGAGCTTATCGGTGCCATCTTTCTGCTGCCTTGTGGTGTGTGCGATCCGGGTTATGTGAGTGCCCTCCGCGGGCATTTCTTATTGCTATCCTTATTACTTTACTGTGTATTAATCATTATACATGCCATATTTAATGGGACTTCCTCTGTCTATGCTTATGTCTTTCAGGCTGGGACAACCTATTTAGAGGTTTCTGCCGGTCCTGAGCCCTGGGTCATACCCTTACTAATTTGGGGCCTTAATTGCAAATCCTCCCACTAGCAGACAATTAGGGGGCATCCCGGGTAGCTGCACAGCGTAATTCCTACTGGTCATTGCGACTGCTAATTCACCATATGGAGGCTTCCCAGGATACTGTGCTTGGGGTCCCTTCGGGGCAAGCCCGGCTATGTGTGGTGTGCAGGGCATCCCTTGTGGGTGATGATGTGCGGGTTTGTGTGCCCAGCAAGCTATTGCGCGGCAATCTGGTCTCTGTGCAGCAGTATCTTCGGCCTGATCCCCCACACCCCCGCGCCTGGTTATGAACCCTAGTGACATTAACACCAGCGGGGAGTCGCAATCTGATGTTTCCGCCAGACTGGCCAACATTGAGAGATTGATTGCTAGCTCTGCAGCCTGTAAGGCTCCAGCCAAAAGACGGCACGCGGCGCCCGCTGCGCCGGCCTTTACCTTTGGACAAGATGATTTCCTTGTTTTGTCTGACTATACCCCTCTCGAGGAAGGGGAATTATTTTCAGATTCAGATCTCTCTGACGATCAGCATTGCCTTGGCGCTGATGCCGGCTTAGAGCTTTGGGATGCTGACGATACCCATAGACTTCTGACTCAAATTTTTCAGGTACTTGCCATTTCCCCTCCTGCAGCGGCACCTAAGCAGCAGAGGGAATTGTTTGGTACCGCAAAACCACGTTTGGAATTCCCAGAACAGACGCATTTTAATAATCTGGTTCTCAAGGAATGGGAGCGGCCTAGCCGGCTTCCCGGTATCCCTAAGGGGTGGAATAGGAGGTATCCCTTTCCCTCGGATGTGGTCAAATGTTGGTCAACTCCCCCCGAGGTGGACGCCCCTGTTTTGGGGTTGTCTAATACTTCTGTTGTGCATTCCCCGGATTCCACTACCTTGAAGGATAGTGAGGACCGGCGTATTGATCAACTGGCTTCCCACGCTTTTACCTATGTAGGTTCGGCCTTGCGCCCGGTGTGTGCTTCCGCTATATTGGCCGTGGCTATTAGGACCTTGATCAGGGGCCTTCTGGACGGCTCCCGTGAGGATCTTTCTAGTGCTGAATTTAGAGCCTTGTCACAATGTGAGATGTTCATCACCTCTCTGCCTTGGATGACACCATTCGGATGTGTAGCAGGACCTCTGCCTTGGTTGTCTCTATCCGCCGATCGGTCTGGTTGCGCCAGTGGGCAGCTGACAATGCTACCAAGAAGGCTCTTACGGGGCTTCCCTTTAAAGGATTGCGCCTGTTTGGTGATCGTTTGGACCTTTTTGCTAAGGGAGGTAGGTTACCCCAACGCAAAAAGCAGCCGCGACCCTTCTGGGGTTCGGGCTCCTTCACTCCCTCCTTTTGTGGGCCTAGGTCAGGCAAGGGTGATATCCTTTGCGGGACAAAGGGGAGATTTCTGGGGCAAGGGCAGAGGCCGTGCCCGACCCGGATCCGCCTGGGGTGCCAAGCCCAAATCCACTGCCAAGCCCGCTCAGCAATGAGGGGGCGCCCTCACCCTTGCGGGTGGGGGGACGGCTGCGGCTCTTCGCTCAGGTCTGGGATCAACAAGTCTCAGACAAATGGATTCTGGAGGTGGTCTCCTCCGGATACAAGCTAGAGTTCGCGGACTGGCCTCCTCCCTGATTCCTCAGGTCACGGGTTCCTACGGACCCTCAGGCAGCTCAGGGCCTGTTGTTGGCGGTTCAAAACCTTCGGGCCATGGGGGTCGTTTGTCAGGTCCCCCCGGGAGAGAGAGGTCAGTGTTACTATTCCAATCTCTTTACAGTGCCCAAAAAGGATGGTTCCATCAGACCCATTTTGGACCTAAAGCTTCTCAACAAATTCATGCAAAAACGTTTGCTTCTGATGGAGACGCTGCGCTCCGCTATCAGCTCCCTGTGCCCGGGGGACTTTATGACTTCAATAGACATCAATGATGCTTACCTTCATGTGCCAGTCTTCCCAGGGCACCAGCGGTTCCTCAGGTTTGCGGTAGGGGAGCAACACTACCAATTTGTGGCACTCCCCTTCGGGCTCACCTCTGCTCCCAGGGTGTTCACCAAGGTGTTGGCAGGCGTGATGGCCCTTCTAGGAGCCCGGGGTATTCGCATTCTTCCTTATCTGGACGACCTTCTCATTACGTCTCCTTCACTCCAACAAGCGGAGCTGGACACCCGGGCGGTGGTGGCGACACTGGAGAGGTTTGGGTGGATGATCAATTACGCCAAGTCCTCACTCTCCCTGTCCTGGGTGACCACTTTCCTGGGTATGACTCTGGATACCATTCAGGCCAGGATTTTCCTCCCTCGGAAGGTGGACTCTCTTTGAGCGCTGATTCATGTCTTGCTGTCCAACCCTCATCCGTCCATCCGGCAAGGGATGCAACTGGTGGGACAGATGGTGGCCTGCTTTGAGGCAGTTTCCTATGCTCAATTTCACATGAGGCCTCTTCAGCTCCATCTTCTTTCAGCCTGGGACAAGTGTCCCCTGTCTCTGGATCAGGCTTTTGCTCTGTCCCCTCTGGTCCAGCCGTCCCTCCTTTGGTGGCTGGACTCGAGGAATCTTCTGGGGGGCAGATCATTCCTGAAACCGTGCTGGGAGACGGTCACTACGGATGCCAGTCTGTCAGGTTGGGGGGCTACTGGAGAGCCCACCAATTCCAGGGGCTTTGGGGCTCTCAGGAGGCCCACGCCCTCATCAATGTTCTGGAGCTGAGAGCGATTCGGTTGGTGCTGACGCACCACCTCCAGGGCAAACCGGTTCAGGTTCGCTCCGACAACAGGACTGCGGTCACTTACATCAATCATCAGGGAGGGACTCGGAGCAAGGGTGCCCTCTGGATGGTGTTGTTGATTCTCTCTTAGGCCGAGGACAGCGTCCCGTGCATCTCGGCGGTTTACATTCCGGGAGCAGAAAAAAGTGGATTCCCTGAGCAGGGGGGCCTCTCGCCCGGGAGAATGGTCCCTTAACAGCGAGGTCTTCCTATCCCTCTGTCACAGGTGGGGGAGGCCGAATGTGGATCCGTTTGCCTCTCGTCACAAGCTTCCATCATTTGTCTCACTGTCCCAGGATCCTCTGGCTCTGGCGGTGGATGCCATGTCTATGTCCTGGTAGGGGTTCGGTCTCCTGTACCTCTTCCCGCCGTTTCCCCTTCTGGGCAGGGTCCTACGCAAGCTGATTCAAGAAGGAGTGCCAGCTGTTCTGGTGGCGCCCAGGTGGCCAAGACAGGTGTGGTTCGCAGACGTCGTGCAGATGGTGGTCGATCAGTACCCTCTGCCCCTGCTTCCGGATCTGCTCACTCAAGGACGGCTCTGTTACCCCAATTTACAAACGCTGGCTTTGACGGCATGGCTGCTGAAACCTCCATCCTAAAGGAAAAGGGTCTGTCTGATGCGGTTGTTCAGACTCTGGTCAGAGCTAGGAAGAAATCCTCTTCTACCATCTACTACAGGACCTGGCGGACCTACATTGACTGGTGTGAGGCTAGGGCCTTCCCTTGTCGGGTGTTCTCCATCCCTCGGATTCTGGAGTTCCTTCAACGTGGTCTGGATTTGGGTTTTCAGCTCAGCACTCAGGGGGCATGTTTCCGCCTTGGCGGTTTTCTTTCAGAGGTCTTTCGCTCTTCATCCTTTGGTCAAAACTTTTTTCCAGGGGGCTACTCATGTGCGCCCTCCCCTCAAACCCTTGTTCCTGGTTTGGGATTTGAATTTGGTATTGTCTGCCCTTCAGGGTCCTCCATTTGAGTCTGTGCATGAGGCTGCACAGTCTATTCTTACTTGGAAAGTTGCCTTTTTGATGGCTATCACCTATATGGTGAATGTTTCCTTGTTAATATTGTTAATCTTGTTATTGGCTTCTCCTGGTTCCCTTACTGCTTAATTATACTGGGGAATGAGTGGGAGGTCCCGGGTATATATGGACCGGGAGGGGCCTCTTTTTTTTTTGCCATCTCTGCAGTAAAGCGCCCTCTTGTGGACTATAACCCTGACGTAATGATTCATTACTGGAGCAGGGCGTGATGCATACTTATAATATCCATTCTACAAGGTGAGTATTAACAGAATGGTATTTTTTGCCACTAATATTGCATCAGGCCCCTGCGCCACCTCCCCCCTAGCGAGATGGGTCATCACTAACCTTGTATCAAGGCTGAGCTGCACGCCCTTTCATTGGTGGTTTAGTTGCCCCACCCCTTAACCTCTGCTCAGCCCTGAAAGCCCTGCACTCGCTTGTGTGTTGATCTATGATCAGCACTGCCTTGTAGAGCTCAGTCTCCCTGCAAGCCCCACCCCCAAAGACTTGTCATCACCCTGCTCCCTGGCCCCAGCATTACACCAGGAAGTACTGCACATGGCTCCAATAGGGGGTTGGAGGGAAAGCAGCCCTTCTAAGTTTGGGCCATGAAATGTATAGATCCCAACCTGCGACTCTCCATCCCAAAGGGGCCCACTGAGACCATGCCGCCCAATGGCCCACATAAACCTGCAGCCGGGCCTGTTTTTTTTTTTTCCGTAGACAGACCTTTTAAGGTACACTATTGAGATTGCCGTGTACTTGCTTTCTACGTTATAATATTATAAGCATGCATATCTTTGAGAAAGTTACGTGTTAGGTTAGATATAGTAAGTACAAAAAAATGAAACATTGTTAAAGCTGACCAAAACCCACTGAACTTGTGAAATACATTTGGGCAAAGGCCCTGCCGATACTCCCTTGGTAGGGTGTAGAACTAGAAATGGATATTTTCACTTTTCGAATACTCCTGGCTTTTTCTTTCTTTGCCGTCCCTCTCTGTAGTAATGCAGACAATCTGTCATTGCATAGATGTCATCATCATTGGCAATCAATGGAGGAGGCGGAGCTTTACAGTTAAAACAGGCACCATTATCTGGGATCTGGGTACTCTTCATAGGGGATGCTAGTTAAACAATGTGGGTTTTGGTCTGCTTTAAGACAAGAAATGGTTGTAATGAATTTGTTTTCTTATTTAACTGTAAGTTAAGATATTTGTCACTTTTCAGTAATACGTCTTTGTTTTAATAATCCTCATTGCTGCGTTATCAGAACTCCATGACCGCTTTAATTGTGGCTGTAAAAGGTGGCTTCACCGACACTGTAAAGGAGATTTTAAAGAGGAACCCTAATGTAAATTTGACTGACAAAGATGGAAACACTGCTCTGGCTATTGCTGCCAAAGAGGGTCACACTGAGATTGTGCAGGATCTGCTGGATACCGGAACCTATGTCAATATACCTGATCGGGTGAGCTTTATATTTATCTTCTATTGGTTGATAACTAGCTTGTGTATTTATGACTAATATAAGCCTAACATGGGTCTCTCCACATACTGGCTTGCGACTATGTTTTGGTACTCGCCAAGTCTCACCCCCCATACAGCAAGAGGCATCCGCCCTAGTGCTGATGAGAGCCTAAAGCTCGAAACACGTGTCCACTAGTTGGATGTGTCTGGCTGTATAAAATTTAAAGCTAATCCTTGGCATTGCACCCTTAGCGGTTCTAAGGGCCTTGTATGGCACAGAGACATAAAGAGATGATTTGCATAGCGCTGCCTACTGCAAGGGTAGATGGGTAATGCTATCTGTCCTTGGACTGGGTACTGTGCAAATACTTTCCGTTCTAGGAAAGCCACTCTTTTCCTTTTGACTAATATAATTTAATTTAAAGAGGACCAAAACTCTTGAAAGTCAACACCCCCCATGTGTCCCCTTTTGCAGCAAGGTGAATTTTTAAAGGTCTGTTATAAAAAAAACACTGCTGCGATAATGTGACCGCAGTAATTGCTATTGCAACACGATCGCCCTGTCCCCGGGACTTGCCAGCATTTTTAGAAGCGTTTGTGATCGTGGTTTGCTATAAAGCTAGCACACAATTGCCCGTGTGAATGGCTTCATAGAAAGCCATTCACTGCATTGCTGGGCAATTCTATTTGCCACAACATGGAAGCGTAAACAGGGTTTTAACCGTTTTCTTAAAGAGGAACATTAGACCTTTTCTGACAGGGTGGATTTGATTTAAATCTAACTGATTTAAATCACGATTTAAATCACTAGTCAGTAAGGCTTGATTTAAATCAGTGATTTAAATCAAAGTTTCTACCTAAACTAGTTCTTGCTATTTTAACATGCAAGTAGATGAAGATTTTTAGAATCACTTTTTATATTACTTTTTTCTCCCCAGTTTAATGGGTTAATCATTCATATTTGGACACCACTGTTCTGTTGTACTTAGGAAGGAGAAAAATAATCCTGACCTTAATAACAATTTAAATAGATTTATTCAACTGAAACAATAACAACATTACAGCATAAGTTATTTGCTTAAACAAACATCCATGTTTTGTTAACTAATTTGGCTAAACAAAATATATATATATTTTAAGAAACTTAGATTGTCAGCCCAGCCGACACATGAAAAACTTAAATACTACTGTCCCTGCTGTCCTCTGTAGCTCACTAGTCATAGGTTTGTAGAACAATAGGATTAAGGTCTTTTTCTCAACTCTGTTCATGTTGTAACATTTTTGCTGTGAAGAAGAGGCTGGGACCTCTGCGGAGTCAAATTCAGTTTTGAGAACTGCGTAAGTAAAGCGAGCGTCTGTGATAATATAGGAGAGAAACTGCCCACTAATCCTACAGAAACCTCTGGAAGAGCATGGCATTGTGAATGTTACACATATACAGCCTTTATTCTACTGAGTTAAACAACTCAGCTTTATCTCATGATGGAAGAACCTTTGGATGGTAAAATATTTTCCTCAAAAAGCAGTTTATTGAAAAAAAATCCGATTTAAATCAAAAAAATCTGATTTAAATAAAAAAAATCCGATTTTTTTGATTTTTTTAAAAAAAACATTGATTTTTATCCACCCTGTTTTCTGATCTAAAACGCAGACATCCAACAGCATTCCTGGCCCCTTTCCATCCCTTTAGCAATCGCTGAGTGAAGGCTATGGCTTTAGCCGTACACACCCTTCGCCATCTGCTCTTCAAATGTCCCGCGCTGCACATCAAATCTTGCAAGATCTGCGCGGAGTGTCATTGCAACCTATGCAATGACACTGCGCATGCTTGAGAGCCGAGGGGGCGGCGTAGTGTATGAAGGACATAAGTACAAAGGATACCGACCGGACAGGTAAGTTTTGAACTGCTAAATTTTTAATCTGAGGGGGAGCGGGGCCCAGCAAGCCAGGTTTAGGGAGTTTGTATTAACTTCCCAATACCTCTAATGTTCCTCTCAGAACAGGATGGAATTGCCCATTGTCATGGACTAGGCAGGGTCTTTGTGACCAATTTCCCTGTCTGTTCCCCAAATTATTGAGTCACCTGTGTTACCTGCCCTGTACTCCCATTTCCTATTCCCTCCATACTGGAGCAGACATTGGTGCTGTCTCGCTGTATCTGTACTACTCCTTAGCCAGCAGCCTCCTCATCTATCAACTGGGAAAACTTGTTGTTGTGGGGGGGAGGGGGCAGCTCAGGGCTACTCTCCCTGCAACTTTTACCCCTAGCCACCTTCTGTTACTCAGTAAGCTGCTACCTTTTCCTATTCATTCTGTCCCCACATGCCTAGATGTAAACTATTTACTATTGCTAATATCGCTACTAAATTGATGCAAATGATGCAATTGGAACCCTTGTCTTTTAACAGAATGGAGACACTGTTTTGATTGGTGCAGTTCGGGGAGGCCATGTGGAGATTGTGCGAGCTTTACTGAATAAGTATGCAGATATTGACATCAGAGGACAGGTATATATGATGTATAAAACATTTGCTGTGGCTTTTTTTATTTTAACCATTGTCATAAAAGCTGAGGTTGGTTAAATGTTTTTTTTTCCAGGATAGCAAAACTGCCTTATTTTGGGCTGTGGAGAAGGGCAATGCCACTATGGTTCGTGACATCTTGCAGTGTAACCCAGACACAGAAATTTGTACTAAGGTAATGAAATGCTTTGCCTTTTCATTTGCAGACTTCCTGTAACTTTTTATTCGCTTTGGCTGATAATGAATGGGTAACTCTGATTCAACCCTTCCCTTCGGTGACATGCTGGAGGATCTTTATCATATACTTCCTGATGTCTCAGTAATACGATGTATGCTCAGGATATTCTCGCCCTGTTCAGTGAATATGCTTCTTGCTCGCACGAGTCATCTGAGGACCCCTTTCTTTAACGTCTTACATAGTCTTCTGAAAATGCTTAATCCATTTTATTCCGGAACAGCAGCTAAGCCAGTCTTTGACAACAGTTGATTTGTTATAGTTACCATAAGTAAAGTATGATTGTGTTTTTTCCCACCTTGGCTGGTGCTGCTTGATTCCCAGTGTGACTTGATTCTTTCTGGGCCCCGCTGCTGTATGTTAAAGAAAATTTAAATTTCTCACTCCCTAACTTCAATTAGTATCCAATAAATCCAAATTAGCTCAACATCCACTTTTCTACATCAAACCATATTAAATCCATTACTTAAAGAGGAACAAAACACAGGGATTTTACTTTCCCGTGTTGGTCCTCTCAGTGGCAGCATCCTGAACTGGGATTCGCTGCTGTGTCTCCACCCCCATTGACTCCCTTTCCTGTCATTCCCGGGACCCAGGCCTGGCCGGAACTGAGCGCGCTGCTTGGCTGAATGGCCCTCTCTTCTGTCAGCGGGCTCGATTCATCACTGCTTATGACTAAGCCATTTGGATGAGTGGAGCTGAGTGTGCTGCCAGTCGCTTTCCCCGCTCAGCTTCTAGCTGTGGTGTGCTTGTACCGCCCATTCAGAAAGGCTGCGCCCGGCTTGAGGTGAATGGGGAATGCGGCGTGGGCTCGGGAGAAGGTGAGGGGATTTTACACAGCGGGGCATCCCAATTCCGGATGCCCCCAAAGAGTGCAACTCATACGGCCCTGAAGTCTTTTAGCCTCTAGGGCCTCCAATGTTCCTCTATTCTAAGTATGTCACACACCCCACTTCATTTACTAATTATTATTACACTTGGGTTAACTCACCGCTAGGTGGCGCACTTGCAGAGATCTCCAAAAATTCAGCAAGCCCCTCCCGGTCTATAGACACCTGGTACCTCCCAACAATTCCCCAGTGTTGGTCTCTGCAAGATGGCGACAAGACAGAAGAGAGAAGTCTTTCATGGCAGCCTCCCAGCTTAGGCTGTAGGCTGGGCAATGGGTAGATGGCACTGATGGTGCCTAGGAGATTAGCTCCTCCGCTCGACCCCATATTATGGGGCATAGCGGTGTTCCGGTTTGGTGATCCGGACGTGGGATGCCCCAGCCCTTGTATCCCCATGGGTCCCCTGCGGGGCTGTCCGTCGCGGTTGTTACGCTGTTTAGGGCACCCTGTGCCCTTCCGTTGTCTCAGGAGGACGGGCGGCGGGACCGCCGGCCCGTCATTCGGTTTCGGGGGGACGTTGGGGCGGGCGCCAGAACGGGCGCCCGTCTGTTAGCCTAGGGGCCGGGCGGAGCGGTGCGCCGCTGACCCGTAGGCGGTATGGTGCTTTGCGGCTCCTCAATGGCGGGCGGGACCGGGCGGCGTGCCGGTCCGCCTGCTGGTCTATGCGGGCGCCATTCTCTAATGTGACGCCCGCTGCTTGCTCGCTCTGCGGTGGGCGGGGCCGCGTCTGTCGCGGCCTGCGCCGTGTCTGGCGGGATGGGGAGGGGCGGGGCCGCGGTGGTTCCCGCGTTTTCGCTGGGTCCGCCCTGCGTCCTCTCCTTGTTCCCTGGCTGGCCGCCATTTCGGGGTCTGTAGTGCGGAGGATCCAGGTAGGATCGCTTCCTGTTCTCGTTGCTGAGGGGGTCCAGGTTGTTATGGGGGTGGGCATAGAGGCCGGTTGCTTAATGGGATATGTTTATATCTGTATATACATATATATGTTTTCTGCCGGTTATTCTTGCGGCCCACTCACTACTCTCCCCCCCCCCCCCCCTCACTGGGGGAGATGGCGAGGTTTATTCAGCCAGGCGCTTGGGCTTGCCGGCTGGTCCTGCTTATGCTGTGTATTCACAGCCTGGCCCTGCTAGCTTCTCGCCTCTGGCTTTAGTTGTTTTGTGTTTGTCCTGTCAGTTGACGTTGGATGTGACTGATTGTTTGTCAGACCTGGGATTCCTTCCTGCTGGGCTCTCCCGGTCTTGTATACCTGGCTAGTTGGGGTTTGGCCTTATAGTCCCTCCTGGGTTGCTGGCAAATTTATCCCCTGGTTCTGGGCTCTATAGATTTTGTATACATTGGGGGCATCCCGGGTTGCTTATAGCATAACTCCCTGGGTTCCGCGAATACCATAAATTTCACCAGATGGAGGCTGCCAAAAGATACCGGAGACGGTCCTTCGGGACAATCCAGGCTGTGTGGGGGTTGTGGGACTCCGCTCCCGGGGGATGATGTCATTATATGTATTCCATGTGCACAGCGGAACATTGAGCGTCAGTCCAGCACTCCGGTGCCTGGTACTTCATCGTCCGCGCCATCCCCCTCTCCGCCTCGCCTGTTCCGGACCCCGTGTGACGCGGTCACGGGTGGGGATTCGCAATCTGAGGTGTGCGCCAGCGTGGCCAGCCTCGAGAAAATGTTTTCCGATATGTCCGCTCAGAAGGTTACTGCTAAGCGTAAACACCTATCTCCGCCTCCGCCGGACTCTGATGAGGAGGTTGTTGAGGATCTGGATTGGTCAGATCGTCCCCTTGAAGAGGTGGAGGGATTGGATGATTCAGTGGGTTAGCAGGTGCTGGGCGCTGAGGGGGACCAGATTGATGGTCCCGCTCCTGACACGCCTTCTATTTTGGCCCAGATGTTTGAGGTTTTGGATTTGGACCCTCCCGAGGCGGTTCCTCGGTCTAGGGGCCAGCTCTTTGGGGGGTCCAAGCAGCGCCTGGAGTTTCCCAGTCAACAGCATTTTGAGGACGTTGTCCTTAAGCAATGGGAGCAACCTACACGGCTTGTCGGGGTACCGCCTAGCTGGGATAAGAAATATCCCTTTCCGGCGGACTTGCTGAAACGTTGGTCTGTCCCTCCCGAGGTGGATGCTCCGGTTTTGGGACTGTCTAATACTGCGGCTGTTCATCTTCCTGACACTACTTATCTCAAAGATGGCGAAGATCGCCGGATTGATCAGTTGGCCCGCCATGGTTTTGTCTGTGCGGGTTCGGTTTTGAGGCCTGTTTGTGCTTCGGCTCTTTTGACATTGGCGGTTAGGTCTATGGTCAGGGATTTATGTGTGGATCTTGATCCCTCTGGTGATGAGTTTCTTGCGCTTATGCGTTGTGACTCCTTCTTGTCATTTGTTCTGGCCGCTCAGGATGATGCCATGTTGATGTGTGGCAGAGCTTCTGCTCTGTTGGTGGCTATTCGTCGCTCTGTGTGGTTGAGACGGTGGACGGCTGACCTTAATTCTAAAGGATCACTCACGGCTCTTCCTTTTTTGGGTTTGAGGCTTTTTGGTAAAAAAATGGATTCTGTTGCCAAGGGAGGCAGGTTGCCTCAGCGCAAAAGGTTTCGCCGTTCTTTTCGGGGGGCGGCCCCCTTCAATCCGTCCCCGTCCTTTCGGGGAGCCAAAGCCGGCAGAGGTGCGGGCTTCTCGGCTTCCAGGGGCGCGGGTTGGAACAAGGGTAGAGGCCGTGGCCGTCTCGTTCATGCTTGGGGTGCCAAGCCCAAGTCAGCTGCCAAGCCCGCTCAGCAATGAGGGGGCGCCCTCACCCGTACGGGTGGGGGGACGGTTACGATTCTTCTCCCGGGTATGGGACCAGGAGGTCTCGGACAGGTGGATCCGGGAGGTGGTGTCGGCCGGTTACATGCTGGAGTTCGAGTCCCGCCCCCCTCCAAGGTTTTTCAGGTCCCGGGTTCCTTCAGACCCTGTGGCCGCGCAGGGGCTCCTGGCGGCGGTAAGGAATCTTCTGGATTTGGCAGTCATCTGCCCGGTCCCTCCTTCGGAGGTGGGAAGCGGGTATTACTCCATTCTCTTCACTGTACCCAAAAAGGACGGGTCCTTCCGTCCGATTCTGGATTTGAAGTTTCTCAACAGGTTTATTCGTCCCCGGAAGTTTCGCATGGAGACCTTGCGGTCGGCGATCGGCTCGCTTCGGCAGGGGGACTTTATGACGTCCATAGTCATCAAGGACGCGTATCTTCACTTTCCGATCTTTCCGGCACATCAGCGGTTTCTTCGCTTTGTGGTGGAGGATCGGCACTTTCAGTTTGTAGCTCTTCCATTCGGTCTCACCTCAGCTCCGAGAGTGTTCACCAAGGTGTTGGCGGGGGTGATGGCCTTGCTCAGAGCTCAGGGGATTCGCATTGTTCCTTACCTGGACGATCTTCTCATCATGGCTCCTTCCTTCAGTCAGGCGGAAGGGGACGCCAGCACGGTGGTGTCTATGTTAGAGAGGTTCGGCTGGGTGATCAATTACCCCAAGTCTTCTCTGGTTCCGGCCAGGGTGGTGACCTTTCTGGGGATGTACTTGGACTCTTGCCAGCACAGTGTGTTTCTCCCTCAGGCCAAGGTTCTTCTGATTCAGGAATTGGCTCAGCTTCTTCTTACCACTCCTCACCCGTCCATCCGGCTAGGGATGAGACTGGTGGGGTTGATGGTGGCCTCGTTCGAGGCAGTTCCCTTCGCTCAGTTTCACACGAGGACGCTGCAGCTTCATCTTTTAGCGTCTTGGGACGGCGCCCGCCGTCGTTGGATCGGTCCTTCCGGATGTCCCCTCGAGTTCGGCAGTCTCTTCAGTGGTGGTTGGTTCCGGACAATCTTTTGAAGGGCGGGTCGTTTCTGACTCCGCTGTGGGGAACTGTCACCGCGGACGCCAGCTTGTCAGGATGGGGAGGTTTCTGGAAGGATCTTCAGGGGCAGTGGGACCCTCAGGAGGCCCACTTGCCCATCAATGTTCTGGAGTTGCGAGCCATCAGATTGGTTCGGTCTCACTTGACGCATCATTTACAGGGTCTGCCGGTTCAGGTTCGATCGGACAATTAGACGGCGGTTGCTTACATCAATCACCAAGGAGGGACTCACATTCTGGGTGCCCTCAGAGAAGTGTCTCTGATTCTGATTTGGGCGGAGACGTATGTCCCTTGCATTTCGGCAGTGTACATTCCAGGAGTGGAGAACACGGAGGCGGATTTTCTGAGCCGGTGCTCGTCCCGCCGGGGGGAATGGTCTCTCCATCCCCATGTGTTTCGGTCCATGTGTCTTCGTTGGGGGTCGCCGGAGGTGGATCTGTTTGCCTTTCGTCACAATCACAAGTTTCCGACATTCGTGTCGCTGTCTCGGGACCCTCTGGCTCTGGCGGCGGATGCCATGGCCTTGAGCTGGAAGGATCTGGGGTTCCTGTATCTGTTCCCTCCGATTCCCATGTTAGGCAGGGTGTTGCGACAGCTAGTTCAGGAAGGAGTTCCCGCCATTCTCGTGGCTCCAAGGTGGCCAAGGCGGGTGTGGTTTGCAGACATCGTTCGTCTGGCAATGGATCAGTTCGATCTGCCTCTTCGGCCGGATCTGCTCACCCAGGGTCAACTGTGTTACCCCAGTTTACCAACGCTGGCTTTGACGGCTTGGCTGCTGAAACCTCCATCTTGAGGGAGGAGGATCTTTCGGATTCGGTCATTCAGACTTTCGTTAGTGCTAGAAAGAGGTCTTCCTCTTCCATCTATTATAGGGTCTGGTGATCTTATATTGATTGGTGTGAGGCTAGATCTTTGCCCTGCCGGGTCTTTTCTATTTCTCGGATTTTGGATTTTCTTCAGTCAGGGCTGGATTCTGGTTTTCAGATGAGTACCTTGAAGGGGCAGGTGTCTGCCTTGTCTATTTTTTTCCAGAGGTCTTTTGCTAGCCATTCTTTGGTCAAGACTTTCTTCCAGGGGGTTTCGCATCTGCGGCCTCCTAGGAAGCCTTTGCTCCCAGTTTGGGATTTGAATTTGGTGCTCTCTGTGTTACAGGCTCCTCCCTTTGAGCCTTTGCAGGATATTGCTCTGTCCACTTTTACTCAGAAGGTTGTCTTTTTGGTGGCCATCACTTCGGTTCGGCGTGTTTCGGAGTTGGCAGCCTTGTCGATTCAGGCTCCTTATTTTGAGAAGCATCAGGACAAAGTGGTCTTTCGTTTCAAGTCAGATTTTCTCCCTAAGGTGGTATCTGCTTTTCATCTTAATCAGGACATTGTTCTTCCTTCCTTGTGTCCTAAGCCTAGGTATGACAAGGAGAGTGCGTTGCACTGCTTGGACGTTGTGCGTTGTGTTAGGTACTATTTGCGGGCTACGTCTTCCTTTCGTAAGACTGATGCCTTTTTCGTAGTGCCCTGTGGGCCCAGGAAGGGTTTGGCTCCGGCTAAGTCTTCCTTTTGCGAATGGATTCGTCAGGCGGTTGTTGGGGCCTGTTCTGCCAAGGGAAGGATCCACCTTTTCGCGTTACCGCTCATTCTACTTGTGCGGTTGGTGCGTCCTGGGCCTTTCAGCTCCAGGCTTCGGTTGCACATGTTTGTAAGGCCGCTACCTGGTCTTCGGTTCACACTTTTTCCAGGTTTATAAGGTTGACGTGCGGGCCTCAGCGGATGCTGTGTTTGGCCGTAAGGTTCTGCAGGCTGCAGTGGTTTGAGTTTTATCTGCGTTATTGCCTGGTTTGGATACCCGCCCTTTTTGGACACTGCTGTTGGATGTCCCAAGTGTAATAATAATGAGTAAATGAAGTGGGGTGTGTGACATACTTAGAATAATACCATTTTGTGATTACTCACCTGTAAAATGGGTATTATAAGTATGTCACACACCCCACTTCACCCGCCCTCTTTTGGTATCCTGGTTCCTTTATATGGTGAAGTTTTGTTATTTACAGTTGAGGGTTACAATCGTTTATTCCTGGTACCTTGTCTTACTGCTGTTTTAACACTGGGGAATTGTTGGGAGGTACCAGGTGTCTATAGACCGGGAGGGGCTTGCTGAATTTTTGGAGATCTCTGCAAGTGCGCCACCTAGCGGTGAGTTAACCCAAGTGTAATAATAATTAGTAAATGAAGTGGGGTGTGTGACATACTTATAATACCCATTTTACAGGTGAGTAATCACAAAATGGTATTTTTATCCAGGCCCTTCTTGATTTTTGCTGAATTGAGAAGGATGACCCATTTGTGCTGGTTTAACCTCAAGATCTGGCTGCAAAATATGGCCAAAATATCAATTAACAAATAATCCATAGGTGTCACTGGCCAACAAAATCAGTTTTGTACTGGTCACCGCCGTTTGGTCCTGATGACTTACATAGATTCGATTTAGAATGAGCTTCCTCTGTCAGGGGACCAAACAAAGTGAGTTTTTTTTTTCCTGTTGTATATAAACTTCCTGAATTTGTATATGTTCCACAACCTACTACACATAAATGGCTATTAATGTTTTGTTGTTGCCATTGTGTCATGAAGGATGGTGAAACACCTCTGATAAAAGCCACGAAGATGAGAAGCATTGAAGTGGTGGAGCTCTTGCTTGATAAAGGAGCCAAGGTTTCTGCAGTTGATAAGGTAAGAGGACATATCTTATTACACAGTTCACGCGTGTGTCTGTCTGTGTGTGTTAATTATAACATTTTGCCTTTTCTTTCCCCTTTTGTTATGTTCTGTAACCCAATGCCTTCAAAGGTTAGAATTTACCCCCCCCCCCAACTTCTAAAAACATCTAACATTGCCTTTAAAGAGTAATAAAAACTGTGATTTTGACACGTTTTGTTCCGTCCACCAGGGGCATCCCGATTTGGGATGCCAGACTGTGTGAACCCCCCCCCCCCCCAAGAATGCATAGAAAAACTCACCTCTTCCAGATTACATATAATGCATCCATAAAATGGTAACTATATATAAAAATATTCTATATAAATATAACAAGGCCTAAAAATGGTCTCTACTCAATAGCTTATTGAAAATAAATCAGGTAGGCAACAATGAAATACATATATATATATATATATATATATTATATATATATATATATATTATATTGCAAATTGCACAACTGCACCAACACAACTCTGTATCCAACCCCATCCAGCCCCAATGCATGGCAATAAATAAGTCTTCCGCACTGGTGGTGGAATTAAATATATTCATTTCATGGACCAATATATTTGTCTTTTTTTTTTTTTTCTAACAGAAAGGAGATACTCCCCTTCATATTGCAATCCGAGGCAGGAGCAGGAAGCTGGCAGAGTTGCTCCTGAGGAACCCTAAAGATGGCAGATTGCTATACAGGCCAAATAAAGCGGGAGAAACTCCATATAACATAGATTGCAGCCATCAGAAGAGCATTCTTACCCAGATATTTGGTGCCAGTAAGTAGTAGTAGTTGTTAAGCTCTGTTTTGCTGAGGCACATGTTCTGTAGCCGAATTGTTGGCACCAATTCTGTGAGGTAAAGCTCCAGTTATCAGGTATTGCTCTTTTATCCGGCACTACTGGTAAGTCTCACTGGTTCATGCAGTCTACTGGTAGAGACCTAAGGCTCTCTGACCACAACATGAAAACTGTCCTGCACCTTTTAATGCATGTATAAAAACTTTTCAGGCTGCAGTGTATATTTTCCCTATATCCAGTCCAGGTTGTCCCAGAAGTGATGACAATTGGGTATTCTGCCCCCAGGGGGCGCTCGACTGCAAGGTCAAAAGCTGTCGCTCCTCCCGGGCCCCCTATAAAAGCAGGTGTGTCACTATGATTTCCCAGTGTTCATCTTGCAGTCTGGCTGCTGAAGATCGTTGGATACTCTCTCCTGGATATTTCCTGGCGTTTTTGTCTTGTGACCGATGGTCTTCCTTTCCTCTGGCGCGGCGAACGGCCACATGCACGCGCAGCGCGGTGTGTACGGGGGCCCCACCGTGGGGCGCCCGGTGACATGTTGTGGGGGCCTTCTCGAGGCAGTCCCCCATCTTGGAAAGCCTGTGAGGAGGCAGGAGGCGGGCGCTCCATTCGCACCGACGACGGGGGGCGGGGCTGGACTATGACACGTCGTGAAGGTAGGCAGCACCTTGTGTGCTTATGGAGCCATGCTCCTCCGCAGTCCCCCACCAAAGGGTAGGCGGTTTAGGTTGATGGTGAGCCTCTAGAGCAGGGGTACTCAACCACTTCTTGTAAAGGTCCATTTACAGGCATCTGGTGAGAGGCGGAGGTCCGAATGGGGCGCTGTCAGGGGGGATGGATAGTTAGAAATCAGCACATTGGGGGTGGGCTGGGGGTGGATTATACCTTGCAATGCCACTTCCTGTCCGTGCAGTACTTCATATTGCAATGCTAGGTGCCAGGGAGTCATGACACTGGCAGGGAGACAAACAACTACAACGCCAATCTGTAAAGGGGCAGCGCTGAGCATGGCAACACAGAAGCAACTAAGTGCAGGGCTGTCAAGTCAGGGGTCCAGAAATTTGGCACCGAGGTCTACATTCGGACCCCGGTCCGCCAGTTGAGTACCGCTGCTCTAGAGGATGCCCCTCCTGCGCTATTGCCCCATACCCCATGTAGCGGTGGGCCCTGTACAAAGGGTCGCCATCCCCCCTCGTTCCCCCCGTAGTCCGGGGGTAAAGAAAGGGGAGGGGGGTGTGTGTGGTGGTCTCAGTGTATGTTTACACGCTTATGGCCTTAGTACTGTCTTTGACTGGTATTCCTGGTGTCAGTGCTGCGCTGTTGAATTTTTATTATGCATCTGTCGCCGCCACGCACACTCCTTCCCTTGTTGAATGTGCTGCAACGAGGAGCGGCGTCGCCTCAGACACTGCTACGTCTTTATTGGCAAATCTTTTTCTAAGACAACGTTTAAACTATCTCAGAGCTTCGTGCTCTTCGGGGGGGGGGGGGGGGGCGGCTACCCGGTTTGGCGCGCTCCGCGTCACAGCCGCTCTGGCCCGCCCTTCGAGGTTCTTGGCGCCTTTTTGATGCTGGTCACGCGCACATGTGTAGCGGTCCTCCTCCTCCCTAGGTCTGTAAGTGCCCTCGCAGGCGATTTTTTTCTTCATTTTTGCTCACTGCGCATGGCTCTGACATCCCTTTTCCCATTATGTCTTTCAGACGATCGAATCCAGTGGCTTCTCCCGGCCCGGTTTAATTGCCAGTGTTGAGAAATTGCTTGCTAGTTCTCTAGCGCGCAAGGCCACTGTTAAAACGCGGCACATAATCCCTGATTCTGCTCCCTTCCCTACGGAGCCTGAGGAGCTTTCACATTTTTATGGCCATACCCCTTCAGGCGAAGGGGAGCTATTTTCTGACTCAGAGTCTTCTGATGAGAAGTCAAGGGTTCATGACGATTCCGGTTCTGACCACTGGACCCCGGATGATACTGACAAATTACTGCTTCAGATTTGTGAGGTTTTGTTCATCTTTCCCCCTGTTGCGGCTCCTAGGCAAAGGGGTGAGCTATTTCATACTGCTAAGGCTCGATTGGAATTTCCTGAGCATTTCAATAACCTCGTGTTGAAAGAATGGGAACATCCCAGTAGACTTCCCGGGATCCCTAAGAGTTAGGACAGGAAGTATCCATTTCCTGCTGATATGGTCAAGTGCTGGTCATCACCCCCCGAGGTTGATGCTCCTATTTTAGGGCTGTCTAACACCTCTATTATGCACTCCACCGACACCACTACGCTGCGGGATTCTGAGGACCGGCGCATTGACCAATTGGCATGCCATGCCTTTGCATTTGGAGGGGCGGCGCTGCGCCCGGTTTGCGCCTTCGCCATTACTGCTGTGGCGCTCAGGGCCATGGTCAGGAATGCACTTGACGGCCCAGACGAGTTGCCTACTGATGCTGTTAATGCACTGTCTAACTGTGATGTGTTTGTGAACTTTATCTTGTCTGCATCGGATGATGCTATTAGGCTGTGTGCCAGATCGCGGTGGCTATACGCCGCGCGGTATGGCTGCGCCAGTGGGTGGCTGACAATGCTGCTAAGAAAGCCCTTACTGGGCTTCCATTTAAGGGCCTGTGCCTGTTTGGGGACCGCCTAGACCTCTTTGCTAAAGGAGGTAAGTTACCACAGCGCAGGCGGCAGCCTCGTCCCTTTCGGAACCAGGGCCCCCTTTCAGCCCCCTACAGAGGTGTTAAGCAGGGGAAAGGGGTGTCCTTCGCGGGGGCTCGTGCAGACTCCTGGCATAGGAGCAGGGGGCGACGCCCCGGCTTCTCCTGGGGGACCAAACCCAAAGCCCCTCCCAAGACCCCTCAGGCATGATGGGGCACCCTCGCCCGCCAGGGTGGGGGGACGGCTACAGCACTTCGTGCGTGTCTGGAGGCACCAAGTATCGGACCGGTGGATTCAGAAGGTATTTACCTCTGGCTACAAAATAGAGTTTGCTGTGCTGCCCCCCTCAAGATTCATCAGGTCCCGGTATCTGCTCAGGTCCTGATGCAGGCAGTGCAAGGCCTTCTGGATCTGGGAGTTATTTGCCAGGTTCCCTTGAGAGAATTGGGAGAAGGGTTCTACTCCAACCTTTTCACAGTACCCAAAAGAGATGGGTCAGTCAGGCCCATTCTAGATTTAAAGATCCTCAACAAATTTGTGAAGCACAAGCGCTTTCGCATGGAAACTCTGCGCTCGGCCGTTGGCTCTCTGCGCCCAGGGGATTTTATGACGACTGTGGACATCAAAGATGCTTACCTTCACATCCCTGTGTTTCTGGGACATCAAAGGTTTCTCAGATTTGCGTTGAAAGATCAACATTATCAGTTTGTGCCCCTACCATTTGGCCTCACTTCAGCTCCCAGAGTGTTCACCAAGGTGCTGGCGGGAGTGATGTCCTTGTTAAGGTCAGGGGGCATTCGAGTGCTGCCCTACCTGGACGACATCCTCATGGCCCCTACAGCAGGCGGAGCTGGACACTGAGCGGGTGGTGTCCGCCTTGGAGTCCTTCGGCTGGGTGCTCAAACACCCCAAGTCTTCTCTGCCCCCTTCGTCGGTGACCCCATTCCTGAAGATGATTCTGGATACGGTTCAGTCACGAATATTCCTTCCCCCAACAGAAGGTTGAAGCCCTGACTGCGCAGGTGCGGTCCCTGCTCTCGTGCCCCCAGCTCTCCCTCAGGCAGGGAATGCAGCTGGTGGGTCTGATGATGGCGAGCTTCGAGGCGGTGCCCTTTGCTCAGTTCCATTCGAGGCCTCTGCAGCTTCACCTCCTCTCGGTATGGGACAAGGATCCTGCGTCCCTGGACAGGGTTTGTGTGCTTCCCCCGTTGGTCATAAGGTCCCTCTCGTGGTGGCTAGACCACAAGAATTTGCTAAAGGGCAGGTCCTTTCTAGCCCCCTCCTGGGAGACGGTCACCACGGATGCCAGTCTGTCAGGTTGGGGGGGATTCTGGAAGTCCCTGAGGTTCCAGGGCAGGTGGGGCCCTCAGGAGGCCCATTTACCCAACAACATTCTGGGTATTCTGACCGGCGGTCAGGTTGGTTCTGGAGCAGTTGACCGATCACCTGCAGGGACTGTCTGTTCAGGTGCGCTCAGACAACAGGACGGCGGTTGCCTACATCAACCATCAGGGAGGGACCCGGAGCAAGGGTGCCCTCTAGGAAGTGTCGCGGATTCTGGCATGGGCGGAGGCCAATGTTCAATGCATTTCGGCTGTTTACATCCTGGGGGTGGAGAATCTCCTAGCAGACTCTCTGAGCAGGGGGACTTCCCGTCAGGGGGAGTGGTCCCTCTGCAACAGGGTATTCCAGTCCCTGTGTCACCGTTTGGGTCTACTGGATGTGGATCTGTTTGCATCCCGTCACAATCGCAAGCTCCCGGCCTTTGTTTCCCTGTCTCAGGATCCTCTGGCCGTGGCCACGGACGCTCTGTCGTTGTCTTGGAAGAAATTTCGACTCCTGTATGTATTTCCCCCGTTCCCCCTGCTGGGCAGGGTTCTGCGCAAGATTGCCCTGGAAAAGGTGCCAGTGATTCTAGTGGCCCCAAGGTGGCCAAGAAGGGTTTGGTTCGCAGACGTGGTACAAATGGCAGCAGATCAGTACGTCCTGCCAGAGGCGCCAGATCTACTCACTCAGGGCTCCTTACGCCATCCCAATTTACAAACTGGTTTTGACGGCTTGGCTGCTGAAACCTCCATCTTGATGGAGATAGGCTTGTCTGCCTCAGTGGTGGATACCATGGTACAGGCTAGGAAGAAAACTTCTTCTGCCATCTATTACAGGGTATGGCGTTCCTACATAGACTGGTGTGAGTCCAGGTCTCTTCCCTGCAGGGAGTTCATCATCCCTAGGATTCTGGAATTTTTACAACATGGATTAGAGTTGGGTTTAAAACTCAGTACTCTGAAGGGTCAGGTTTCTGCCCTGTCTGTCTTCTTTCAGAAGTCCTTTGCTCAGCATCACTTGGTTAAGACCTACTTTCATGGGGTCACTCACATGCGTCCCCCACGTAAGCCTACGGTTCCTGTTTGGGACTTGAACCTGGTTTTGTCTGCCTTGCAGGGTGCTCCCTTTGAGCCTATTCATGATGCTGCTTTGGCTGTACTTACCCTCAAAGTGGTTTTTCTGGTGGCTATCACTTTGGTCAGGCGTGTATCGGAGCTGGCGGCGTTGTCTATTCAGCCCCCATACTACGAGAGACACCAGGACAAGGTGGTGTTCCGCTTTAAGTCCTTCTGCCAAAGGTGGTGTCTGCCTTTCATTTGAATCAGGATGTTGTTCTTCCTTCATTGTGTCCTAATCCTAGCAACGCTAAGGAAAGGGTTCTGCATTCCTTGGATGTGGTCAGGTGTCTGAAGTATTACCTGGTAGTCACTGCGGCCTTCAGGAAGACTGATGCTCTTTTTGTGGTCCCCTCTGGTCCTAGGAAGGGTTTGGCTCCGGCCAAGTCTACTATTAGCAAATGGATTCGTCAGGCTGTGATTCAGGCCTACTCTGCTAAGGGGTCCCCCCTTCCGTCTTACTGCTCATTCTACTCGTACTATTGGTGCTTCTTGGGCCTTCCAGCACCAGGCTTCGGTTGAACAAGTTTGCAAGGCCGCTACTTGGTCTTCTGTTCATACCTTTTCGAAGTTTTACAAGGTTGATGTTAGGGCCTCAGCAGATGCTGCTTTTGGCCGCAAGTTTTGCAAGCGGTAGTAGTTTAAACTGCCTGTTGTCACCTTTTTTGTTGGGGGATCCCACCCTACTTTATGGACACTGCTATTGGATGTCCCAAGTGTAAGTATTATATCTGGAGCAGAACATACTGTATACTAAGAATAATACAATTCTGTGAAATACTCACCTGTAGAATTGGTATTATAAGTATACAGTACGTCCTGCTCCACCCCACCCTGTTGTTGCATTATTCTGGATCCCCTGTATGGTGATTGTTATCTTGTTATCGTTGCCAGTTGTTCTGGGTGGTTTAATTCTCCCGGCTTCTTGTTCACTGCTTTTCAATGCTGGGGATTTGTGGGAGGTCCCTGGGTATTTGAAGGGCCGGGAGGAGCCTGTTTTTTTGCATGTCTCTGCAGTGCAGCGCCATCTGGCGGAGGATAACCCAAGTGTAAGTATTGTATCTGGAGCAGGACGTACTGTATACTTATAATACCAATTCTACAGGTGAGTATTTCACAGAATTGTATTTTTTTCTGCTAATCACCATAATGGAGGCTTCTGGGGATAGTGAGCTGGGGGCACCATCTGGGCGGGTGAAGCTCTGCCCCATGTGCGGTGCTAGCCCTCTGGGCGGATTCAGCACTGTTTGTATCACTTTCCAAGTATGCAGCACGTCCTGCTCCAGTAATGATTCATAACAACTGGGATATAGTCCACAAGAGGGCGCTTTACTGCAGAGATGGCAAAAAAAGTGGCCCCTCCCGGTCCATATATACCCGGAACCTCCCACTAATTCCCCAGTTCCTTCTCTGCAGTGGGCTGTGAAGGTCAAGATGATGGCTTTTCTCCTCGCAGGTAAGCTGGGCTGCACAGCCCCTGGCCCTGTGTTCTATTCCCACCCGTTTTACCTTTACTTGCCTCCCAGCCTTGGCTGCGTGGTCGGGTGACGGTAGGCAGCACCTATTAGAGGAGCTTTACTGGAGTATTGCTCCACCGCAAATCCCCCACCAAAGGGTAGGCGGCACAGGTTTTTTGGTGAGCCTGTATTTGGGATGCCCCATCCGCTTTAGCCCTCCCTTACATGTCCCAAATGTAATAAAGGGCTTATACTCCCCCCTTCTCCCGTTTGCCCTGTTAGTCGGGGGGGGGGGGGGGTGGTCAGTGTCCGTGTGTGTGAGTGATTATGCACTGTAAACTCTTATGCGTTTGTGACACTGTACAATCCGCGCTGGCACATGTGCTCAGCGTTTTCCTACTTTCCTCCTGCTTCACATTTGAACGGTCCGCGCTCGACGGCGGCAGCGGGGCGGTGACGTCACTCTGGGGCCGGCTGCACGATGATTGGCTGCGGGCGTCCTGTCTTCGGCCTGTCCCCGCCCCTCCTGAGCCTCTTGGCGCCATCTTGTCCCGGCATTGGGGTGGAGTGCAAGCTCTTCGGCGTCCATGAGTGCCCTCATCGGGCTTGTATTTAAATTTGCCTTTTTTTTCATTTATTGTGTATATCATGCTGACTGTGTGTATTGTGTTGTGTCTTTCAGGGGGGACAACCTAATTAGAGGTTTCTTCCAGTCCTGTGCCCTCTATTAGCCATATTGACCCTGTTAGAGGCTTAATTATTAAATCCTCCCACTAGCGGACATTTAAGGGGCATCCCGGGTAGCTGCACAGTGTAATTCCCATTGGTCATTGTGACAATAAAAATCACCATATGGAGGCTTCTCAGGATGTTGTGCTAGGGGTCCCATTGGGGCAAGCCCGGCTGTGTGTGGTGTGCGGGGCATCCCATGGGGGCGATGATGTGCGGGTCTGTATATCCTGCGCCCAGCAGGCGCTTGCTCGGCAATCTGGGCTGCATGTGTCTGGGTCGGCACCCACTGTATCGTCCCCCACACCCCCTCGCTTGATTTTGACACCCAGTGAGATCAACACTAGCGGGGAGTCTCAACCTGATGTTTTCACCAGGCTGGCCAACATTGAGACACTGATTGCTAGCTCTGCGGCCCGTAAGGCGCCAGCTAAAAGACGGCATGTGGCGCCTGCTGCGCTGGCCTTTACTATGGAGCAAGATGATTTCCTTGATTTGTCTGACTATACCCATCTCGAGGAAGGGGAGTTATTCTCAGATTCAGATTTTTCTGATGATCAGCATTGCCTTGGCGCTGATGCCGGCTCAGAGCATTGGGATGCTGATGACACCCATAGACTTTTGACTCAAATTTTTGAAGTACTTTCCATTTCCCTTCCTGCAGCGGCACCTAAGCAGCAGGGGGAATTGTTTGGTACCGCAAAACCACATTTGGAATTCTCAGAACAGACGCATTTTAATAATCTGGTTCTCAAGGAATGGGAGCGGCCTATTCGGCTCCCCGGTATCCCTAAGGGGTAAATGTTGGTCAACTCCCCCAGAAGTGGATGCCCCTGTGTTGGGGTTGTCTAACACTTCTGTGGTGCATTCCCCTGATTCCACTACCTTGAAGGATGGTGAGGACAGGCGTATTGACCAGCTGGCTTCCCACGCCTTTGCCTGTGTGGGTTCTGCCTTGCGCCCGGTTTGTGCTTCCGCTATTACGGCCGTGGCTATTAGGACCTTGATCAAGGGTCTTCTGGACTGCTCCCATGAGGATTCTTCTAGTACTGATTTTACAGCCTTGTCACAATGGGAGATGTTCATCACCTATGTTCTCTCTGCCTTAGATGACACCATTCGAATGTGTAGCAGCACCTCGGCCCTGGTTGTCTCTATCCGCCGCTCGGTTCGGATGCGCCAGTGGGCGCCTTTTTGGTGATCGTTTGGACCTTTTTGCAAAGGGAGGTAAGTTGCCCCAATGCAAAAAGCAGCCCGGACCCTTTCGGGGCTCCGGGTCCTTCACTCCTTTCACGGATCGAGGTCCGGCAGGGGGGTATCCTTCGCGGGGCACAGGGGAGATTTCTGGGCCAAGGGCAGAGGCCGTGCCCGGCCCGGATCCTCCTGGGGCTCCAAAACCAAATCTACTGCCAAGCCCACTCAGCCATGAGGGGGCGCCCTCACCCTTGCGGGTGGGGGGATGGCTGCGGCTTTTCGCTCAAGTCTGAGCTCAACAAGTCTCAGACAATTGGATTCTGGAGGTTGTCTCCTCCAGATACAAGCTGGAGTTCGCGGACTGGCCTCTTCCCGGATTCCTCAGGTCCAGGGTTTCTACGGACCCTCGGGCAGCTTGGGGTCTGTTTCTGGCGGTACAAAACCTCTTAGCCATGGGAGTCATTTGTCGGGTCCCTCCGGGAGAGAGAGGTCAGAGCTACTATTCCAATCTCTTCACAGTGCCCAAAAAGGATGGTTCCATAACACCCATCCTGGACTTAAAACTTTTCAACAAGTTCATCAGGACCAGACGTTTTCGCATGGAAACTCTGCGCTCCGCTATCAGCTCCCTGCGCCCGGGGGACTTCATGACTTCAATAGACATCAAGGATGCTTACCTTCATGTGCCGGTCTTCCCAGGGCATCAGCGGTTCCTCAGGTTCGCAGTGGAGGAACCAATTTGTGGCACTTTCCTTCGGTCTCACCTCAGCCCCCAGAGTGTTCACCAAGGTGCTGGCGGGTGTGATGGCCCTTCTCATAGCCCGGGGTATTCGCATTCTTCCTTATTTGGACGACCACCTCATTACGTCCCATTCACTCCAGCAGGCGGTACTGGACACCCGGACGGTGGTGGCGACCCTGGAACTGTTCGGATGGGTGATCAATTATCCCAAATCCTCCCTCTCCCCGTCCCGGGTCACCCCCTTCCTGGGTATGACTCTGGATACCATTCAGGCCAGGATTTTCCTTCCTCAGCAGAAGGTGGACTCTCTTCAAGCTTAGGTTCATTTCTTGCTGTCCAGTCCTCATCCCTCCATCCGGCGAGGGATGCAGTTGGTGGGACAGATGGTGGCCTGCTTCGAGGTAGTCCCTTACGCGCAATTTCACATGAGACCCCTTCAGCTCCATCTTCTGTCAGTCTGGGACAAGAGTCTCTGGGTCAGGCCTTTGTTCTATCCCCTCTGGTCCGGCGGTCCCTCCTGTGGTGGCTGGACTCAAGGACTCTTCTGGGGGGCAGGTCATTTCTGACTCCATGTTGGGAGACGGTCACTACAGATGCCAGTCTGTCAGGTTGGGGGGGCTACTGGAGAGCCCACCAATTCCAGGGGCTGTGGGGCCCTCAGGAGGCCCACGCCCCCATCAATGTTCTGGAGTTGAGGGCAGTTCGGTAGGTGCTGATGCCTCACCTCCAGGGCCTGCCGGTTCAGGTTCGCTCCGACAACCAGACTGCGGTCGCCTACATCAATCATCAGGGAGGGAGTCGGAGCAAGAGTGCCCTCCGGGAGGTGTCGTTGATCTTGTCGTGGGCCGAGGACAATGTCCCGTGCATCTCTGCAGTCTACATTCTGGGAGCGGAGAATCTGGAAGCGGATTCCCTGAGCAGGGGGGCCTCCCACCGGGGAGAATGGTCCCTCAACAGCGAGGTCTTCCTATCTCTTTGTCACAGGTGGAAGATGCCGGACGTGGATCTGTTTGCTTCCTGCCACAATCACGAGCTGCCAGCATTTGTCTCACTGTCCCCGGGTCCTCTGGCTCTGGCGGTGGATGCCCTGTCTCTGTCCTGGCAGGGGTTCGGTCTCCTGTACCTCTTCCCTCCTTTTCCCCTTCTGAACAAGGTTCTGCGCAAGTTGGTTCAGGAAAGGGTGCCAGCTGTTCTGGTGGCCCCCAGGTGGCCAAGACAGGTGGGGTTCGCAGACATTGTGCAGCTGGCAGTGGATCAGTACCCTCTGCCCTTGGTTCTGGATCTTCTCACTCAAGGAAGGCTCTGTTACCCCAATTTACAAATGCTGGCTTTGACGGCCTGGCTGCTGAAACCTCCATCTTAAAGGGAAAAAGGTCTGTCGGATTCGGTTGTTCAGACTCTTGTCAGGGCTAGGAAGAAATCCTCTTCTACCATCTACTATAGGACCTGGCGGACCTACATTGACAGGTGGGAGGCTAGGGCCTTTCCCTGTCGGGTATTCTCCATTCCTCGGATCCTGGTGTTCCTTCAACATGGTTTGGATTTGGGTTTTCAGCTCAGCACTCTGAAGGGGCACGTCTCCGCCTTGGCTGTTTTCTTCCAGAGGTCCTTCGCTCTTCATCCTCTGGTCAAGACTTTCTTCCAGGGGGTCACTCTTGTGCGCCCTCCCCGCAAACCCATGGTACCGGCCTGGGTTTTGAATTTGGTATTTCTGCCCTTCAGGGTCCTCCTTTTGAGCCTGTGCATGAGGCTGCGCTGTCTATTCTCACTTTGGAGGTTGCTTTCTTGGTGGCTATCACTTCTGTCCGGCGTGTTTGAGTTGGCGGCTCTGTCTATTCAGGCCCCCTACTTTGAGAAACACCAGGACAAGGTGGTTTTCCACTTTAAACCAGACTTCTTGCCTAAGGTTGTCTCTGCCTTCCACCTCAATCAGGACATTGTGCTTCCTTCCTTGTGCCCTAATCCTGGTAATGACAAGGAGAGGGCCCTGCATTCTCTGGACGTGGTCAGGAATTTGAAATACTACCTGGTGGCTACAGCCCCTTTTAGAAAGACGAACACCTTGTTTGTGGTACCCTCGGGTCCCAAGAAGGGTTTGGCTCCTGTTAAGTCTACTATTAGTAAATGGGTTCGTTAGGCCATTGTTAGGGCCTATTCTGCTAAGGGGAAGGATCTTCTTTTCCGAGTCACTGCTCATTCTACCCATGCTGTTGGGGCATCTTAGGCTTTTCAGCATCAGGCTTCTATTGAACAAGTTTGTAAGGCTGCTACTTGGCCGTCTGTTCATACTTTTTCCAAGTTTTACAAGGTTGATGTTCGGGCCTCAGCGGATGCTGTTTTTGGCCGCAAGGTTCTGCAGACTGCAGTGGTTTGAGCTGCGCGTTGTTGCCTTTTTAAGATCCCCACCCGTTTGTTGGACACTGCTATTGGATGTCCCAGTTGTTATGAATCATTACTGGTGCAGGACGTGCTGCATACTTGGAATAATACATTTCTGTGAATACTCACCTTGTAGAATTGTTATTATAATTATGCAGCACGTCCTGCTCCATCACACCCTGAGTACTTTATTCTTGGATCCTTTATATGATGATTAGTTCCTTGTTACATTGTTACTTTTGTTATTGGCTTCTCCTGGTTCCCTTACTGCTGTTTTATACTGGGGAATTAGTGGGAGGTCCCGGTATATATGGACCGGGAGGGGCCTCTTTTTTTGCCATCTCTGCAGTAAAGCGCCCTCTTGTGGACTATATCCCAGTTATGAATCATTACTGGAGCAGGACGTGCTGCATACTTATAATAACAATTCTACAAGGTGTATTAGTTTGGGGTGACCTCTACACCCCCTGCCAAAAAGCCCAACAGAGACTCACTATTGCACTCAAACAATCAATTTATAAATCCATTTTATTGTAGCATATTGTTTAAAACCAATTTAAAAACAATTTTACTGAACCATATGCATGGTAAGCCACCAGGGGGCGCACTCCCTCATTAACAATACAATCTCATATAAATATAAGTAATTTCAAAGTGATTCTGTGCTAATCTATCAATAAATTCATATATATACAACTATTCTAAAACTTAATATACAATTCACAATTAATATCCTCACCCTAATAAAGTGCCAGTGCTTCCATCACAAATAATCCCTTGTGCAAAATATTTAAACCCATTCACAGAGAGCAAGGGCACACAGACAACACACAACAAACAAGTGCTTACTGTTAGTATGGTGACAGGCAGGCCCCCCTCAGGCGCCTTGTCGGGTCTGTCCAATACTTCGGTCATGCCTTCACCCGATACTGCTTCTCTACGTGATCCAGCTGACAAGCGCATGGTTCAGCTGGTCTGTCATGACTTCTCCTTTTGCTGGTGCTTGGTTTCGGCCTGTGTGTGCCGCGGCTATTTCTCCTTAGCCATCAGAAAGAAGGTGAGACGTCTTGTGGATATTGCTAAGTCTCGCAAGCGGGCAAAGGAGTATAAGGACCTCAAGGCTTGTGTGGATTTTATTGCCTTCGTTGTTTCTGCCATGGATGATGGTGTCCGGCTCGGTGCCAGGGTCTCGCTCCTGCTTGTTGCGCTTCGCCGCTCGCTCTGGTTGCGGCAGTGGTCGCTGATGCCGCGCCCAAAAAGTCGCTCACTAGTATCCCCTTCGTGGGGCAGAGGTTGTTTGGGGAGCATCTGGACCTCCTGGTCAAGGATGGAAGACTCCATCAGCGATGGAAGCCTGCGCGGCTGAAGAGGAAGAGGCTCTTCATTTTCAGGTGCTCGCAGAGATTCCTGGGGACGAGGTAAGTCCAGCAGCTGACCCAATCCCGCTTGGGGATCCAAGTCCAAGCTCCCTGCCAAGGCCTCTCAGGCATGAGGAGGCACCCTCACCCATTTGGGTGGGGGGATGGCTTCTGCTATTTGCTCATATCGGGAGACAGCGCGTCTCGGATCGGTGGATTCAGGAGGTGGTGTCCTCCGGTTACAATATAGAGCTGGCAGTCAGGCTGCCCTCAAGATTTCTTCAGTCTCGGATATCCCAAAACCCTTTGAAGGCACAGGGCCTGCGAATGGCAGTGCAACACCTTCTGCGGTTAGGTATGATTTGTCCTGTACCTCGTCAGGAACAGGGTCAATGCTTCTACTCTAATCTGTTCACGGTGCCCAAGAAGGACGGAACGCTGAGACCTATCCTGGACCTGAAGGGTCTCAACAGGTTTGTCAGAATCGGACATTTCCGCATGGAGACCTTACGGTCCGCGGTGAGCTCGCTTCATCCCGGCGACTTCATGACCACGGTGGACATCAGGGATGCTTATCTGCACATCCCGATATTTCAGGGGCATCAGAAGTTCCTGAGATTTGCGCTGGAGGAGCATTACCAGTTTGGGGCGCTGCCGTTCGGGATATCCTCAGCCCCCCGTGTTTTCACCAAGGTGCTGGCGGGCATCATGGCGATTTTGAGGAACCAGGGCATTCGTGTGCTGCCCTTTCTGGACGACTTGCTGATTGTGGCCCAGTCTCTTCCGCAGGCCGAGAGTGATACTCGGACAGTGTTGTCAACTCTGAAGGCCTTTGGCTGGGTAGTCAATTACCCCAAGTCTTTTATCAATTCCTCAACAGTGAGATCCTTCCCGGGAATGTCAATGGACACCACTCAGGTCAAGGTTTTTCTGGCAAAGCAGAAGGTTTTGGGTCTCCAGACGAAGGTGCAGGCCTTGCTGTCTTGTCAGCGGCCCTCAATTCGTCTGTGGATGAGATTGGTGGGCCTAATGGTGTCCTGCTTCGAGGCAGTGCCCTTCGCCCAATTTCACATGAGACCTCTTCAATTGAACCTGCTGACCGGCTGGAATCGGATGCTGGAGTCTCTGGAACAGGAATTTTCGCTGTCCCCTCTGGCCAGGCAGTCCCTCTTGTGGTGGTTGGACTCCCGGAACCTGCTGGTGGGCAAGTCCTTTCTGACTCCCCATTGGGAGTTAGTTCCCACGGATGCCAGTCTGACAGGCTGGGGAGGCGTTTGGCAGACTCAGGAGATCCAGGGTCAGTGGGGTATGCAGGAGTACCGCTTACCCATAAATCTCCTGGAGCTGAGAGCGATCCGGTTGGTGCTTCTTCGCTTGACTCCCCATTTAAGGGGTCGCGCTCGGACAATCAGACGGCTGTTGCCTACATCAATCAACAGGGTGGAATTTGGAGCAAGAGAGCCCTCAAGGAGGTGACCCAGATTCTGTCTTGGGCAGAGGAGAAGGTTCCCTGTATCTCGGTGGTCTACATTCCCGGAGTGGGGAACCTGGAGGCAGACTCCCTGAGCAGGAGCGCCTCGCGCTTGGGGGAATGGTCACTCAGCAAGACCTTTCACACTCTGTGTCTCCGCTGGGGTCAGCCGGATGTGGATCTGTTTGTGGCCAGACACAATCACAAGCTTCCGAGGTACGTTTCCCTCTCAAGAGATCCTCTGGCTATTGCCACAGATGCTCTGGTGATTCCTTGGATGGAGTGCAAGTTTCTTTATGCATTCACTCCGTTTCCACTTCTGGGCAGAATGCTGCTCAAGATAGCCCAGGAAGGGGTACTAACTATCCTGGTGGCTCCTCGCTGGCCGAGAAGGCATTGGTTTGCGGACATAGTTCAGATGTCAGTAGATCGCTACATCATGCCCCACGACCCAGGGCTTCTCACACAGAGGTCGCTGCTGCACCCCAATTTACGGACGCTGGCTTTGACGGCCTGGCTATTGAAACCTCAATCCTGATAGAAAAGGGGCTGTCGGCCACTGTTGTGCATATCATGATTCAGGCATGGAAGAAGTCTTCTTCCTTGATATTACAGAGTTTGACACGCTTATATTACTTGGTCTCCCTTGCCGCACTTTTTCTATTTCTAGGATTCTGGAGTTTTTGCAACACGGCTTAGACTTGGGTCTCCAGCTGAGCACCCTCAAGGGTCAGGTCTCGGCCTTAGCCATTTTTTTCCAGAGATCCATTGCCAACCATAGGTTGATCAAGACTTTTTTCCAGAGGGTCACCCATGTCCGGCCACCGTGTAAGTCAGCATTGCTGGTGTGGGACTTGAATTTAGTACTGTCTGCTCCTCAGGGTCCTCCTTTCGAACAATTGTGCGATGCTGCATTGCCTATATTGACTCTCAAAGTGGTCTTTTTGGTAGCGATCACCTTGGTGCGTTGCGTATCAGAGCTGGCCGCGCTTTGTACGAAACCTCCCTATTTTGAGCGGCATAGGAATAAGGTGGTTTTTTGCTTTAAACATGATTTTTTGCCTAAGGTCGTTTCTCCCTTTCACCTTACTGAGGAAGTTGTCTTGCCTTTCTTGTGTCCAGCACATACTAATTCTAAGGAAAGGACCCTCCATGCCTTGGATGTGATCAGAGCCATTAAGTATTACCTGGTTGCGACTGAATCCTTCAGGAAATCGGATTTGCTCTTTGTCCTAACAGAGGGCTCTAGGAAAGGTTTGCCACCAGCCAAGTCCACTCTCAGTAATTGGATCAGGCAGGCGGTGGTGCAAGCATATTCTGCCAAGGGGAAGGAACCCCCTTTTCGGATCACAGCTCATTCTACCAGAGCGATTGGTGCCTCCTGGGCTTTTCAGCACCAGGCATCTGTTGAACAAGTTTGTAAGGCCACCACATGGTCTTCAGTTCATACCTTTACAAAGTTCTACAAGGTTGATGTTAGGGCCGTGCCGCCTCCAGATCTGAGCAAACAGCAGAAGCTGTCCCCCCCACCTGAATGGGGGGGGGCGCCCCCTCATGCCTGAGGGGACTTGGCAGGGGGCTTGGATTTGGTTCCCTAGGAGGGATTGGGTCGGTCGTGGATCTACCTCTACCCCCCTCATGCCTGAGGAAGATGCAGCTCCTCCCGGCCTCCTATAAAGGCAGTTGTCATCACTGGGACGACCTGGACTGGATATAATCAAAAACAATTCTACAAGTGAGTTTCACAGAATTGTGTTTTTATTCATGTACGTCCAGGAAAAATATGTATTCATGTCGGTCAAAGAAAGATTAAAGCAGGTCAAAACCCTGTCTAAAAGATTCCAGGCCTGGCCACTAGCCTGTCTCCGTGGTTTCCTTCTCCAGATGCCCAGGGCACCGGTAATCTTACTTGATACCGGGGCTGGTCCCGTGAGGCGATCTCCACCGCTGGTCTCAACAGTGTGCCAGTCATGCGGCTAACCGGCAGCACCTCGTTGCTGTGGCACGTTTAAGATCAGCCAACCTGCGATCTCAAAAGTGCCACTGGGCGTGGTTTCGGCAGTGCAAAAACTTGGTTTTCTTTGAAAACCGGGCCACTGCCGAGCCAATAGCAAGCTTGGGGAGGGTGAGATTGAGCGATGGACCCAGAAATGGGTTTCCATCCACTTTAAACTTGCCCATTTGTCACAAAATGGGTGGTATTATGAGTGCCACCAATACCCTCTGAGCATCAACGCTGGTAAACTGGCTTCTGGTTTCCCCAGAGAAATTGAGTGCCAGCAATCACGTGACCACAATGGGAGCTGTAGGAGACCAATCACCCGCACTGGAGCAGCAGTCAGGTAAGAGGGCCTTTTAGTTATCTCTTTGACTGTCCAGCCCTGGAGTCCCAAAAGGAGACTTTTCATTTAAACTATTTGAATGATGTTCCTCTCTCAGCTATATTGTTGCTATTATACCTCACCATTGAATATTTAAAGAATTTAGATTTTTGTTATATATTTGTCTCGCTATGTAATCGGTTTGCCATGTTTTGGGGTGTTGGCCAAGTTTCCATTTTTTATTTCTCCTACAGGACACCTCTCTCCTACGGAATCGGATGGTGATATGCTGGGTTATGACCTGTACAGCAGTGCCCTGGCTGATATACTCAGCGAGCCCACTATGCAGCCTCCAATCTGTGTTGGGCTCTATGCTCAGTGGGGAAGTGGCAAGTCATTTCTGCTTAAAAAACTTGAAGGTAATAACTGCTTTAACACGGAAAAATGTTTTTAGTTATAACATACTGATCAAGAAAAAAATACAGATATTTATTTTAGTGTTGTGTTTTTGTTTTTTTAACGTTAAAGGGTAATTCAACTTTCAATGGCATTTTTTAAAGTTTCCATTATTGTGTGGCAAAATTATGACTTCAATGTGCTAAGCTTATCTGTTATTTTTTCTCTAATGTTAATTTTCTCTAATGTTGGCACATGTGTGTTTTATGGAAGCAGTTTTTACTATTGGCAATCTGTTGCTATTGGCAACATACACCAAGTGAGTCCTGTACACACAAGTCTGGACTTGGTGTACATTATCAGTAGCAACAGATTGCAGATAGTGAAAACTGCTTCTATAAAATACACACTTGCTAACATTAGAAAAATAAAAAAAATATTAGATCAGCTCAGCACTTTTCAGATATAATATTGCCACACAAAAATATACACTTTCAAAAATTAAATCAAAAGTGTGTGTACCCTTAAAATTATATTTTAGTTTCTCTTTACATGAATAACGCCCATCGTTCTAATACTATATTCCTGCTACGCAAAGATTTGGCTCAGTCCAAAGTCGTTATAAACCACAGAGAGAATATGACTTATTTATATTATGTTCTGAAGGTAATTTGTGGCGTGTGTCTAGTAAATGAGAGGATTGCCAAACCAAGGACAAAGCATGATAGAGGGCTAAGATCATTTAGGCGTGACAAGAGATGATCTATGGTTATCTTGGTGCTTTCAAACTTGGCTTTTATAACAAAGATTTGACAGCACTGCTAGAACTTCAAAGTCCTCCAGCATTCATGTTTTTGAATCTTCACACAGGCAGTTATACAGCAGTGCTAAAGAACTAATATCTTAATGGTGCTTATAGGAGTTTATTTGCAGTAGTAGTTAAAACCATCCCACCTGTAGAATCAATCAAAATAACAGAACAGCAATGCTGCCCCTGACAGGGGGTGGGAATCCAGCGTCCTGCCCATTTCCTTCGACTGGATAGCACATTGATTAGCGGGATAGCATAGCTTAATCCCACAGCATCTATCGGTGCCTGGTATGAGACTTGAGATCTTTTCTTAAAGTGGACCAACACCCAGGATTTTGACTAGATTTCCGGGCCGATCACCCCTGGGTGTTGGTCCACTTTAAACTCAAATGGTTTGTTTCCTCCATATATCGGCATACAGTATAACAATAGTTTGTCTCTTCGATTGGCCCCCTGGCTTACTCACAGTTCTTACCCAGTATATGGCTTCCTTTAGTCAGTGCTGTAGCAGTGATTGGGTGATGAACTGGCCACCATTATTACCAGGTGGCATAAACTGGAGATAGACCCCTTTTGCCGAGGTAATGGACAAAAATGCATGTCAATTACTATACTCTCATCTTTAAAGCAACACTATTTATTTAAAAATATATTGTTCCTTAAAGATATTGAGATACAGTTTAGGGAAATTCATTTTTCTACTAGGAGACTATAAAAATTTACAATATAATAGTTGTAGGTTATACTTTAATATAAGAATGAAAGTTGTGGTTTAATACTTGACCTCCGCTTTCTTGGATGCCAAATACTGACGCACCAACTGCACAGTTTTAGCTGTGTCCATAGGATTTAAAGCGGACCAAAACCCACATTATTCTAAGTATGTCACACACCCCACTTCATTTACTCATTATTATTACACTTGGGTTAACTCACCGCTAGGTGGCGCACTTGCAGAGATCTCCAAAAATTCAGCAAGCCCCTCCCGGTCTATAGACACCTGGTACCTCCCATCAATTCCCCAGTGTTGGTCTCTGCAAGATGGCGACAAGACAGAAGAGAGAAGTCTCCTGCTTGCAGGTAGCCGGGGTATCACCCCGGCCCCCCCCCCCCCTACGGTCTATTTCTGCCCGGCTCCTTTTGTTTTTTATCCCCTGGTTAATGGTAGCCTCCCAGCTTAGGCTGTAGGCCGGGCAAGGGTAGATGGCACTTAGAGTGCCTAGGAGATTAGCTCCTCCGCTCTACTCCATATTATGGGGCATAGCGGTGATCCGGTTGTGGTGATCCGGATGTGGGATGCCCCAGCCCTTAGGCCACCTTAGGTTTCCCCTTGTTTGGCCTCCTCCCTGAGTTTTGCTTTATTTTTGATGCGTGTGTGTGAGTGTGTTTTGATGTGTGGCAGGGGCGGGTGGCCTGAGGCCGGCCCGTCCGTTTGCCTGGTCACTTGTGTTTGTTTGGGGGGGCTTCTTGAGCCCCCGGGACTACTTTTCCTGGTGCTTGGGGGGCGGGTCGGGCGGCGCGTGTTCCGCCGGCCCGCCGCTTGTTTTCCTTCTGAGGGCAGGCGCCATGTTCTGGCGCCCGCCTCTCGGTCGGGGGGCGAGGCCGGCCGGCCCGCCTGGATATGGGGGCGCCGAGTACCGCTTCGGCCGTCATACTGGAGGCGGGCGGGACCGGGCGACATGCGAGCCGCCGACCCGCCTGGCGGCATATGCGGGCGCCATTCCTGTGGCGCCCGCTGGTTGGCTCTGACTCGGAGGGGTGGGCGGGGCCGCGTCCTGCGTGGCCCGCGCCGTGCATTGCTGTTTGGGGAGGGGCGGGGCCACAGCGTCTCCCGCGTTTTGCTGGGCCCGCCTCTCTTCTCTTTTCCTACGTTGCGCTGGCCGCCATCTTGTCCCTCCCGGGGCTGACAAGCTGCAAGGGTCAGGTAGGCGCTTGGGCGTTTACAGTTCTGGGCCTCCTTCCTCGCCGGAGGGGGGGGGGGGGGGGCGGCAGGTTCCCTTAGCCTGGCTTTAGGCCAGCTGGCAGGGAGTCTACCGGCTTCCCGGCTCACACCTTCATTGTTATATTTATATATATGTCCCTATATGCATATGTATGTCATCTTTGCTATGTTGTCCCCTTTGGGGTTCCTTGCATGACCTGCTAGTGTCTCTTCTGGTTGTATGTGTGTTATTCAGGTGTTTATGGTTGTGCTTGGCTGACTGTGTCTCTTGTTTTTCAGATCCCGGGTCCCCACGCTGCGGGGCTCTCCTGGTCTTTGATACCTGGCTAGTTGGGGTTGGCCGTTACTTTCCTTATTGGGTTGTTTTGCTAATTTCCCCTAGTCAGGGCTATATAAATATATATATTGACATACAAGAGGGGCATCCCGGGTCGCTTACTGCGTAAATCCCTGGGTTCTGCGAATACCATGAATTCACCATTTGGAGGCTACCAAAAGATACCGGAATTGGTCCTTCGGGGCAGTCCAGGTTGTGCGGGGGGTGTGGGACTCCGCTCCCAGGAGATGATGTCATTATTTGTATTCCATGTGCACAGCGTAACATTGAGCGCCAGTCCGGCACCCCGGTGCCCGGTCCTTCCTCGGCCGCGCCATCTCCCTCCCCTCCTCGCCTGTTCCGGACCCCGTGTGACGTTGTCATTGGGGGTGATTCGCAATCCGAGGTTTGCGCCCGATTGGCCAGCCTCGAGAAGATGTTCTCCGCTGTGGTCGCTCAGAAGGCTCAGGCTAAGCGGAAACACTTGTCCCCGCCTCCGTCGGACTCAGATGATGAGGTTGTTGGGGCTTTGGATTGGTCAGATCGTCCCCTTGAAGAGGGTGAGCTTATTGAGGAATTAGATGATCCTAAGGTTCAGCAGCTGCTGGGTGCTGAGGATGACCAGGCCACGGGGTTGGTCCCCGACACATCTTCCATTCTGGCCCAAATGTTTGAGGTTTTGGATTTGGACCTTCCCGAGGTTGCTACTCGGCCTAGGGGTCAGCTTTTTGGGGGCTCCAAGCAGAGTTTGGACAGCATTTCGAGGACGTTGTCCTTAAGCAGTGGGAGCATCCTACACGGCTCATCGGGGTACCGCCTAGCTGGGATAAGAAATATCCCTTTCCGGCGGATTTGCTGAAGCGTTGGTCTGTCCCTCCCGAGGTGGATGCTCCGATTTTGGGGCTGTCTAATACGGCGGCTGTTGATCAGCTGGCCCGCCATGGTTTCGTCTATGCGGGTTCGGTTTGAGGCCTGTTTGTGCTTCGGCTCTTTTGGCCTTGGCGGTTAGGTCCATGGTCAGGGATTTATGTGGTGACTCCTTCTTGTCATTTATCCTGGCCGCTCAGGATGATGCTATTTTTGATGTGTGGCAGGGCTTCTGCCCTGTTGGTGGCTATTCGCCGATCCGTGTGGTTGAGACAGTGGACGGCTGACTTTAATTCTAAAGGATCTCTCACGGCTCTTCTTTTTCTGGGTGTGAGGCTTTTTGGTGAAAAGCTGGATTCTGTGGCCAAGGGAGGTAGGCTGCCTCAGCGCAAGAAGTTTCGCCGTTCCTTTCGGGGGGCGGCCCCCTTCAATCCGTCCTTTGGGGGCGCCAGAGCCGGCAGGAGTGCGGGCTTCTCGGCTTCCAGGGGTGCGGGTTGGAATAGGGGTAAAGGCCGTGGCCGTCCCGTTCACGCCTGGGGCGCCAAGCCCAAGTCAGCTGCCAAGGCCGCTCAGCTATGATGGTGCGCCCTCACCCGTGCGGGTGGGGGGACGGTTGCGACTCTTCTCCCGGGTATGGGACCAGGAGGGTCGGGAGGTGGTGTCGGCCGGTTACAAGTTGGAGTTCGAGTCTCGCCCTCCTCCAAGGTTTTTCAGGTCTCGGGTTCCTTTGGACCCGGTGGTTGCGCAGGGGCTCCTGGCGGCGGTTCAGAATCTCGTGGATTTGGCGGTTATTTGCCCGGTCCCTCCTTCAGAGGTGGGGCGGGGATATTACTCCAATCTGTTCACCGTACCCAAGAAGGATGGGTCGTTCCGTCCGATTCTGGATTTGAAGTTTCTCAACAGGTTTATTCGTCCCCGGAAGTTTCGCATGGAGACCTTGCGGTCGGCGATCGGCTCGCTTCGGCAGGGGGACTTTATGACGTCCATAGACATCAAGGACGCGTACCTTCACATTCCGATCTTTCCGGCTCATCAGCGGTTTCTTCGCTTTGTGGTGGAGGATCGGCATTTTTCAGTTTGTGGCTCTTCCATTCGGTCTCACCTCGGCTCCGAGAGTGTTCACCAAGGTGTTGGCAGGGGAGATGGCCCTGCTCAGAGCTCAGGGGATTCGTATTGTTCCTTACCTGGACGATCTTCTCATCATGGCTCCTTCCTTCAGTCAGGCGGAAGGGGACACCAGCACGGTGGTGTCTATGTTAGTGAGGTTCGGCTGGGTGATCAATTACCCCAAGTCCTCTCTGGTTCCGGCCAGGGTGGTGACCTTTCTGGGGATGTCCTTGGACTCTTGCCAGCACAGAGTGTTTCTCCCTCAGGCCAAGGTTCTTTTGATTCAGGAATTGGCTCAGCTTCTTCTTTCCAATCCTCACCCGTCCATTCGGCTAGGGATGGGACTGGTGGGGTTGATGGTGGCCTCGTTCGAGGCAGTTCCCTTCGCACAGTTTCACACGAGGACGCTGCAGCTTCATCTTTTGGCGTCTTGGGACAGGCGCCCGTGGTAGTTGGATCGGTCCTTCCGGATGTCCCCTCGAGTTCGGCAGTCTTTTCGGTGGTGGTTGGTCCCGGACAATCTTTTGAAGGGCAGGTCGTTTCTGACTCAGTTTTGGGAAACTGTCACCACGGATGCCAGCTTGTCAGGATGGGGAGGTTTTCTGGAAGGATCTTCAGTTTCAGGGGCAGTGGGACCCTCAGGAGGCCCACTTGCCCATCAATGTTCTGGAGTTGCGAGCCATCAGATTGGTTCTGTCTCACTTGACGCATCATTTACAGGGCCTGCCTGTTCAGGTTCGATCGGACAATCAGACGGCGGTTGCTTACATCAATCACCAAGGAGGGACTCACATTCTGGGTGCCCTCAGAGAAGTGTCTCTGATTCTGGTTTGGGCGGAGACGTATGTCCCTTGCATTTCGGCAGTGTACATTCCAGGAGTGGAGAACACGGAGGCGGACTTCCTGAGCTGGTGCTCGTTCCGCCGGGGGGAATGGTCTCTCCATCCCCATGTGTTTCGGTCCATGTGTCTTCGGTGAGGGACGCCGGAGGTGGATCTGTTTGCCTCTCGTCACAATCACAAGCTTCCGACATTCGTGTCGCTGTCTCGGGACCCTCTGGCTCTGGCGGCGGATGCCATGGCCTTGAGCTGGAAGGATCTGGGGTTCCTGTATCTGTTCCCTCCGATTCCCATGCTAGGCAGGGTGCTGCGAAAGCTAGTTCAGGAAGGAGTTCCCGCCATTCTCGTGGCTCCAAGGTGGCCAAGGCGGGTGTGGTTCGCAGTCATCGTTCGTCTGGCAGTGGATCAGTTCGATCTGCCTCTTCGGCCAGATCTGCTCGCTCAGGGTCAACTGTGTTACCCCAGTTTACCAACGCTGGCTTTAACGGCTTGGCTGCTGAAACCTCCATCTTGGAGGAGGGTCTTTCGGATTCGGTCATTCAGACTCTCGTTAGCGCTAGGAAGAGGTCTTCCTCTTCCATCTATTACAGGGTCTGGAGATCTTATATTGATTGGTGTGAGGCTAGATCTTTGCCATGCCGGGTCTTTTCTATTTCTCGGTTTTTGGATTTTCTTCAATCAGGGCTGGATTCTGGTCTCCAGCTGTGTACCTTGAAGGGGCAGGTGTCTGCCTTGTCTATTTTTTTCCAGAGGTCTTTTGCTAGCCATTCTTTGGTCAAGACTTTCTTCCAGGGGGTTTCGCATCTGTGGCCTCCTAGGAAGCCCTTGCTCCCAGTTTGGGATTTGAATTTGGTGCTCTCTGCTTTACAGGCTCCTCCTTTTGAGCCTTTGCAGGATTTTGCTTTGTCCACTTTGACTCAGAAGGTTGTCTTTTTGGTGGCCATCACTTCGGTTCGGCGTGTTTCGGAGTTGGCAGCCTTGTCGATTCAGGCTCCCTACTTTGAGAAGCATCAGGACGAAGTGGTCTTTCGTTTCAAGTCAGATTTTCTTCCTAAGGTGGTATCTGCTTTTCGTCTTAATCAGGACATTGTTCTTCCTTCTTTGTGTCCTAAGCCTGGGAATGACAAGGAGTGTGCGTTGCACTGCTTGGACGTTGGGCGTTGTGTTAGGTACTTTTTGCGTGCTACGTCTTCCTTTCGTAAGACTGATGCCCTTTTCGTAGTGCCCTGTGGGCCCAGGAAGGGTTTGGCTCCGGCTAAGTCTTCCATTAAGCAAATGGATTCGTCAGGCGATTGTTGGAGCCTATTCTGCCAAGGGGAAGGATCCCCCCTTTGCGTGTTTCTGCTCATTCTACTTGTGCGGTTGGTGCGTCCTGTGCCTTTCAGCACCAGGCTTCGGTTGAACAAGTTTGTAAGGCCGCTGCCTGGTCTTCGGTTCACACCTTTTCCAAGTTTTACAAGGTTGATGTGCGGGCCTCAGCGGATGCTGTGTTTGGCCGTAAGGTTCTGCAGGCTGCAGTGATTTGAGTTTTATCTGCGTTATTGCCTGGTTTGGATACCCGCCCTCTTTTGGAGACTGCTGTTGGATGTCCCAAGTGTAATAATAATGAGTAAATGAAGTGGGGTGTGTGACATACTTAGAATAATACCATTTTGTGATTACTCACCTGTAAAATGGGTATTATAAGTATGTCACACACCCCACTTCACCCGCCCTCTTTTGGTATCCTGGTTCCTTATATGGTGAAGTTTTGTTTTTTACAGTTGAGGGTTACATTTGTTTATTCCTGGTACCTTGTCTTACTGCTGTTTTAACACTGGGGAATTGATGGGAGGTACCAGGTGTCTATAGACCGGGAGGGGCTTGCTGAATTTTTGGAGATCTCTGCAAGTGCGCCACCTAGCGGTGAGTTAACCCAAGTGTAATAATAATGAGTAAATGAAGTGGGGTGTGTGACATACTTATAATACCCATTTTACAGGTGAGTAATCACAAAATGGTATTTTTAACTAGCATCCCCTGAATTGCTCCCCCCCATGAGAAGACCGTTGCCAATTTTCACTGCTCCTGCTTCATTCTAATCCCAGATAATGGCGCCAGTTTTAGCTGTAAAGCTCCACCTCCTCCATTCATTGCCACTGTTGTGTGTGGCAATGATGTCATTGGCATCAAAGGGATGAGAAGGATAGGTTACTGGAAATGGAAAAGTAAAATAACCCTTATTAGTGATTGCACACTGGTATAGAAGATAACCAAAGATGCTGGGTTGATCTTGTCCTTTTTGCATTTTTAGCACCTGTACCTGGGATTATATTGTATTATTTACATGGGAGGTTTGTAGTAGTAGTATTGTGACAGTTAGAATTATAATGTTCTTGCCATTTAATGGTCCCTATGTATTTATCTTTGTTGCAGATGAGATGAAGACCTTTGCTGGGCAACAGATTGAGCCGCTATTCCAGTTCTCTTGGCTCATTGTCTTTCTAATCTTGATGTTGTGTAGCACTGTCGGATTGCTGCTTTCATTTTCTGTAGACGCCAAGCTTGGAATATCTGTGTCGCTTAGCTTGCTGGCTGTCCTTTACATATTCTTCAGTAAGTCCACCTATTAGCAGTGTTTCAGTACAAAAATCACCTCCCCGGCCTACATGCTTCCTACATATACTTCCTGTATATGTATGACAGCCTTACTGTAAGTGACATATGGTCAGATCTGTGACAGATCATTGGCTGACAGCTTCATCAAAGATTCTAAGACAAAAGAATGTTACTGTGTGAGCAAATGGCAGATGCTACTGGGACTGCAGCAGCAAAAAGCCTGCTGTCTCTATCATTCACATTGGCGCACAGCTTAGCGATGACAGGTTAAGACTGACGCACTTTAAAGTGGACCAACACCCAGGATTTTGACTATCCTGGGTATTGGTCCACTTCCCCGGGGCACCCCGATCGGGGGTGCCCCGCTGCCTGAAAACCCCCCAAACACCCCGAAAACTCACCTCTCCACGCTCCCACGTGACTGCGCTGTCCAATGCCCACCGATGGACAAGTGACGTCCGTTTGCCCACATAAAACGCATAGGGGGAAGTTTACAACAGTCCTGGGACAGTAGTCTGCTTACCCCACACAATAAAATTGTGTGTTTTAGGATAGTTTATTGGCTTGTGCAATCCATTTTTTTGTCAAAAATATATGCAGTGATTTTCTGTATTGTGCATTCAGCCTCCAACACTTTTAATTTCCTAATTATTGGGTTTATGTGGGCCTACTGTGCTTTTTCTGGACATACGCTCCCCTTAATTATTTGTCCCAGCAGCCATAGATTGGCGACAAGGAACATCCAGCACCACCCAAATATTTAGAATGCAAAGAACTCATCTTTAATTTAAAAGCAAGGGCAAACATTCAAATGTATACACAATTAAGGGATGTCCATAATCTCATGCAGATATTGGAGCAAATATAGCCATAGAAACACTATCCACATATTTTTACCCTCCCCTCTAATACTTGTGTATTGTGACTAAATCAGAAAGTGGTAACTAGCTATAAAGTGCTTGAACAGAAAAACGAGGCGTCAGGGCAATAATTGGCATTGTACAAATCAGGACACCCCATGGTAATGTCCAAGAGGCAAAGCTAAAGGAGCACTATCTCAAAATTGTGTAATCTGAAAAATCCATATAAACACATCGACTAATGAGAGGAGGGGTCACTTATACACCCGACCTGCTTAACTCTTGTCAAGCTTGTGGTTTATTCTGATATCAAAGGAATAAAATCCAGAGTGACAGGTTTAGTGTATCAGGGGTATTGGAGCATGCCCCCTGATTTTCTCTTCCTTCTATTAAAAAAAAGAAACATCTTTGGCTGGATATTTGTTGATGCCGGGTTATAAGCCATTTAACCGTATGAGTTAAGCACCTTTAACCTTATTATGGGATGCTCTGTTCTTTACAAATGTTGATTTATTAGTGTGGATTCAGAGCCAGGGGAGAAAACTGCCATTCACTTTCCTGATCTACCTTGGAGATAATTCAACACCATATGAAAATATACATCCAGTAGTTAAATCAGCCCAAAGGCAGACAATGAAAGTGGCAGTTTTCTCTCCTAAAAAAGGAGTGACTTTTCTCACCTGGATTTGAATCGACCCCATTGTTTTATATGGCCTTAGAGATGGACATGTCCCTACCCAGGGTTTCAGGCACTTGTATCCATAGTAGTTTTCTCCTTGTTTTTATAGTTGCACAAACTGGATTGGCATTGGCATTAGTGACTGTTTTAACCTCTTTTTACAGCTGTAATCTACTTTGGTGGACGTCGCGAAGGAGAAAATTGGAATTGGGCGTGGGTCCTTAGTACCAGACTTGCCCGTCATATTGGTTATCTGGAACTTCTACTGAAATTGATGTTTGTGAACCCCCCAGAGCTGCCTGAGCAGACCACCAAAGCCTTGCCTGTCAGGTAAGATATAATCACCCTTCCTTTTTCCAAGTGTTTACAAATAAATCTATATGTTTAAGTAAGCTTTAGGCCCATTTTACACCATTTTATTTGCCTGCACCAAATTGCACAGGACATGACCCTGTTCACATCCCTGTAGGGCAAATGGCCAGATGCAAAAATAATGCAATGGACTTAGACAATTGGACTATTCTTAGTATACAGTACGTCCTGCTCCATATATAGTACTTACTATTGGGTATTACTCCGCCAGATGGCGCTGGACTGCAAAGACATTGAAAATAAGCTCCTCCCGGCCCCTCAAACACCCAGGGACCTCCCACAAATCCCCAGCATTGAAAAGCAGTTAACGAGAAGCCGGGAGAATAAAAACAACCCAAACTATTAACTATAACAATGATAACAATCACCATACAGGGGATCCAAGATAATGCAAAACCTAGGGTGGGGTGGAGCAGGACGTACTGTATACTCATAATACCAATTCTACAGGTGAGTAATCACAGAATTGTATTATTCTTAGTATACAGTACGTCCTGCTCCAGATATAGTAATTACTATCGGGACATCCAATAGCAGTGTCCATAAAGTAGGGTGGGATCCCCAAAGTTAACAGCAGACAGTTTAAACCACTGCTGCCTGCAGAACCTTTCGGCCTTGGCTGCGCTGGTCGGGTGAAGGTAGGCAGCACCGCTGTTAGGTGCTTGGGAGTGCTGCTCCACCGCAATCCCCCACCAAAGGGTAGGCGGTTCAGGCTTATGGTGAGCCTCTACGGGATGCCCCTCCCGCACTATTGCCCCTGCCTATCGGTGGGCCCTATATTCTAAGTATGTCAGACACCCCGCTTCAAGATATCCATAACATGTGGGTAATACTGACCTGAAGAGGGCGTTCCTGCAGAGATGATAGCAAAAAGAAAGCCCCTCCCTGATCCATAAATACCTGGGACCTCCCACTCATCACCCAGTTTTCCATCTCTGCAGACGGCGAGCAAGTCAGAAGATGATGGCTCCTCCTTGCACAGGGGGATTTAAGGTAGCCGGGATGATTCCCGTCCCGCTACTTATTTATTTCCGTTTGGACCCTTTTTTTTTTTCCTAGAATCCATATGCCTCCCAGCTTTGGCTGTGGGTCCAGGCGAGGGTATATCAGCACCTTAGGTGCTCAGGAGCAACGCTCCACCGTGAGACCCTATACAAGAGGGTAGGCGGTTACACCGGGTTGGTGACCCCGGTTTGGGATGCCCTGTCCCTTAGTTTAACCTTGAATGGCCCTCCCAGGATCCCTTTTCCACAGTGGGGATGGGGGGTGTGGGTCCCTTCTTTACTACTCTCTAGCTCGTTCTTAACCCTTTCTGTCTTTTACTGATGTTAGTGTGTGTGTGTCACTTTAAATGTCTTTATTTCAGCGCCGCGGCCGTTCTTGAGGAGGCCTCTGTGCGGTGCTGGGCCTGTCTCCTTTTCCTCATAAATGGCGGAGGTAGTTACCTCACGCACTGTGAGGATGACCATGTAGTGGGGGGGGCGGGGCCGGACCGTCGGCGCGGGGCCGGGGTCCGTCCCCCCTGGTATGTTTGCTAGCAGTGCTTAGGTGCATACATTTTACTATTTGTTCCACCGGCCGGGCGCCGCGGCCGCACATAACGCTGCGGCGCCGGCCGGTTTTTGGCGCTTCTTTCCTGAGGAGACATTCTCCTCACGATTGTCCTGGGGGCGGGGCCGGTGTTGCGGCGCGTCACCGCTGCCCGCCCCATCTATCCCTGGCGCCACTGAGGAGCTCTTGCCTTGCGTAGGAGGGGGGGGGGCGGTGCTTGGCGTCACGCGCGTCCCGCGCTGACCACGCCCCCTTCTCTTCTTGTCAGCAAGCCTCTTCCTCACGGTCGCCATTTCAAGCTCCCGCGGTTCTGTGAGTGGCCTGTGGCCCCCCCTCTTCCCCATCCTCTGTTGTGTACTTGTGTCTTTTGTTTCCCATCGCCTTATAAGCTGTTTCTGTGTCTTTCAGGTGGAGGTTTTCAGGAGGATCTCCAGTAGCATTAGGGGGTCTCTCCCGATCCTTGATCACTGGGTTCATTTATTGCTCATAAATCCTCCCACTCGGGACATTAAAGGGGCATCCCGGGTTGTCTAGTGGCGTAATTCCCTGGGTCATAGCGACTATTTAAAAGTTCACCTTATGGAGGCATCCCCGGATACTGGGCTCGGGGCCCCTTCGGGGCATCCCCGGAAGTGTATGTTGTGTGGGGTATCCATTACTGGGGACGATGTACTTCTGTGTATACCATGTGCACAGCAAACTATTACGCGGCAGTCCGAACCCCAGGCGTCTGGGTCAGCACCGCCGGTCGCTTCATCTCCCCCTCCCGTCTTGACACGCACCCCGTGTGACGTCGTCATGGGCAGGGAGCTGCAATCTGAGATGTGCGCCAGATTGGCTAACCTTGAAAAAATTATCTCCAGCTCGGTCGCCCGTAAGGCTCCGACTAAGAGGAAGCATTTGTCGCCGGCTCCGCTGGTGGAGGACCATGAGGATGTTAATAATCTGGATTGGTCTGATTATTCCCCGCTAGAGGAAGGGGAGGTTTATGAGGATTCTGATATTTCGGACGATGAGCAGTCCTTTGGCGCTGATGCCGAGCTTGGTGACTTGGGGAGATCCTCGGATACTCCTCACACTCTGGCTCTGATGTTGGAGGTTCTGAATATTTCCCCTCCCGAGGAGGTGTCACAGCAGAAGGGTGAATTGTTTGAGGAATCCAGGCCACGCTTGGAATTTCCTACACAAAGGCATTTTGACAAAATTATTGCTAAGGAATGGGACAGGCCGGCTCGGCTCCCTGGCATCCCTCAGGGGTGGGATAAGAAATATCCCTTCCCTTCGGAGGCGGTTAAGCGCTGGGCATCTCCCCCCGAGGTGGATGCACCGGTTTTGGGGTTGTCCAACTCCTCGGTTTTAAATAGACCTGATTGTTCCACCCTCAAGGATGGAGAGGATAAACGTATTGACCAGATGGCTTGTCATGGTTTTGCTAGCGTTGGGTCAGCCATGCGGCCTGTTTGCGCTTCGGCGCTAATGGTGTTGGCTGCCAGGTCCGTGGTCAGGGACCTGCTGACTTCTTCCGGGCTTCGTCCTGGTAGTGCCGAGTTCCTTAGCCTTAAACGGTGTGAGTTGTTTTTATCCTTTGTGTTAACAGCCTTGGATGACGCCTTGATGATGTGTGGTAGGACATCGGCGCTGCTGGTGACTATTCGGCGGTCGGTGTGGCTGCGCCAGTGGGCGGACGATTTTATGTCCAAGAAGTCACTGACGGCTCTACCTTTTGTTGGATTACGGCTCTTTGGAGAGACATTGGACTCTGTCACCAAGGGTGGTAGGTTACCTCAACGCAAGAAACAACGCCGTCCCTTTCGGGGGGCTCCTTCTTTTACCCCCTCCTTTCGTGGGGCCAGATCTGGCAGGGGATTTGCATTCCCCTCTTCCAGAGGAGATTCTGGGAGCAGGGGCAGTGGACGTGCCCGTCCAGGATACAGTTGGGGCTCTAAGCCCAAGCCGGCTACTAAGCCGGCTCAGCAATGAGGGGGCGCCCTCACCCATGCGGTTGGTGGGACGGCTGCGACACTTCTCCCAGATCTGGGATCAAGAGGTCTCGGACAGATGGATCCGGGAAGTGGTGTCTTCCGGTTACAAGCTGGAGTTCGAGCTCCGCCCCCCTTCCAGATTTTTCAGGTCTCGGATGCCTTCGGAACCTCTGGCGGCGCAGGGGCTCCTGTTGGCAGTAGAGAATCTTCTGGACATGGCTGTCATTTGCCCAGTGCCCCCTTCGGATCAGGGCAGGGGTTTTTATTCCAATCTGTTCACGGTACCCAAGAAGGACGGATCGGTCCGACCCATCTTGGATCTGAAGTTTCTCAACAGGTTCATCCGGCCACGGAAATTCCGCATGGAAACGCTGCGTTCGGCCATTCACTCTCTTCGTCAGGGAGACTTTCTGAGGTCCATAGACATCAAGGATGCTTATCTACACGTTCCAATTTTTCCAGCACACCAGAGGTTTCTCAGGTTCGTGGTGGAGGATCAGCATTTTCAGTTTGTGGCACTCCCTTTCGGTCTCACCTCGGCTCCTCGGGTATTCACCAAGGTGCTAGCGGGGGTGATGGCTCTGCTAAGGGTTCAGGGTATCCGCATTGTGCCCTATTTGGACGATCTTCTGATCATGGCCTCTTCTTTCAACCAAGCGGAGTTGGACACCAGAGTGGTGGCGTCCACTCTGGAGAGGTTCGGTTGGGTGGTCAACCACCCCAAGTCTTCTCTTTCTCCGTCCAGAGTAGTGACCTTTCTGGGAATGTCTCTGGACACTTCGCAGGCCAGGGTGTTTCTGCCCCAGGCCAAGATTCTTTTGATTCAGGAGTTAGTTCGGCTTCTCTTGTCGGCCCCTCGTCCAGCCATCCGTCTAGGGATGAGGCTGGTGGGGTTAATGGTGGCCTCATTCGAGGCGGTTCCCTTTGCGCAGTTTCATACAAGGACGCTTCAGCTTCATCTGTTGAAGGTTTGGGACAAGTCTCCTCTATCGTTGGATCAGTCCTTCCTGAAGACTCCCCGAGTTCGTCGATCCCTGCTGGGGTCAGTCAATCTGTTGAAGGGCAGATCTTTTCTGGCTCCGCGTTGGGAAACAGTCACCACGGATGCCAGTCTGTCAGGTTGGGGGGGTGTTTGGAAGGACCTCCAGTTTCAGGGTCTGTGGGGCCCGCAGGAGGCTCACGAGCCCATCAATGTTCTGGAGTTGAGAGCCATCAGGTTGGTTCTGTTTCGCTTGACTCATCAGTTGCGGGGCCTGCCTGTTCAGGTCCGGTCGGACAACCGGACGGCGGTTGCTTACATCAATCACCAGGGGGGACTCGCAGCAGGAGTGCCCTCAGGGAAGTGTCTTTGATTCTGGACTGGGCGGAGAGCCACGTCCCGTGTATCTCAGCAGTCTACATTCCGGGAGTGGAGAACACGGAGGCGGACTCTCTGAGCAGGGCCTCCTCTCGTCAGGGGGAGTGGTCTCTCAGTCCCAAGTTGTTTCGTTCGATCTGTCTCAGGTGGGGGTTCCCAGCGGTGGACCTCTTTGTCTCTCGTCACAATCACAAGCTTCCGGTCTTTGTGTTTCTCTCGCAGGATCCTCTGGCTCTGGCGGTGGATGCCATGTCTCTGAACTGGAGGGATCTGGGGTTTCTTTACCTGTTCCCTCCGTTTCCAATGGCAGCCAGAGTGGTGCGCAAGCTGGCCCTGGAGGGCGCGTCTGCGATTCTGGTGGCACCAAGGTGGCCAAGGCAGGTTTGGTTCGCAGACCTGGTAAGACTGGCAGAGGATCAGTTCGTTCTGCCTCTACTGCCGGACCTGCTCACCCAGGGTCGGCTGCGCTATCCCAATTTACCTTCGCTGGCTTTGACGGCGTGGCTGCTGAAACCGCCATCTTGAAGGAGGAAGGTCTTTCTGACGCGGTGGTTCAGACTCTTATTAGCGCCAGGAAGCGCTCTTCCTCTACTATTTACTATAGGACTTGGAGGTCCTATATTGACTGGTGTGAAAGTAGGTCTTTCTCTTGTCTGGAGTTCTCCATTTCCAGAATCCTGGAGTTTCTTCAACATGGTCTGGATCTGGGGCTTCAACTTAGTACCTTGAAGGGGCAGGTTTCTGCCCTGGCGGTGTTCTTTCAAAGGTCCTTTGCTCTTCATCCCTTAGTCAAGACCTTTTTCCAAGGAGTTACGCATGTACGGCCCCCGAGGAAGCCCTTTGTTCCAGTTTGGGATTTGAACCTGGTTCTTTCTGCTCCTCAGGGTCCTCTGTTTGAGCTCTTGAATGAGGTTGCCTTGTCTTCACTTACTCAAAAGGTGGCCTTTTTGGTGGCTATCACTTCGGTTAGGCGTGTTTCTGAGTTGGCAGCTTTATCCATTAAAGCTCCGTACTTCGAAAGGCGTCAGGACAAGGTTGTCTTTCGTTTCAAGCCGGATTTTCTTCCTAAGGTGGTCTCTGCCTTTCATCTGAATCAGGACATTGTTCTGCCTTCTCTATGTCCTAATCCCAGCAACGACAAGGAAAGGGCGCTGCATTCCTTGGATGTAGTTCGTGTTGTGAAATATTATCTGGTGGTTACGTCTTCCTTTCGTACGACTGATGCTTTTTTTGTGGTGCCTTTTGGGCCTAGGAAAGGTTTGGCTCCTGCCAAATCTTCCATTAGTAAATGGATTCGTCAGGCCATCATTGGGGCCTATTCTGCCAAGGGGAGGAGTCCCCCTTTTCGTGTTACTGCTCATTCTACTCGTGCGGTTGGAGCGTCCTGGGCTTTTCAGCACCAGGCCTCTGTTGAGCAAGTTTGTAAGGCCGCTACTTGGTCCTCTGTTCACACTTTTTCCAAGTTTTACAAGGTTGATGTTCGGGCCTCAGCGGATGCTGTTTTTGGCCGCAAAGTTCTGCAAGCTGTTGTGGTTTAAGTTGTGCATTGTTTCCTTGTTTTGGATCCCCGCCCTTTTTATGGACACTGCTATTGGATGTCCCACATGTTATGGATATCTTGAAGCGGGGTGTGTGACATACTTAGAATAATACCATTTTGTGAAATACTCACCTGTAAAATGGGTATTATAAGTATGTCACACACCCCGCTTCACCCGCCCTTCTTGTATTCTGGATCCTTTATATTGTGAACTTTGCGTTGTTATGACTTATATTTGCCTCTTCCTGTTCCCTTACCTTACTGCTTCTATATACTGGGTGATAAGTGGGAGGTCCCAGGTATTTATGGATCAGGGAGGGGCTTTCTTTTTGCTATCATCTCTGCAGGAACGCCCTCTTCAGGTCGGTATTACCCACATGTTATGGATATCTTGAAGCGGGGTGTGTGACATACTTATAATACCCATTTTACAGGTGAGTATTTCACAAAATGGTATTTTAAGTGGCCGCTGTCCTCCCTCATTCTCCTTGTAGCCTTCGGGGGGAAAGAGGGGGGGGGGTGTAGGTGTGTATGCTATGCATTTACGTGTTTTATCCTTATACTTTATTTCATTCTGCCTTGTGTCAGCCGCCGCGCTGTCTTGCCTTTCTATGACTGTATTTAAAATTGCTGCCGCACGCATTTTCTGTCACTATGTTCCGCGCTTGGCGGCGGCTTTACCTCAGGCGCCGGCGCGCCGCCATTGGCTGCTTGTCACGTCCTGGCTCCGCGCTCTTCGGGGGGGGGGAAGGCGGGGCCCGTCTATGGCGCGTCCCACGCCATTGCTGTTACCGGCCCGCCCCTCGAGGTATACCGACGCCATCTTTGTACCGCGGTCCGTAATCTACCTTTTTATTTCAGTCTGCTTACGGCCTCCTTTTATTATTTCTTTCAGGCAGTGCGAATCCATTGGCTTCTCCCGGCCCTCTATTAGTTTGATAACTTGTTAGGCCTAGTGTAATTACTCCCACTTCCCTAGCAGGTTATTGGGGCATCCAGGGTTGCTGTATAGCGTTTATCCCTATCAGCCTATAGTGCCGCTATAATCACCATATGGAGGCATCTCAGCATAATGTGACCGGGGTCCCTTCAGGACAAGTTCGGCTGTGTGTAGCGTGTGGGCAGCCTCATGCTGACGCTGAAAAGGCGCGGGTCTGTGTACCCTGTGCTGAGCAGGTGCTTGCACTGCAATCTGGCCTTCCAGTGGCTGGGCCTGCACCTCGTTTCACTTCACCTACCCCCCCAAGCTTAAATCTCACTCCTACTGAGTTGTATACAAGTGGGGATTTTCAGCCTGATGTGTCTTCTAGACTGGCTACTGTTGAGAAGTTGATTGCTAATACCTTGGCGCGTAAGGCCCCTGCTAAAAAGCGGCACTTACCGCCTAATGTCACTCTTTTCCCTATGGAAACTGATGAGTTTTTGAATCTTTGTGGCTATACCCCTATGATAAAGGGGAGCTTTTCTCTGACTCAGGGTCATCTGATGAGAGGCCAAGGGGTCATAACGATATTCTTAGTATACAGTACGTCCTGCTCCAGATAGAATACTTACACTTGGGTTATCCTCCGTTAGATGGCACTGCAGAGACATGCAAAACAGGCTCCTCCCGGCCCCTCAAATACCTCGGGACCTCCCACAAATCCCCAGATTTCTCTGCAGTGCTTACTGCGAAGACATGAAGTTATCACTCTCTCGCAGGTGAGCGTTCCCCCCCCCCCCCCGTAGCTCGGGAAAGAAAGGGGGGGGGTGTGTGTGTGGTCTCAGTGTATTGGAGTACACGCTTACGGCCTTAGTAATGTCCTTAGCAATGTCCTTTGACTTGTATACTTGGTGTCAGACGCCGTGCTGATTTGCAGCTTTATTTGTGTATCTGCGGCGGCGTTGCCTCAGACGCTGCGGCGTCATCATTGGCAAATCATCTATTCTAAGTGTGTCATACACTTCGCTCCTCATGACAACATTGTCTACTGTCTTAGAGCTTCGCTCTCTTCGGGGGGGCGGGGACCTGGCTTGGTGCACTCCGCGTCACGGGCCGCGCCCGCGCGAGCACATCCCTTCTATGCCCTCCGGCGGCGCTGCGCTCAGCGCGGCCGCCGGAGGAAGAGCTGAGCCTGAAGCTCAGCTGTGGGGAACGCCCCCTTTCAGTGTCATGGCCAGTTAGTTTAAAGTTGCAGACCCTGTCACCCTATGAGGTCTGCGATCCTAGTTGCACCAATCACACTCTCTCCTTCCCTTTACCCAATCATGTCCTGTCCCTATAAAGTCTTTCCCCACCATTTACTCAGTGCCTGTGATAGCGCTCAGAACCCTGTGTACCCTATTCCTGTGAAGTTTAGCCTGTTGCCGATTTGATTGTACTGACCATTCTCGATCCTGAATACTTGTTGCCGACCTCTGCCTGTATTGACGCCTCTTGATCCTGAATCCTTGTTGCCGACCTCTGCCTGTATTGACGCCTCTAGATCCTGAAACCCTGTTGCCGACCTCAGCCTGTACCCCGACTACGCCTTGCCTGATCCTTTGTGCCGCTACGATCTCTGCCTTCCTGTTATCGACCTATTGCCTGTCTCTGGACTTCCGTCACTCACGCTCCAGTTATTGGTTCTCCAGATCTCTCCATATAAGCTTGCATCCTTTGAGCCAATAAGTCCTGGGAGCAACCGATCCCGGGTAGGCGAACTTGCGTCCCGGCAAGCGGGGGCTCCTATAGGTGAAGCTGGCTGTGGAGATTGGGGGTTGCGAGCTCATTAAGAGGTCTGGAGTTACCCCCTAGCGTGACATTATCACAGGCCAGATGGATGATCTGGTACAGCAGGTGCAAGCTATGGCCACAGCGATCAACCAACTCGCTCAAAGAGTGGCCACTCAGGAGTCTCGTCAAGTGCCGACTTCCTCTGTACCACCTCATATCTCCGAACCTAAGATTCCACTGCCTGAGAAATTTTTGGGAGAACGAGCAAAATTTTCCAATTTCAAGAATGCCTGCGAACTATATTTTAAGTTAAGACCTATCTCCTCTGGCACAGAGGTCCAGCGAGTAGGCCTAGTCATTTCCTTGCTTCAAGGAGACCCACAGTCCTGGGCCTTTAGTTTACCGTCTCATGACATTGCCCTACAATCAGTGACTGCCTTCTTCAATGCTATGGGCGTTTTATACGCCGATCCAGATATACAGTCTACCGCAGAGAATAGGCTTCGGGCCTTAAAACAAGGACGGAATTCGGCTGAAGACTACAGTGCTGAATTCCGCCGCTGGGCTATCGAAGCTAGGTGGAACGATCCAGCTTTGTGTAGTCAGTTCAGGGTGGGACTGTCGGATAGCATCAAGGATGCCTTAGTCAATTTTCCCCCGCCAGCGGACCTAGATCAATTAATGCAGGTCTCCATTAAAATAGACCGACGTCTTAGAGAAAGGGCCAGGGAGAGAGTCAGGGCTCCCACATCCTTCAGACCAGTCCAGAGACATAGATCCCCGGTTCCCCGTGGAGAAACATTTTCCCAGGAAGAACCTATGCAATTAGGGAGAACCCGCTTATCCCAAGATGAGAAGCAGCGTAGGCGATCCGAGGGGTTATGCCTGTATTGCGGGAATTCTGGTCATTTTGCAGGGTCCTGTCCCAACAAGGGGAAACCGGCTGAAAACTTCCGCACCCAGACCAGGTAGAGAGTACTGATCTGGGTGAGTCAGTTTGTAACTCTCGCCAGAATAAGATGCTTGTACCTATTGATTTGTTTTGGGGGTCCTCGAAGCAGACAGTTTCCGCCTTCATAGACAGTGGTGCGGCTGGAAACTTTTTGGACAGGAGCATGATCTCCACTTTAGGGATCCCTTTAGTTCCACTTGAAAGATCCTTACAAGTTCTAGCTATCAATGGGAAGGCAATCCATGCAGGTCCTATAAATACCAAGACCCCACCTCTCAGACTAATTGTCGGCTCTTCCCACACTGAATTCTTAGAATTCTTTATTTTTGATTGTCCAGAAACTCCGGTGGTTTTGGGATACCCCTGGTTGCAAATCCATAACCCGGTGTTAGATTGGCGGGCTGGGGAATTGACCAAGTGGAGTGATCACTGTAAAGGTCACTGTTTCACTACAGGCCTCAGAAGCGTTCAAGTCTTAACCACAGGAATTACCTCAGCCATATGCTGATTGGATCGATATATTCTCCGAACGCTCCGCTGATACCCTTCCGCCACATCGCTCCTATGACTGCCCCATTGACCTGCTTCCTGGCACTATTCCCCCGAGGGGAAAGATCTATAACCTCACTCTGCCCAAGGAGCAAGCTATGAGGGAGTATATTACCGAGAATTTAAGGAAAGGATTTATCCGTCCCTCTACCTCGCCTGCTGGGGCCGGTTTCTTTTTTGTCGAGAAAAAAGATGGTGGCCTAAGACCGTGTATAGATTATCGAGCTTTGAATAAGATCACGGTTAAGAACCGATACCCCTTACCCTTGATCGGGGATCTGTTCAATCAAGTCACTGGAGCTCGAATTTTCTCCAAATTGGATTTGAGAGGGGCTTACAATCTGATTCGCATCCGACAGGGGGACGAGTGGAAAACTGCATTTAATGTGAAGGATGGGCACTACGAGTACCTGGTCATGCCCTTCGGTCTTTGTAATGTGCCAGCTGTGCCATATCTCGGTAGATTTGTAGTCATCTACTTGGATGATATTCTCATTTTTTTCTAATTCTTTACTGGAGCACAGACACCATGTTAAGTTGGTGCTACAAAAATTAAGAGAGAAAAACGTATTTGCTAAACTATCTAAGTGCGTGTTTGAAGTCACTACAGTTCCCTTCCTAGGGTATGTTATTACCAACCAGGGTTTGGAGATGGACGCGGGGAAGGTTTCAGCTGTTCAGGATTGGGTCCAACCCAAAACTTTAAAGGAATTGCAAAGTTTTCTAGGTTTTGCAAATTTTTATCGGCTTTTCATAAAAGGGTTTTCCCATGTTGTTGCCCCCCTTACCAATCTTACCCGCAAGGGGGCTTTTACTGCTAACTTGTCTCCCTCTGCTTGTGAGGCCTTTCTAACCTTGAAACGGGCCTTTACTTCGGCACCTGTGTTAATTCAACCAGATATTCATAAGGCCTTCGTTATTGAAGTAGATGCTTCGGAGCTGGGAGTGGGTGCAGTTTTGTCACAATATTCTGGTAACCCTGAGCGTCTCCATCCATGCGCTTATTTTTCACGTAAATTCAGTACCGCGGAACAAAATCATGATGTTGGCAATAGGGAACTATTAGCTATTAAACTGGCATTTGATGAATGGCGACATTGGTTGGAGGGTTCATTACATCCTATAACTGTGTATACCGATCATAAAAACCTCGAATACATAGGTTCTGCCAAGAGGTTGAACTCTCGTCAGGCACGTGGGGCATTATTCTTCTCGCGCTTTAATTTTATTATTACTTTCAAGCCGGGTGTAAAAAATACTAAAGCTGATGCTCTATCTCGCATGTTTGGTGAATGTAAGGATCGGGGTGATACTGGTGAACCTATTCTACCCACGGGTTGTGTGTTCGGGTGTTACTTCCTGATCTTTCCAATACCTTGGCGCCGTTTCAAGATGAATCTCCTAGTGATGTACCCTTGGGGTGCCAGTTTGTACCGCCCCACCTGCGTTCGGATGTAATTCGCGAATTTCACGATGCCAAAACTGCTGGTCATTTGGGTAACCGCAAGACGTTTGCTTGCCCGTCGCCATGTATGGTGGCCAACCATGAGACGCGATGTTACTGCTTTTGTCGACGCTTGTGCTGTTTGTGCTCGGAGTAAAGGGGTTCACAAGGCCCCTAGTGGCAGTTTGGTTCCTCTTGAAATTCCTGCTGAGCCATGGACCCATATTTCTATGGATTTTATTGTAGATTTGCCTCTTTCACATGGTAATACTGTAATTTGGGTGGTCGTAGATCGTTTCAGTAAGATGGCATACTTCCTTCTGCACCTGAGCTTTCGCGGCTGTTTACTTCGCATATTTTTCGTATTCATGGTATTCCGTCCAATATAGTTTCTGATCGGGGTGTTCAGTTTACTTCCCGTTTTTGGAAACACTTCTGTTCGCGGTTCGGAATACAGATCTCTCTTTCTTCTGCCTACCATCCCCAGACTAATGGGCAGACGGAGAGAACTAATCAAACTTTGGAACAATACTTAAGGTGGTTATGTCTCTGATGCCCAAGAACAATGGGCGGAATTTATTGATTTCGCCGAGTTTGCTTACAATAACGCGCCTAGTGAGAGTACTAAGGTATCTCCTTTTTATTGTAACTTAGGGAAAAATCCTAGAGCTTCTTCCCTTTCTGGGTCACCTTCCAATCTGCCGGCGTTGGAGGAGTGGTTTCAAGAACGGAAGAATATCTGGACACACGTTCAGGAGATTCTTAAGACCACTGGTTTGAGGTATAAGAAGTTTGCCGACCGCCGCAGATCACAGGAACCTACTCTTCAAGTAGGCGATCTAGTTTGGGTCCGTCAGCCATCTAGCAAATTAGGTCCAAAATTCATTGGCCCTTTTCCGATCATCAAGAAGTTGAATAATGTGTCTTTTAAAGTTCAACTCCCGACGACTATGAAAATACCTAATTCCTTTCACGTTTCACAGTTAAAACCGGCGAAGAATGCTCCTCTTGCTGGTCCTGCACCAATTCTTGTTGATAATGAGCCCGAGTATGAAGTGAATAAGATCTTAGATTCACGTAAAGTGCGTAATTCTTTACAGTACTTGGTTGACTGGGTTGGTTATGGTCCGGAGGAGAGATGCTGGGTAGCAGCTAGGGATGTGCACGCCAGTGCCCTGGTGAAGAAGTTTCATCACGACAATCCTGGAAAGCCTGGTAAGGGTCCGGAGGCCCCTCGTGAAGGGGGGGGGGTAGTGTCAGGATTCCCTTACCTGACCCCCGGTCCAGCGTTGTTCCCGCCGTCTCCTCGCTCGGGCGCCGGCCGCGCCTCCCCCCTCCCCTGCTGCCGGCGTCTCCGGCACTGACACGCGTGCTCGCGCCCGCGCGCGAGCACATCCCTTCTATGCCCTCCGGCGGCGCTGCGCTCAGCAGCAGGGGAAAGGGGTGTCCTTCGCAGGGGCTCGCGCAGATTCCTGGCATAGGAGCAGAGGACGACGTCCGGGCTCCTCCTGGGGGTCCAAACCCAAAGCCCCTCCCAAGACCCCTCAGGCATGATGGGGCGCCCTCGCCCGCCAGGGTGGGGGGACGACTACAGCACTTTGCGCACGTCTGGAGGCGCCAAGTCTCAGACCGGTGGATTCGGGAGGTAGTGTCCTCTGGTTACAAGATAGAGTTTGCTGTGCGGCCCCCCACAAGATTCATCAGGTCCCGGATCCCCCAGGACCCTGTATCAGCTCAGGTCTTGCTGCAGGCCGTGCAAGGACTTCTGGATCTGGGGGTCATTTAAGTCCCCTTAAGAGAATTGGGCAAGGGGTTCTATTCCAACCTTTTCACAGTGCCCAAAAAAGATGGGTCAGTCAGGCCCATTTTGGATTTAAAGATCCTCAACAAATTTGTCAAGAACAGGCGCTTTCGCATGGAAACTCTGCGCTCGGCCATTGGCTTCCTGCGCCCAGGGGATTTTATGACGTCTGTGGACATCAAAGATGCTTACCTTCACATCCCTGTGTTCCCGGGACATCAAAGGTTTCTCAGATTCGCGTTGAAAGATCAACATTACCAGTTTGTGGCCCTACCATTCAGCTCCCAGAGTGTTCACCAAGGTGCTGGCGGGGGTGATGTCTCTGATAAGGTCAGGGGGCATACGCGTGCTGCCCTACCTGGGCGACATTGTCATCACTTCACGGTCCCTACAGCAGGCGGAGCTGGACACTCAGCTGGTGGTGTCTACCTTGGAGTCCTTCGGCTGGGTGATCAATCATCCCAAGTCCTCTCTGTCCCCTTCGTCGGTGACCCCATTCCTGGGGATGATTCTGGATACAGTTCAGTCACGGATATTCCTTCCTCAACAAAAGGTGGAAGCTCTGACTGCGCAGGTGAGGTTCCTGCTCTCGTGCCCCCAGCCCTCCCTCAGGCAGGGAATGCAGCTGGTGGGCCTGATGATGGCGAGCTTCGAGGCAGTGCCCTTTGCTCAGTTCCATTTGAGGCCTCTGCAGCTTCACCTTCTATCAGTATGGGACAAGGACCCCACGTCTTTGGAAGGGGTTTGTGTGCTTCCCCCTTGGTCCGAGGGTCCCTCTCTTGGTGGCTGCACCACGGAAATCTATAAGATTCCCGGGCCGATCACCTCCCACCCCGCGGGACATCCGAGATCGGGATGTCCCGCGGGGTGAAACCCCCCAGAAACCCCAAAAACATCTTACCTGATCCGCCGCCGCCTCCCGAGAGTGACGCGCGGGAGGCGGCGGAAGTGGCTTGGACGTTCCTGATCCCTGCCTAGACGTTGGCGGGGATTGGCTGCGGCGTTCACGTGGGAGCGGGGAGAGGTGAGTTTTTCGGGGTTTCTGGGGGGTTTCACACAGCGGGGTACCCCCGATCGGGGTGCCCCGCCGAAGTGGACCAAAACCCAGGATAGTCAAAATCCTGGGTGTTGGTCCACTTTAACAACGGGGTTCAGAAATTCATCCAGGGCTGATAATGTTGCCTGACAGACAAGTACCTTACAGGTAGAGGGGCAGGTGTACAGCTGATTGAAAATTGAGGGTAATGGGGATCATGGAGGAGGTTAAACATACATTGATTTTTTGAGCTTTACCTACCATCACCGAATTAGGTAACCCATGTTAAAGTGGACCAAAACCCATCACAGGCGGCCCTGGAATCTAAAAGTCTCCAGGGCGACCTGATTCCCTCTTCCTGGGGCATCCAAATTTAGGATGCCTGCTGTGTGAACCCCCCTCCCCCAGAGTCCCCTGTAAAACGCGCCAGGCATTTGTGAATGGTCAGCGCGGGCATGCCCCTGTTAGAGGTTAGCAAGGATGCTTCCCCTGGTTTGCTCACCCACAGAGCCTACACATGCGCAGTTGGACCCGGGACCTGGGGGGCATCACACAATGGGGAGTCCTCAATTGTGGTGCCCCGAGGGCAAGGAACTTGGGATACACAAAAATCGGGGTTTAGGTCCACTTTAAACATAATTTTTCTGAACCTGATTCATCATTCTGTATTATCATATCCATAGCAATGTGGTTATATTGTACATTATGTGCTAATTTCAATGACTATAGATATATATCTCAATTATTATATATATCATTTAATAAATAAATATATGTATTTTATGTTTAGTAACACAATAGCACAATATCGGGCTCTTACAGACCCCTCCATTATACTGATTATTATGCAGCATCACAGCTCCAAGGGCCACACCCACTTCAGAAGAAAAATCATAGTGTGAAACTGTAAACCCCAATATCTCTGCCATTTCTTCCTCAAATTTAAAATGGAAAACGGTTTAGTACACTGCCAAATGTAGCCCGACAATGGGGTTAATAATTACCTTTGCCTAGTGTCACTTTAACCTATTGTTGCTAGGTAATTTTACACTATTCCTACATGAATCCTCTGATTGTAAAGTGCTGCAGAATATGTGGGTGCTATATAAATATTAGTATTATTTATTTCTTAATTTTGTGTTCTTGCAGATTTCTTTTCACTGACTACAATAGGCTGTCCAGTGTGGGTGGCGAGACCTCCATGGCAGAAATGATTGCCACACTTTCTGATGCATGCGAGAGAGAGTTTGGGTTTCTGGCAACTCGCCTTTTCAGAGTCTTCAAAACCGAAGATACACAAGGTATGGCTTTGTGGCCTTATTCTAAGCATACAGTACGTCCTGCTCCAATATAATACTTACACGTGGGTAATCCTCCGCCAGAGGGCGCTGTTCACTGCAGACATGCAAAAACAGGCTCCTCCCGGCCCTTCATATACCCAGGCACCTCCCACAAATCCCCAAATTTCTCTGCAGTGCTGACTGCGAAGACAGTCAGAAGTATCACTCTCTCGCAGGTGAGCGGGGCTTTTACAGCCTGCGGCCCTGCAGGACTATTACCACCCGTCCTCTTCGATAAGGATATGCCTCCCAGCCTGGGCTGCACTGGTCGGGTGAAGGTAGGCAGCACATCGCGTGCTCACGGAGCTACGCTCCACCGCAATCCCCCACCATAGGGTAGGCGGTTTAGGCCGATGGTGAGCCTCCATTAGATGCCCCTCCCGCATTGTTGCCCGTGCCCCTCATAGCGATGAACCCTGGGTGCAGGTTCGCTTCTCCCTCGCTTCCTCCCGTAGCTCGGGGGAAAAGAAAGGGGGGGGTGGGGGGTATGTGTGTGGCGGTCCCAGCGTAATGTTAGACACGTTTATGGCCGTTGCCTTTTTATTTAAACTTGTGTGTCAGTGCCGCGCTCCTTGCTCCACATAAACCTTGTCTGGTTGTGCGCGTGTGTGTCCTTTCATTACAAGAAGTGTGCAGCCCGGGCAGCAGCTTCGTTCTCTAGTGTTGAGAGCAATCTCCTTAATACACTCTGTATGTGTGTCTTATCCACTGCTGTCATTGACGTTGCGCTGTTTAGAGCTTCGCGCTCTTTGGGGGAGGCGGGGACTTGGCATGACGCGCCCCGCGTCACGGCCAGATCAGGCCCGCCCCTCGAGGTTCGCTTGGCGCCATTTTGGCGATCTTTGCGTGCGTGGTTGCGATCCGCCTCCTCCCTTGGTCATGTAAGTGCCCTCCCGGGCGGTTTTTGTTCCTATGATTTTTTATTCAGCTGTGCATGGCACTGACACCCCCCTCTTATCCCCTTTATGTCTTTCAGACGCCAACATTTCGGTGGCTTCTCCCTGCCTGACATATATTATAGCGGGTTCACATAAAAAATTCTCCCACATTCCTAGCGGGTCTTGGGGCATCCAGGGTTGCCTATTGCGTAAATCCCTGCGGGCATACTGCTCAGATAATCACCATATGGAGGCATCTCCGAATTATGTACCCGGGGTCCCTCGGGGACAAGACCGGCTGTGCACAGTGTGTGGTCAGCCCCATGCTGATGCTGACAGAGCACGGGTCTGCGGACCGTGTGCTGAACAGGCACTGACCCTGCAATCAGGTTTGCCAGTGGCTGCACCTCACTTCAATACACCCGTCTCCCCGGACCTAAATCTCACTCCTGATGAGTCTCACTCGAGTGGGGATGACCAGCAAGTCGTGCCGCGCAGGCTGCCTACGGCTGAGCAGGTGCTGTCTAGTTTGGCGGAGTGCTTGGGCCCTGGAAAGAAGCGGTCCCTGATGCCTCCTGGTTCTCCGGTTCCTAATGATACTGATGAATCTGCTGCTATGCAGGACCTTGATCCTTCTGATGAAGGTGAGCTATTCTCCGATTCGGGCTCCTCGGATGAGATGCCCTGGAGCCGTGATGATTCTGGGCCCGGTTCTTGGGGCCTGTGTGACACAGATGAACTACTTATTAAGATCTTTGAGGTTTTGTCAATCTCCCCTCCTGGAGAGGCTCCCAAGCCTAAGAAGGAGAGTTTCCACACAGCGCCGCCGCGCTTGGAATTCCTGGAACAGGAGCATTTCCAGAATCTTATATCCAAAGAATGGGAATCGCCTTGTAAACTTAAAGGGGTCCCAGGGGTCTGGGATGGGAAGTACCCTTTCCCTCCTGATGTGGTTAACTTTTGGTCAGCACCTCCGGTGGTGGATGCACCGATTATAGGGGTTACTAACCCCCCCCCCCCCCCCTTCATGACTGCTCCTCATTACCGTACCCTTCGGGATGCTGAGGACCGGCGCATTGACAGACTGGCTTCCCACGCCTTTTCGTGTGCAGGGACGGCTCTGCGCCCGGTCTGTGCCGCGGCCATCACTGCGGTGGCCGCCAAGACTCTCATTAGAAAACTACTTGATCACCGACCGGAGGACCTCCCCTGGGAGGTTTTTAATGCCCTCTCAGATTGTGATGTGTTTGTGACGTTTATCCTCTCAGCGCTGGATGACACCATTTAAGATGTGTGCTAGAACTTCTGCCCTTGTGGTAGCTATTCGCCGCCTGGTCTGGCTGCGACAGTGGGGTGCTGACGATGATACGAAAAAGGCTCTCACTGGCCTTCCTTTCAGAGGACGGCATCTATTTGGGGCCCGTTTGGACCTTTTTGGAAAAAGGATAAGGCACCCCTACGCAGAAGGCCGTCTCGGCCTCCTTGGGGCAGGGACACCCCTCCCCCTCCCTACGTTAGTGTCAAACACGAACCTGAGGTGTGCTTCCAACTTTTCGGAGTGGATTTCCACCACAGGGTGGGCAGGCAACGCCTTGGGCCCTCTGGCAGGGCTAAGTCCAAATCTGCCAAGACTTCCCAAGCATGAAGGGACGCCCTCGCCCTTCTGGGCGAGGGGACTGCCACAGCACCTGACTTCTATCTGGGAGTGTATCTTCTCCTTCGGGTGGTTCCAGGAGGTAGTTCCCCTGGACACAGGATAGAATTGGCTGGGCGGTCCCTCTCAGAGGTTGCCAGGGTGCTTCTAAGCCCCTGTTTCCCCCTCAGGAGTTGGTGCAGGCCGTACTCGGCCTGCAGAGTCTGGGCTTACTTGCAGGTTGCCCTTAACAGAATGGGGCTATGGCCTCTATGTTAACCTTCCTCTTTCCCTCAAAATTAGAAGGCAGTCTGGGGCCATGATTGCCTATGGTAGGCTTGGCAATTCTACACCCACAGGTAGTCCCTGCATGATATCTCTGTCTTGGGACACGGGCGCCCTGTGCAAGAGGGGCTTCTGGCCTCCTGTGGAGATCTAGATCCTTTTTAGTTCCCCCTGTGTCTTCTGGACACCAAGACCTTCACTAGTCAGTGTTGAAGGACCAACCCTGCGGATTGGGGCCTTGTTTTTGGCCTCTCTTCTGCTCCCAGGCTGCTCGCCAAGGTGCGGATGGGGGTTATGTCTCTGACATGCCTGTGGGGGGGCGTCCGCACTAGGACCTACCGGACCGTCCTTCCTTACTTCCCAATCTCTACGTCAGGCCGAGTAGGTTAGTCGGCCGGCGGTGTCCTCTGGGAGTTATTTGGATGGGTGCCCAGTCACCTCAATCCCTCATGGTCCCTTATTCGCTATCTCCATTCCTTGGATTCGGTTCAGGCTTGAGCCTTCTTCCTTGGCAACAAGTGGACTCCGGGTTGCTGACCTCTTACTTTCACCAGGCAGGATTGCAGCTGGTGGGCCCGTTGGTGGCGTATCAGATGATGTCCCTTATATACAGAGCCCTTGGGCTCTTCGGCACAGTGGGTTATTGATCCTAGATGGGGTTTCAGCACCCCTGGAGCTAGGTCTGTGCTCATTCCCCCTTGGTACGGTGGTTCCTCTTGAGCTGGTTATATTCGAGGACCCTGTCAGGGGGCACCCCCTTCTTTGCTTGCATCTTCCTGTGAATGGTCACCTTGGGTGCCAAGTCTCGCGGGTTGGCGGGGGGGGGGGGGATTTTCTTCCAAAAAGAACCCCGCGGTTCCTGGGTAGGGTCCCTTACGAGGGTCCATCTTACCTACTGATTTTGTCAAAACAGTGAGCCTTCAGTTGGCTCTATCTTACTGGACTACTCCTCTTCAGGACCTGTCTATTTGGGGACTCTTGGCCTGTCGGTGGACAGTGGTATGTAATTTTTTATTGGTCTGGACCTTGAAGCAGGATGATTCTCCTGGAAGGTTCTGATCCTGATCTAGGTGGGGGTCTACGCTCCCTGCACCTCAGTGGTATTCGCTCCAATGGATGTCCTTCAGTGGCAGGTTGTGCTATCCTGGTGTCCCTCTGAGAGCCAGCTAGGGTGGCTCTGTTGGGTTCCGTTAATATCACAGGGGCTCTGCCCTTGTTTTTTACTGCCCCAGATTATTCTGACTCTGGTCATGGGGACTTAGTAATTTTGTCTGGACATTTATGTTTTATATGTCTTCTCTTCATTCACCCTGCTATGTGGGGTTCTGCGCAAGACTGCGCTGATAAGGGGACCCGTGCTACTGATGGCCCCTGGGTGGCCTAGTGGACTGGGGTTCGCAGATGTTTCTGCTGAGGACAGCGGACCTCACTCGGGAGTGCGGTTCTGCCCTTTTTCAAGCTCCTTATTATGTCGCCTCAATCTACAGGCTCTAGTCTGATGGCTTGCCAGTTGATTCATTCACCCTTTCGGAGACGGGTTATCTTCTGGGTGACTTTGTCTATGGGGGGCTAGGAGCAAGCTTCTTCTTCGTCTCCGTTCTCCGTCTATTATAGGATATGGCGTACCCATATTGATTGGCGTGAGTCTTTGTCTCTCCCCTGTTGGACGGTCTCTGTTCCCAGGGTTCTAGAGTTATTACAGCATGGGTTGGGGTTGGCTCCCCATTTTGGTACTCTGAATGCTCAGGTTCTATCCTGTCTGCCTTTCTGTAGAAGTCTTGTTCAGTCTTCCTTGTTAAGCTTCTCTTGGGGATTGCTCACGTGCATCTCCCAAGTAGTTCTATGGTCCCTGTTGGGATCAATTTTCATTCTGTTTGCCCTGCGGATTGTCCCCTTGGGACTTATTCTGGATGCTGTCTGAGCTGTTTTGTAGTTCAAGTGGCTGTTGCTTCAGTCAGACGTGTGCCTAAGAAGGTGGCTCTTATATCTCATGATGTGGTATTCCGCCTTTCGCCGGACCCTTTTGTCCAAGGTGGTGTCTTATGATCATCATTTAAGTCCTTTTAGTCTGCCTATGGGCCTTATTCTTAGTAATGCTGAAGTAAGGGGTCTACATTCCCTCAACAGGTGTTGAAATTTTCCTGGTTGTTTCTTGTCCCTTAGGGGGACTGATGCCCTTTGGGGTCTGCGGGCACCTCCATAGGTATGCGCCTGATCTCGTTTGCTTCCAGGGCCTATGCGCCCTTTGGACTGATCTTACTTGGATGGTTTGCCTTCCTGGTCCTGAGTAAAGGTTTCGGCTTCTTGCTGGTCCTTGTTAGTGAAGGGGTCAGTATCCCCGCCTGTCTTGCGGGAGACCAGTTTTCAATTCCCCGTTGGGGAGAGTTCTAAGTTTTACCGAGGCTCCTGTTGCATTTGGGCTGGTTAGGCCGTTACTCTGGCCTATTCCTTTAAGGGGGAAGAATCTTCCTCTCTTTTTATTCTGTTCTACTTGTGTTTGGGTACTTTTGGCCCTTCAGCACCAGGTTTTCTGTTTAACAGGTTTGCTAGACCGCTGCTTGTTTTCTGTTCATACCTTTTCAAAGGTTTTGTTATGAGATTGACGTTAGAGCCTTTGCTCATGTCGTACTTTGTAGCAAGGTTTGCAGGTGACAGCGCCTTTACTGTCTTCTGTGCCTTTTTTGTTGGGGATCCCACCCTACTTTATGGACACTGCTATTGGATGTCCCACGTGTAAGTATTATATCGGAGCAGGACGTACTGTATGCTTAGAATAATACAATTCTGTGAAATACTCACCTGTAGAATTGGTATTATATGCATACAGTACGTTCTGCTCCACCCCACCCTGGTTTTACATTTTCTGGATCCCCTGTTTGGTGATTGTTATCATTGCTATTGTTACCAGTTTGGTGGTTGGTTTCTCCCGGCTTCTTTTCTCACTGCTTTTCAATACTGGGGATTTGTGGGAGGTCCCTGGGTATATGAAGGGCCGGGAGGAGCCTGTTTTTGCATGTCTGCAGTGAACAGCGCCCTCTGGCGGAGGATTACCCACGTGTAAGTATTATATTGGAGCAGGACGTACTGTATGCGTATAATACCAATTCTACAGGTGAGTATTTCACAGAATTGTATTTTTGGCTTTTAGACCAGATTTACCATGAAAAATGACCAATGAACTAATGAGCTTATGCAAAGAAAGCTTTATAGTACCTAAAGAACAATCTGACCTGCTGCATTGCCACATTAGAGAAACCATAGCAACCAAAACAAATGGGAGGCAGCTATATAACAAATAATTTGTATTAATTAAAATACACAAAAACTTTTTGCGTGGTAAAAATGCCTCATAATAGATATTTGCGTTCACTACCAGCCTTTCCACAATGGCTACAGTGTATGCATGTATATTAACTTGTATTTATTATGTCAAAGAGAGAACTATAAAGCAGACCAAAACATAACTTGCATCCCCTGAATTGTTCCCCTGTGAAGATTACTTTTTACCAATTTTTAGTGCGCCTGCTTCACTCTTATAATGGCCCTTGTTTTAGCTGTAAGCTCTGCATCCTGCATTCATTGCAATTGTAGTGTTGCCACACCAATGCAATGACTTATCACCTGCAATCTTACAAAATATCCACTTCTAGTTCTACAATCTAAAAAGAGAGTATCGGCAGGGGCTATGGCCAAATTTATTTCACAAGTTTGGTGGGTTTTGGTCCGCTTCAAAGGGACTCAAACACAACAGCAAAAAAAAGGCAGCAAGCAGCTCACCTGATGCCTGCCCCATGCACCTTTCCTTCATTTCCTGAAGTGCAGGGTAGAAGCTGTAGCAGAGCTCTAGAGTTTGCCCTCCTTCAATTTCTTTCCTCCAGGAACATGCAAAAACTGCTACTCTGTCCCTTGGTTCTCTCAGTATGAGCATGGAAAGTCAGTGATCCCGCAGCTGTCTCTGAACACACACACACACACACACACACACACAATAAAATGGAAGAATGCGGCTTAGCTTAGGATATAAGGTATTCACATATATTTTACACTGTTCTCAAGGGATATTAGGAAGTTATTGTGTGTCTGGGCAGGATCTTGCCTTAATACAGACTCACTCTATAACTATACTTTGCCTAAAAACGGTAACTCTTTATTTAACTTTTCTGCTGTTTCACCGGTACAGTGATTGTGTAAGACTACATTAGCTGAGCGATCCTTCAGATCTCTAGCAAAAGGACACACTATATAAGAGGAGCTTGTCGACAATCCTTTAAAAGGATAAATAAATAAAATCGCACCCAGCTTCCAAAGATTAAAACATATCTAAATCGTATTGCTTATTGAGGTCCTAATGCTAACACAGTTTAACTTTTTAAATCTCTTGGCTTGTTGATTCAGTTTTCTCATGAGAACTTTTTCCAAAGAAACCTGTGCCATGTAACTAAAATGTCAGCTTGGAATATGTAGAAACGGGTGACTCTGCTTATACTGCCAGGGGTTGCCCAAATTTACAAAAGTAAAGAGTGTGATGCCCAGCATGACACCTGCCTTCTGTGAGCGGACAACCCCCAATCTCCGCTTCTGCCTTTAGTCAAGCCCCTGTTTGCTGGGACGCTAGGAACGCCTCGCCGGACACGGTTGCCCCCAGGATGTCTGCTTATGGTGAAGGCAGATAAACCTCAAGGGTATCCCAAAGCCGAGATCATTCATGGGTAGTCAGAGGATGTGCCGGTACACAGGGATGAAACAGTAGTGTAGTCGGGAATAGCCAAAGGGTCAAGCCGGGAGGTCAGAGGTAGCAAAGTATCCAAAAGGGGGCAGGCAGGTTCAAGGTCAGGTAAGCAAAGGCTGGTTCAGGCAGCAAACTGGGAATGTCAATCAAGCCGAGTCGGTAACAATAAACACAGATAAATTCACACCCAATGCTCAGACTCAACTATAACAGGCAGAGCTAGTTCCCTATTTATGGAGTGACCGGATTGGTCAAATATTTTACAGGGGCTGGTCAGTCTTGGCAGCAGATGCTCGCCGCGGGCGCCCTGGTACAGGTAAGTTTCTTACAATGGATGCTTCAAGTTCTAATGTTACAGCCATGTGTTAACTTTGGTTAAAGTGGACTAATCACCCCCTGCGACTGGCCTGGAATCTAGCGCCGACAGCTAGCCTACCCCTGGGGCATCCTATACTGAATGCCCTGCTGTGTGAAACCCCCCGGGTGCTATTGATCTTACCTGGTCTCGACTGGTCTTACAATGCGTTTTTTCCCGCCGGCCGCATCCTCTGCTTCTCTGTAGCTGAGCGAACTCAGCCATTCAGATAGGCCAGGAGTGATAGGCCAGGGATGCAGCCACCAGTGCATCTATGCTGAAGTGCAAATCAGCATGTGCTGCTTAAAGCGCTGATTAGACAAGCACCTGTGCATGTGCCATGGGAACTGTGGGAAAGTTGAGTGAAAGTGGGCAATCTGGAGGTTTCACACAGTGTGGCATCCTACATCGGGATGCCTCCGGGCACAGGGACCAGTCTTCAAGATAGTGAAAATCCTTTTCACTTCAAGTTAAATCGTGTCTGGATTGTCTTTCATTTAGAATTTAATGTTTTAAAAATGTGCTTTGTTTATTTCAGGAAAGAAGAAATGGAAGAAGACCTGTTGTCTTCCTTCTTTTGTAATCTTCATCTTCATTATGACCTGCATCTTTTCTGGTGTTATATTACTGGCAATCTTTAAAGTGGATTCAAAGAACATGACTGTGAATGCCATCCTCATAGCTGTGGCCTGTGTTGTTGGCTTAGTGTTGATTTTGAATTGTCTCACCTGGTGGCAGGTGATGGACTCCATCCTGAACTCCCAAAGGAAGCGGCTGCATGGCGCTGCCTCCAGACTACACCGGCTGAAAAGTGAAGGCTTCATGAAGGTACTGCCCCCCCCCCCCCCCCCCCTTTGGATAAATGCAGGAAATACACTATGCACAGGCATTGAAAGACAAACTAGACATTCAATAATTTTCTCTTACATACCATATTTTTCACCCTTTAAGACAATATTTTTCCCCTAAAAGTGGGAGGAAGTGTCAGTGCGTCTTAGTGGGTGAAAATGTATACTTACAGGAGCCCTGCGCCCACGCCACAGCCAGTGGGAAGCCAGTCGATGGAGGAGAGGGCAGGGTAACTAAACCTTACTTGCTGTCCCTGCTTTGGCTTCCGGCGCTGCTTGCTGCCTTCGGGCCGACGCTTGTGCTGACACAAACACTCGGATATGTGCAGCGGGTTTGGGGGGGGGGGGGGTGGCACATTGTCTATGCACACTGCCTATGGGGAATGGGATGGGGGGAATGCCATGTTTTAGCACACCATTTGATTTGTAATTTTTTTTTTCTTTTATATTCCTCCTCCAAAACCTAGGTGCGTCTTATGGGCAGGTGCACCGTCTTAGAGGCCCGACAGATACGGTACTTAAAGCGGACCTTCACCCTAAATAAGAGCATTTTTTATGTTTATATATAAACCCCTTCAATGTTTATATATAAACCGCTTCAAGATATCCATAACATGTGGGTAATACCGACCTGTAGAGGGCGATCTGCAGAGATGATAGGAAAAAGAAAGCCCCTCCCGGTCCATAAATACCTGGGACCTCCCACTCACTCCCCAGTCTTTCATCTCTGCAGATGGCGAGCAAGTCAGAAGATGATGCCTCCTCCTTGCACAGGGGGTTTTCAGGTAGCCGGGATGACTCCCGGCCCGATTTTTTACCTATTTCCGCCTGGATCGCTTGATAATTCCCACACATGCCTCTCAGCCTAGGCTGCGGTCCGGGATGCCCTGTCCCTTGGCCATTTTCCCCTAGGTGGTTTTCCCCTCTCCGGATGCCCTTCTCCTCAGAGGGGGGGGGGGGGGGTAGGGGGTCTTTATTTATGGGTTAGCACTTTTATTCATGTGGTGTTTTTGGTGCACTTTACTTCATGGCGTCGCCGCGGTCCGACCCCTGTCTCTATTCTTTCTTAATCGGCGCCCCGGGCGTTAGTGCGCTATCGCCGCGGCGCCGGTCCCTGTCATGGCGGCGGTTGTGAGGGGAGATCCGGCGCCGCGGCCGCCGCTTGCGGCGTGGCACCGGTTCGTGTGTGACAAGTATTGCGGTGGTGAGGGGAGATCTCCCCTCACGCTCTGGAAACGGGGCGGGGCCGGGCTTTCGCCATTGCAGAGCCTGGTCTCCGTCCTGGAAGGGGGGCGGAGCTATGGTCATCGCGCGCTCCTCACTGATCACGCCCCCTTCTCCTCTCTGCCTCAGTAGGCTGCTGCTGCTGCTCTGAGGTGGCGGACACCATTTTCCTTTGCAACGGTGGACACAGTGAGTGGCCCTATGGGCCCCTTCTATATATATATATATATATATATATATATATATATATAATATATTATAATTATAATAATATAATATAAATATATTATAATTATAATAATATATATATATTATAATTATAATAATATAATATATATATATTATAATTATAATAATATAATATATATATATTATAATTATAATAATATAATATATATATATTATAATTATAATAATATAATATATATATATATTATAATTATAATAATATAATATATATATATATTATAATTATAATAATATAATATATATATATATTATAATTATAATAATATAATATATATATATATTATAATTATAATAATATAATATATATATATATTATAATTATAATAATATAATATATATATATATTATAATTATAATAATATAATATATATATATATTATAATTATAATAATATAATATATATATATATTATAATTATAATAATATAATATATATATATATTATAATTATAATAATATAATATATATATATATTATAATTATAATAATATAATATATATATATATTATAATTATAATAATATAATATATATATATATTATAATTATAATAATATAATATATATATATATTATAATTATAATAATATAATATATATATATATTATAATTATAATAATATAATATATATATATATTATAATAATATAATATATTTTATATATTTTCCCTATGTGCTGTCATTTCCCAAACTTATGTTTTTTTCCTGTCTTCCAGGTAGACCTACCTTAGGTTTTAGGGGGTTTCTCCCGTTCCTAGGGTCCCTGGGTTGAAATTGACTTTTTCTAAATCCTCCCACTTGGGACATTAAAGGGGCATCCCGGGTTGCTTATATGCGTAATTCCCTTGGTCATAGCGACTAACTATAAGTTCACCGTATGGAGGCATCCCCGGATACTGGGCTCGGGCTCCCCTCGGGGCAATCCCGGAAGTGTATGGGGTGTGGGGCATCCCTTACTGGGGATGATGTACTTCTGTGTATACCATGTGCACAGCAGACTATTTCACGGCAGTCCGGACCCCAAACGTCTGGGTCAGCACCGCCGGTCGCTGCTCCTCTCCCTCCCAGCTTGATACGTACCCCGTGTGACGTGGTCATGGGTGGGGAGTTGCAATCTGAGATGTGCGCTAGATTGGCCAACTTGGAAAAATTATTCTCCAGCGCGGTCGCCCGAAAGGCTCCGGCTAAGAGAAAGCATTTGTCGCCGGCCTCGCCGGTGACCTTGATGACGTTGATAACCTGGATTGGTCCGATTACTCCCCACTTGAGGAAGGGGAGGTATATGAGGAATCGGATAATTCAGACGATCAGCAGTTTGTGGGCGCTGATACCGAGCGGGACTTGAGGAGATCCTCGGATACTCCTAACGTTCTGGCTCAGATGTTTGAGGTTTTGGCTATTTCTCCTCCTGAGGCAGTCCCACAGCAAAAGGGGGAGTTTTTCGAGGAATCCAGGCCGCGCTTGGAATTCCCTAATCAAAAGCATTTTGATGGAATTATTGCTAAGGAATGGGATAGGCCTGCTCGGCTCCCAGGTATTCCTCAGGGTTGGGACAAAAAATATCCCTTCCCTTCGGATACGGTTCAGCGTTGGGCATCCCCTCCCGAGGTGGATGCACCGATTCTGGGGTTGTCCAACACCACTGTTTTAAATACCCCTGATTGTTCCACTCTTAAGGATGGTGAGGATAAATGCATTGACCAGATGGCTTGTCATGGTTTTGCTAGTGTTGGGTCAGCCATGCGGCCCGTTTGTGCTTCGGCACTGATGGTGGTGGCTACCAGGTCAGTGGTCAGGGACCTGTTGACCTCTTCCGGACTTGATCCGGGTAGTGACGAGTTCCTTGGCCTTAAAAGGTGTGAATTGTTTTTGTCATTTGTGCTAGCCGCCTTGGATGACACTCTGATGATGTGTGGCAGAACGTCGGCTCTGCTAGTGACCATTCGGCGTTCGGTTTGGTTGCGCCAGTGGGCGGCTGATTTTGTATCAAAAAGTCGCTGACGGCTCTCCCTTTTGTAGGCTTAAGGCTCTTTGGGGAGAAGTTGGACTCCGCCACCAAAGGCGGTAAGTTACCTCAGCGCAAGAAACAACGCCGTCCCTTTCGGGGGGTGGTTTCCTTTGCTCTTTCCTTTCGTGGGGCCAGAGCTGGCAGGGGATTTGCCTTCCTGTCATCCAGAGGAGATTCCGGGAACAGGGGCAGAGGACGTGCCCGTCCAGGATACAGCTGGGGGTCTAAGCCCAAACCCGCTGCTAAACCAGCTCAGCAATGAGGGGGCGCCCTCACCCAGGTGGGTGGGGGGACGGCTGCAACACTTCTCCCAGATCTGGGATCGGGAGGTCTCGGACAGATGGATCCGGGAAGGGGTGACTTCCGGCTACAAGCTGGAGTTCGAGCTCCTGCCCCCTCCCAGATTCTTCAGGTCTCAGGTGCCTTCGGACCCTCTGGCCGCGCAGGGGCTCCAGGCGGCAGTAAAGAGTCTTCTGGATATGGCTGTCATTTGCCCAGTGCCCCCCCCCCCCCCCCCGGACCAGGGCCGGGGCTTTTATTCCAATCTGTTCACGGTACCCAAGAAGGACAGCTCGGTTCGTCCCATCCTGGATCTGAAGATACTCAACAGGTTCGTCCGTTCGCGGAAATTCCGCATGGAAACGCTGCGTTCAGCTATCTACTCTCTTTGTCAGGGGGATTTTCTGACGTCCATAGACATCAAGGACGCTTACCTGCATGTTCCGATTTTTTCCAGCGCACCAGAGGTTTCTCAGGTTCGTGGTGGAGGATCGGCATTTTCAGTTTGTGGCACTCCCTTTCGGTCTTACCTCGGCTCCACGGGTTTTTACCAAAGTGCTGGCTGGGGTAATGGCTCTACTCAGAGCCCGGGGTATACGCATTGTGCCTTATCTGGACGATCTTCTCATTATGGCGTCTTCCTTCAAGCAAGCAGAGTTGGACACCAGGACGGTGGTATCCACTCTGGAGAGATTCGGCTGGGTGATCAACTATCCCAAGTCCTCTCTTTCTCCTTCCAGGGTAGTGACCTTTCTGGGAATGTCTCTGGATACTTCCCAGGCCAAGGTGTTCCTTCCTCAGTCCAAGGTTCTTTTGATTCAGGAGTTGGTTCGGCTTCTCTTGTCCATCCCTCGTCCGGTCATCCGGCTAGGGATGAGACTGGTGGGGTTGATGGTGGCCTCATTCGAGGCAGTTCCTTTTGCTCAGTTTCACACAAGGACGCTCCGGCTACATCTGTTGGCGGTTTGGGACAGGTCTCCACTATCGTTGGATCAGTCCTTCCTGATGACCCCCCGGGTTCGGCGCTCCCTTCACTGGTGGCTGAATTCAGTCAACCTGTTGAAGGGCAGATCCTTTCTGACTCCTTGTTGGGAGACTGTCACCACGGATGCCAGTCTATCAGGATGGGGGGGTTTCTGGAAGGATCGTCAGTTTCAGGGACTGTGGGGGCCTCAGGAGGCTCACGAGCCCATCAATGTACTGGAATTGAGAGCCATCAGGTTGGTTCTGTTTCGCTTGACTCATCGGTTGCAGGGCTTGCCAGTTCAGGTTCAATTGGACGGCAGTTGCTTACATCAATCACCAGCAGGAGTGCCCTCAGGGAAGTGTCGTTGATTCTGGACTGGGCAGAGAGCCACGTCCCGTGCATCTCGGCAGTTTACATTCCGGGAGTGGAGAACACGGAGGCGGACTCTCTGAGCAGGTCCTCATTGCGCCAGGGGGAATGGTCTCTCAGTCCCAAGGTGTTTCGCTTGATTTGCATCAGGTGGGGGTCACCGGTGGTGGACCTCTTTGCCTCTCGTCACAATCACAAACTTCCGGTATTCGTGTCTCTCTCGAAGGATCAACTGGCTCTAGCAGTGGATGCCATGTCCCTGAACTGGAGGGATCTGGGGTTTCTGTACCTGTTCCCAATGGTAGCCAGAGTGGTGCGCAAGCTGGCCCTGGAGGGCGCGTCAGCAATTCTGGTGGCCCCAAGGTGGCCAAGACAGGTCTGGTTCGCAGACGTGGTAAGATTGGCAGAGGATCAGTTCGTTCTGCCCCTGCTGCCAGACCTGCTCACCCTGGGTCGGCTACGTTACCCCAATTTACCATCGCTGGCTTTGACGGCGTGGCTGCTGAAACCTCCATCTTGAAGGAGGAAGGTCTTTCTGATGCGGTAATTCGAACTCTTATTAGCGCAAGGAAGCGGTCTTCCTCTACCGTTTATTATAGGACCTGGAGGTCTTATATTGACTGGTGTGAGGTCAGGGCTTTCCCTTGCAGGGAATTTTCTATTTCCAGAATCCTGGAGTTTCTTCAACATGGTCTGGATCTGGGGCTCCAGCTTAGTACTCTGAAGGGGCAGGTTTCTGCCCTGGCGGCGTTCTTTCAAAGGTCCTTTGCGCTTCATCCTTTGGTCAAGACCTTTTTCCAGGGGGTTACGCATGTTCGGCCTCCTAGGAAGCCTTTGGTTCCAGTTTGGGATTTGAACTTGGTTCTTTCTGCTCTTCAGGGTCCTCCATTTGAGCCCTTGCATGATATTGCCTTGTCTTCGCTTACGCAGAAGGTGGCCTTTTTGGTAGCTATCACTTCTGTTCGGCGTGTCTCTGAGTTGGCGGCCTTGTCCAGTAAAGCTCCGTACTTCGAGAAGCATCAGGACAAAGTGGTTCTTCGTTTTATGCCGGATTTCCTTCCTAAAGTGGTTTCTGCTTTTCATCTTAATCAGGACATTGTTCTGCCCTCTCTGTGTTCTTATCCCAGCAACGACAAGGAGAGGGCTCTACATTCTTTGGATGTGGTTCGCGTTGTGAAGTACTATTTGGTGGTAACGTCTTCCTTTCGTAAGACTGATGCTTTTTTTTTTTGTGGTGCCCTTTGGGCCTAGGAAGGGTTTTGCGCTCGCCAAATCTTCCATTAGTAAATGGACTCGTCAGGCCATTGTTGGGGCCTATTCTGCTAAGGGGAAGAGTCCCCATTTTCGTGTTACTGCTCATTCTACTCGTGCGGTTGGGGCATCCTGGGGTTTCCAGCACCAGGCCTCTGTTGAGCAGGTTTGTAAGGCCGCTACTTGGTCTTCTGTTCACACTTTTTCCAAGTTTTACAAGGTTGATGTTCGGGCCTCAGCGGATGCTGTGTTTGGCCGCAAAGTTCTGCAAGCTGCAGTGGTTTAAGTTGTGCTTTATTGCCTTGTTTGGATCCCCGCCCTTTCTGGACACTGCTATTGGATGTCCCAAATGTTATGGATATCTTGAAGCGGGGTGTGTGGCATACTTAGAATAATACCATTTTGTGAATACTCACCTGTAAAATGGGTATTAGAAGTATGTCACACACCCCTTTTGTATTCTTGATCCTTTATATTGTGAACTTTGCGTTGTTATGACTTAACGGGACTTGGGTCCCGTTAATATCACAGGGGCTCTGCCCTTGTTTTGCTGCCCCAGAATATTCTGACTCTGGTCATGGGGGTTTAGTAATTTTATGTCTGGACATTCTATTTTATATGTCTTTTCTTCGTTCATCCTGCTAGGCGGGGTTCTGCGCAAGATTGCGCTGATAAGGGGACCCGTGATACTGATGACCCCTGGGTGGCCTAGTGGACTGTGGTTCGCAGATGTTTCTGCTGAGGACAGCGGACCTGTACGCTCTCTCAGGAGTGTGGTTCTGCCCCTTTCAGGCTCCTTCTTATGTCGCCCCAATCTACAGGCTCTAGTCTAATGGCTTGACAGTTGATTCATTCACCCTTTTGGAGACGGGTTATCTTCTGGGTGACTTTGTCTATGGGGGCTAGGAGCAAGCTTCTTCTTCTCCTTTCTCCGTCTATTATAGGGTATGGTGTACCCATATTGATGGCGTGAGTCTTGGTCTCTCCCCTGTTGGACGTTCTCTGTTCCCAGGGTTCTAGAGTTATTACAGCATGGGTTGGGGTTGGCTCCACATCTTGGTACTCTGCAGGTTCAGGTTCTGCCCTGTCCACCTTCCCGTAGAAGTCTTGTTCAGTCTTCCATTGTTAAGCGTTCTTGTTGGGATTGCTCAGGTGCATCTCCCAAGTAGTTCTATGGTCCCTGTTGGGATTAATTTTTATTCTGTTTGCCTTGCGGGTTGTTCCTTTTGGATCTATTCCGGATGCTGTCTGAACTGTTCTTACTTCAAGTTGCCCTTCCGGGGGCTGTTGCTTCAGTCAGACGTGTGCTTGTGAAGGTGGCTCTGTTTAGTTAGCCCTCGTTCATTATTTATACACCATGATGTGGTGGTATTCCGCCTTACGCCGGACCTTATGCCCAAGGTGGTGTCTTATGCTCATTTATCCAAGTCCTTTGTCTGCCTCTGGGCCTTATTCTTAGTAATGCTGAAGTAAGGGGGTCTACATTCCCTCAACAGGTGTTGCAATTTTCCTGGATAGTTTCTTTTCCCTTAAGGGGATTGATGCCCCTTGGGGTTTGCGGGCGCTTACATATGTATGCGCCTGATCTCATCTGTTTCCAGGGGTTTTGCGCCCTTTGACTGGTCTTCCTTGGATGGATTGTCCTTTCTGGTCCCAGGTAAGGGCGTTGGCTTCTTGCTTATCCTTATTAGTGTAGGGGTCAGTATCCCCGCCTGTCATGCGGGAGACCAGGTTTCAATTTCCCCGATGGGGGGAGCTCTGATTTTTCCCGAGGCTACTGTTGCATTTGGACTGGTCAGGATGTTACTCTGGCCTATTCCTTTATGGGGAAGAATCTTCTTCTCTTTTTATTCTGTTTTCTACTTGTGCTTGGGTATCTTGGGCCTTTCAGCACCAGTTTTCTGTTACTCAAGGTTTGCTAGACCGCTGCCTGTTTTCTGTTCATACCTTCAAAGGTTTTTTATGAGGCTGATGTTAGAGCCTTTGCTCATGTCGCTCTTGGTAGCAAGGTTTGCAGGTGACAGCGCCTTTACTGTCTGCTGTGCCTTTTTTGATGGGGATCCCACCCTGCTTTATGGACACTGCTATTGGATGTCCCACGTGTAAGTATTATATATGGAGCAGGACGTACTGTATGCTTAGAATAATACAATTCTGTGAAATACTCACCTGTAGAATTGGTATTATATGCATACAGTACGTCCTGCTCCACCCCACCCTGGTTTTACATTTTTCTGGATCCCCTATATGGTGATTGTTATCATTGCTATTGTTACCAGTTTGGTGGTTGGTTTCTCCCGGCTTCTTTTCTCACTGCTTTTCTATGCTGGGGATTTGTGGGAGGTCCCTGGGTATATGAAGGGGCAGGAGGAGCCTGTTTTTTGCATGTCTGCAGTGAACAGCGCCCTCTGGAGGAGGATTACCCACGTGTAAGTATAATATATGGAGCAGGACGTACTGTATGCGTATAATACCAATTCTACAGGTGAGTATTTCACAGAATTGTATTTTTTGTTTTTTTACATTTTTTTTGCTGTCTTTTACACTTTATCTTTAAACTGGACCTTCAGCATGATTTGGTGAAAAGCCCAAACCCTAAAACTATTCCCCAGCATCTAAATTAATATATTTTAAGTTTTTAGTCACTTATATTTCTTTCCCCCACTGGGCTGCAACTCTATTGCTCCAGGATACGGCGCCGCCATCTTGACTCAAAAGCATCCCATATTGAGGAAAGTGGGAGGGAGCAGGTGCAGGGGGGGGGGGGGGGGTATAGCTGTGCTTTGCACAGACAGAGCAGAACTGGGGTCAGGAAAAAGACAGCAATCCCATAATTTCCTGGGACTCTGTGCCGCCATCTTGGATATTTAAAAGCTCAGAAAAGGCAGTAGATTGAGGTAGGATGATTTTTAAGGTGGGTAATCGGTATGCACGGTGTGGGGGAAACATATAAGATATGCTCTTATTCAGAGTGAAGGTCCGGTTTAAATATTGTGATACTGCAAATAAGATAGAGCTACCTTGATTCCCACACTCAGAAATTTCCCTGGGTGCCTGTGAGCTGGGGGCATAAGAGACAATGTCCACCCCCTAGTCAGTCACAGTGGTTGGAACATGTCCTCCATTCACTGCAGTTGGGGGTACATGCCAGACACTGCCTTTTCACACACCACTGTAGGGAGGCATTCAGGGCTCGTGTGAACACCATGGAACCCGGTAGGGTTTTAACATCCAGAGACGGATGAAACATATGCAGGAAACAAAGGTGAGTATGTTATATGTACATTTTAAGCTGGACAGACTGTTTATTATAAATACTATTGATATTAATTTTATTGGTGAAAATGCAATGAAAGCTTACCAGGCTCATCTTTGCCACACTAATTCCACACTGTATTGTCGCAATTGTTTCCCAGGTTCTAAAATGTGAAGTAGAACTGATGGCTAAAATGACGAAAACAATTGACAGCTTCACCCAGAACCAAACTAGACTAGTTGTAATCATTGATGGCCTGGATGCATGTGAGCAAGACAAAGTCCTACAAATGTTGGATACAGTAAGTTTACTCCATTTACTGACCTTCATCTGATCTGATCTTTTTTATTTTTTTATTTTTTTCCCCACTCAGTATTTGTCTTGGAAATTTAGCTTGATAATCATTTCTTATCATATGCTTTCAAGTTAAAAAAAAAAAAGACATTAGAGAAGGAGAAGGTATTCACAAATCAAAATGTCACTTATCCTCCTACCCACCCCTACCCGCTAAACCTCCCTCCCTCCCCTGAAGGGCATTCCAACCTATTGGGGTTGGAATTCAGTCCGGCTGATTTTAGGGGTATTTAGGGCCTCAAGAAAGGTTTGGAGTTGTTTCTCGGTCTTTCCAGGTTTAAGTGCGGATAGTTTGTTTTCTACTTTATTTTTCATCCTGACTTTCCAAGGTCTAAATGCAGGAGGGTTGGTTTTACCCCAGCAGCAACTTATATATTGTTTGGTATGTGTTAGAAATATACTGAAAATGTGAGCTGCCAGTACCGCCCACTAGATCCCCCACCTGTTGAGACAGATGCGCCGCTCTACAGAATGTGGCAGAAATACATATTTATTTGAAGCCGAAAAGACACAGACATACATTTAAAACATAATTAAAACCATGAGGCAGAGCGTCTATTGGACTATAATGATTCTAATAACATCAATTCAGCTTAGTTAAATCCTACTATATGAATAATGCTGTATGAAAAAATTATTAATAAAGGACTATTGGTAAGCACACTGTGCCTATATAATTTTTTATAACTGTGTAAAATATCTATATATATATTTGCCGGCCTGATGACACGGGAACGCCTTTGAATAAAGTGCTATAATGCTTGTGCAAAATAGTGCAAGATTGTGCAAATAGTGCAAAGAAAAGAAAAGACAGGAAACAAGCAAAAAACAAAAAACATAAGTGAAAGTCATGCAAAAGAGGACAAAATGTCCTAACGGTGTATAAGTGCACCAACAGGGTGCAGAAGAGAAAGTGCTCAATAAAGCTGTAGGTAATAGTGCTGCAGAGAAATCACGTTCCCGGACATGGGTCTCAGCAATGCTATGTTTAATAATAAGTAATCTCAGCAATGTCCGCTGGTATTGGCGAACACATTAAATGAATTGGTGTATAACAGATATCAATAATCAAAAAGTGCCAAAAATACACAAAATGCAAAAAAGTACAAAAAATACAAAAAATACAGGAACAGTGTACATTACCGAGTATTAAGGTCCCGCTCCGCCTGTGCTTAGCATACGTTAGCATGTGTTAGAAATACTTTTGATGGTTTTTGCTCTGACCCTTGTGGAATTAGTATTTAATCCATACTAGGAGAGATGTTAATCCCTTGAGTTTGAGAATTGTATTACTTCTTCCCATATGTGCGCAGTTCCCCCATACGTGGGTTACCATTGCTGGGTGGTCCTCGCACCACCCACAGGGAAAACGGGGCATCTTTTTATTGTAGTCGGATGTTAGGTAAAATCTTGTTGTGTATTTAAAATGTAAAATCTTTAGTGATGTAGATTTTATACCTCTGTTGGCTTGGTGGATCTGTACCCTATCTATCATCTCTGAGGATTGGCCTAAGTCCTGGTTCTTTTTATAGGATCCTAGTTTGTTTGTTATTCCTGTTGCTATTATGTTCCTGGAGAATCTTATAGTAGAAGGATATTTTTTGGTGTATCAGGTGCAAAGAAGAGTTTTTGAAAGCTTGTTAAGTGTTCTAGGGGGGTTGGCTTAATGGAAGAGTTAATGATGTTCCTAGCCTTGCTGTATTTTAGAAAGAAATTCACATCTTTTTCTACCTTTTCTTTGGGGTACATCTGTGTTAACTCAGTGTCTCCTGTCCATAAATCTTGGACCCGAATATATTTTCTGTTAAAAAGCTGTAGACTATTCGGCCTGCATACTTCATCTATTTTGTCCAGTATTTTAAAGAGGACCAACACCCAGGGGTGATCGGCCCGGAAATCTATAAGATTCCCGGGCCGATCACCTCCCACCCCGCGGGACATCCGAGATCGGGATGTCCTGCGGGGTGAAACCCCCCAGAAACCCCCAAAACATCTTACCTGATCCGCCGCCTCCCGCGCGCCCCTCCAGACGTGCGCGCGCCCGCGCCGGCCCTCTGTGAATGGCCGGCGGGGGCGCGCGCGCGCCGAGAGTGACGCGCGGGAGGCGGCGGCGGCGGAAGCGGCTTGGACGTTCCTGATCCCCGCCTGGACGTTGGCGGGGATTGGCTGCGGCGTTCACGTGGGAGCGCTGAGAGGTGAGTTTTTTGGGGTTTCTGGGGGGTTTCACACAGCAGGGCACCCCTGATCGGGGTGCCCCGCCGAAGTGGACCAAAACCCAGGATAGTCAAAATCCTGGGTGTTGGTCCACTTTAAAGTGTTGTGGCTGTGGAAATTTTTCTTCTATTCTAGAATCTAGTTCGGAGATACTCCCACAAGCAGATTGCAGGGTAGGGTTCTGAAGTTGCATGAGTTTCGGGACTGAAGTGGAGAAACCCAGTGGCAACTGTAGTAGGGGAGTATTGTTTTGGAGACCTTAAACCCAGCCTTCAGCATAATTTAATGAAAAGCCCAAAACTTTAAATAAACTATTCCCCAGCATCTAAAATAAATATATTTCACATTTTTAGTCACTTTTTATTCTTTCTCCCACTGGGCTGCAACTCTGTTCAGGACTCTAGGATACGGGCACCGCCATTCCTTAGAAGCATAACATACGAAGGAGAGTAGGGGGCAAAAGTACAGGGGGCTGGGGTTATGTACAGGGTGTGGGAAACGATAATTCAGAGTGATGGTCAGCTTTAAAGTAATATAAGTGTGTTGCATTCCAAGGCGGACCTAAAATCATTTTAGACTTTAGTTCTTCTAGCTGCTGTAGCTGGAATTCTCTTTGTGGTATATTGATGTGAGTTGTAAGGTAACAAATAATGACACAGAGCACTTAATGGAAACATTGCCTTTTAATTACAGCCTCTAAGCGTCTGTTCAGTGCTGGTGCTGGAGATGCTCAATTGCTGCAGTTTTTGTAGCTTTTTACTGCAGTAATTAACAGCTTTGGAATTTCTGCAAATGATCTACATGCCTATAATTTCTAGAATGATCGCTGTTCTCAAGAGGGGGGGTTTACAAGCAGCCTGCGCATTTGCCCCGGAGGGCTGCCATAGCTAGAGACTGAGTGCCTCATGAAAGAAGCGTGAATCACAATATATGTTCCCAGTATAGGGTCTGTGTTATGAGAATTGACTGGTTATTCAGCTGTAATTTGTAACCAGCACCAGTAGCCGTATACACGCGGCATCCAAAACATTCTTTTGAAGCTTTTCTCCTTTTAATGGAAAAAAAATAAAATCAGGGGTGACAGGTTTTGAATATTATATTCTGCTTTTACGAAGAAGACCTGTTCAACTCCAATGGCCTGTTAGAAAATCACAAGCTTGACAGGAATTCTTCTCAAGTTGTGTGTAAAATGGCCCCTACCCACACCATCCAGAATGTTTTTATGGATTTTTAAAATTTGGTTAAAGCGCCACCTGCTGGTGGAGTGTAAATTGTTGCTGATTTCCTTTTTTACTGTAATGAATACTGGATGAAGAGGTTCCCATTACAGTTGCAATTAGCAGCCCATAACTGCGCATTATTTGCTTATATTATGTGTAGTAATGAATAAGGTAATAAGTGATTCAATAAAATATAAGGCCAATTGTATTTAGTACTGGACACACACAGATTTCCATGAGCTTTCACCAATCCCACACAGATGTCATGGTTAGAATCTTGCTGAAACAGCAAAGCCATACCCACCCATGACCGGGATCCAGCGCTAGCCCCAGGGCGGCGGCAGCTTCAGGAATGGAATTGAAGTTTTTGTTTGTTTTTTATTTAAGCATTCGCCCCCTAAAATATGCAAACATTGCCACCGCCAAAGCTGCCCCACCTCTTTTGGTGGGGGGTGTCTTATGGGGTGAAAATACGGTAAGTTTAATTAAAATTGGCAGATTTAAATTTGCCATAAAGCCAAAGGAAATAGCCTGCTCTCTGCATACAGAATACAATAGAAAACCCTGAGAGCTCTGCTTTTGAAAAAAAACCACTGTTCCACAGTCTAAAGATATTTAGAAGCCAAATGAAAGGGTACTTACCTTATTCTTAGTATACCGTACGTTCTGCTCCAAATAGAATACTTACAAGTGGGTAATACTCCGCCAGATGGCGCTGGACTGCAGAGACATCGAAAATAGGCTCCTCCCGGCCCCCTCAAATACCCGGGGACCTCCCACAAATCCCCAGACTTTCTCTGCAGTCTGGACTGCGAAGGACGAGAAATGGCTCTCTCTACTCGCAGGTGAGCGGGGCTATTAGCCTGCGGCCCTGTAGGACTATTCTCACCCGTTCCACTAGTAATATGCCTCCCAGCCTTGGCTGCGCTGGTCAGGTGAAGGTAGGCAGTACCGCTGTTAGGTGCTTAGGAGCGCTGCTCCACCACAGTCCCCCACCAAAGGGTAGGTGGTTCAGGCTTATGGTGAGCCTCTATGGGATGCCCCTCCCGCACTAGTGCCCCTTGCCCCTGCCTATCGGTGGGCCCTATTTAAGTGGCCGCTCTCCTCCCTCATTCTCCTTGTAGCCTTCGGGAGAAAAGAGGGGGGGTGTGTAAATGTGTATGCTATGCATTCTGTGTATTCTTAGTATACAGTACGTCCTGCTCCAGATAGATTACTTACACTTGGGTTATCCTCCACCAGATGGCGCTGCACTGCAGAGACATGCAAAACAGGCTCCTCCCGGCCCCTCAAATACCCGGGGACCGCCCACAAATCCCCAGATTTCTCTGCAGTGCTTACTGCGAAGACATGAAGTTATCACTCTCTCGCAGGTGAGCGGGGCTATTAGCCTGCGGCCCTGTTGGACTGTTCCCACCAGTCCTTCGTGTGATGTGCCTCCCAGCCTGGGCTGCGCTGGTCGGGTGAAGGTAGGCGGCACTATGCGTGCTTATGGAGCTCCACCACAGTCCCCCACCAAAGGGTAGGCGGTATAGGCTGATGGTGAGCCTTTATGGGATGCCCCTCCCGCAATATTGTCCCATGCCCTGGTAGCGGTGGGCCCTGTACAAAGGGCCGCCACCCTCCCTCATTCTCCCTGTAGCCTTCGGGGGGAAAGAAAGGGGGGGTGTGTGGGTGTCAGTGTATCGTGATTACGTGCATATGGCCTTTTGTAATGTCTTTTGGACTAGTATATATGGTGTCAGCCGCCGCGCCGACTTGTCTTTTTACTCTTGCAAATGCCGCCGCCGCGCGCCTTTTCCTTCATTTGGATGTTCCGCGCCGGACGGCGGCGTTACCTCAGACGCTTCTGTGTCCTCATTGGCTGCTTGTTAGACTTCGCGCTCATCAGGGGGGCGGGGCCTGGCGCGCCCCGCGTCACGGCTCGCTCTGGCCCACCCTTCGAGGTACTCGGCACCATGTTGTCAGGTCCCGATCGCGTGTGACGTTCTTACTTACCGTGGTCCATAAGTGCCCTCGCGGGCGGCTTTATACTCATTGTAGTGTTTTCGGTTCTGACACCCTTCGGCTCTTCTCATTGTGTCTTTCAGACGGGTGAATCCATTGGCTTTTCCCGGCCCAGTGTAATTGATAGGCGGGCCTTGTAAAATGACTCCAACTTCCCTAGCGGGTCATTGGGGCATCCAGGGTTGCTTTATAGCATCAATCCCTACTGGCATATTGTGCCTTATAATCACCATATGGAGGCATCTCAGGATAATGTGACTGGGGTCCCTTTGGGACAAGACCGGCTGTGTATGGTGTGTGGACAACCTGACGCTGACAAGGCACGGGTCTGCGTACCCTGTGCTGAGCAAGCGCTGGCCTTGCAATCTGGCCTGCCAGTGGCTGCACCTCGTTTCACTTCACCTACTCCCCCAAGCTTAAATCTCACTCCTGCATACAAGTGGGGATTCTCAGCCTGATTTGTCTTCTAGACTGCCTACGGCTGAACAGATTATTGCGAGGTCTTTAGCGCGTAAGGGCCCTGGAAAGACGCGGCACTTGACGCCTTATGTTACTGTTTTCCCTATGGGATCTCAGGAGTTTATGAATCTGTGTGGCTATACCCCTTCTGATGAAGGAGAGCTCTTTTCTGACTCAGGCTCATCTGATGAGAGACCGAGAGGTCATGACGATTCTGGCTCTGACCCCTGGGCCCCGGATGACACTGACAGATTATTGACCCAGATCTTTGAGGTTCTGTCTATCTCTCTCCCTGGTGAGGTTCCCAGGCAAAGAGGGGATCGTTTCCATACAGCAACATCACGTTTGGAATTTCCCAAGCAGGCACATTTCCATAACCTTTTGCTCAAGGAATGGGAGCGCCCCAGTAAACTTCCCGGGGTTCCACAAAGTTGGGATAGGAAGTGTCCCTTTCCTGCTGAGGTGGTAAAGTGTTGGTCATCCCCCCCCCCCCCCCGAGGTGGATGCCCCGATCCTAGGGCTAGCTAACACCTCTGTCATGCATTCCCCTGACTCTACTACCCTGCGGGATGCTGAGGGCCGGCGCATTGACCAGCTGGCATCCCACGCCTTTGCATGTGCGGGGACAGCGCTGCGCCCGGTCTGTGCCTCTGCCATTACTGCTGTGGCCACTAGAACCCTTATCAGAAATATGCTTGATAGTGCCCCTGATGATTTGCCTTGTAAGGTGTTCAATGCACTCTCCGGTTGTGATGTTTTTGTAAATTTTGTCCTCTCAGCCATGGATGACACCATCAGAATGTGTGCCAGAACTTCTGCCCTTGTGGTGGCTATACGCCGCTCGGTTTGGCTGCGCCAGTGGGCTGCGGACAACGCTGCCAAGAAGGCCCTCACTGGTTTTCCCTTCAAAGGACTGCGCCTGTTTGGGGACCGCCTGGACCTTTTTGCTAAGGGAGGCAGGTTACCCAAGCGCAGGCTGCAATCTCGGCCCTTTCGGGGTCAGGGTTCCTTCTCTTCCCCTCCCCGTGGTGCCAGACAGGGGAGGGGGGGTTTCCTTTCCTGGGACCCGGGGAGATTTTTGGGGCAGAGGACGTGGACGTCCTGGCCCCTCCTGGGGTCCCAAAGCAAAATCATCCCCCAAGCCCCCTCAGGAATGATGGGGCGCCCTCACCCATCCGGGTGGGGAGACGGCTGCAGCACTTTGCTCACGTCTGGAGGCTTCATGTCTCAGACCGGGGGATTCAGGAGGTAGTGTACTCCGGTTACAAGATAGAGGTTGCTGCCTGTCCCCCTCCAAGATTCATCAGATCCCAGATTCCTCAGGACCCTGTGTCAGCTCAGGAGCTAGTGCAAGCAGTGCAAGGCCTCCTGGAGCTGGGGGTCATCTGCCAGGTCCCCTTAAGAGAAAAGGCAAGGGCTTTTATATCAACCTATTCACAGTACCCAAAAAAGATGGTTCAGTCAGGCCCATCCTGGACTTGAAGATCCTCAACAAATTTGTCCGGGGCAGGCGTTTTCGCATGGAAACTCTGCGCTCTGCCATCAGTTCCCTGCGCCAAGGGGATTTCATGACTTCTGTGGACATCAAAGATGCTTACCTTCATATTCCTGTGTTCCCAGGTCATCAAAGGTTCCTCAGGTTCTCTCTGATGGATCAACACTACCAGTTTGTGGCCTTGCCCTTTGGTCTCACTTCAGCTCCCAGGGTGTTCACCAAGGTGCTGGTTGGCGTGATGTCTCTGCTCAGATGTCAGGGAGTCCACGTGCTTCCCTATCTGGACGACATTCTCATCACTTCCCAGTCTCTAGATCAGGCAGAGTTGGATACTCAGCTGGCGGTGTCCACTCTGGAGTCATTTGGTTGAGTGATCAACCACCCCAAGTCCTCACTTTCCCCTTCCTTGGTAACTCCATTCCTAGGAATGAATCTGGATACAGTTCAGGCAAGGATTTTCCTTCCTCAACAGAAGGTGGACAGTCTGATTGCACAGGCTCAGTCCCTCCTATCTTGTCCTCATCCCTCCATCAGGCAGGGGATGCAGCTGGTGGGCCTGATGGTGGCATGCTTCGAAGCGGTCCCTCATTCTCAGTTCCACTTGAGGCCTCTGCAACTTCACCTATTGTCAGTATGGTACAAGGACCCAGCGTCCCTGGACGGGGTCTGTGTGCTCTCCCCTCGAGTCAGGAGGGCCCTCTTGTGATGGATGGACTCAAGGAACCTGTTGGGGGGCAGATCCTTTCTTACCCCTCCCTGGGAGACGGTCACTACTGATGCCAGTCTGTCAGGTTGGGGGGGTTCTGGAAGTCCCTGCGGTTCCAGGGGAGGGGAGGAGGCACACACACCTATCAATGTCTTTGAACTGAGGGCGATCAGGTTAGTTATGGCTCACTTGACTACTCGCCTTCGGGGCCTGCCTGTTCAGGTGCGCTCGGACAACCAGACGGCAGTTGCCTACATCAATCATCAGGGAGGGACCCGGAGCAAGGGGGCCCTCCAGGAAGCGTCTCTGATCCTGACTTGGGCGGAGGCCAATGTCCCCTGCATTTCAGCTGTGTACATCCCCGGGGGGTGGAAAATCGCCTGGCGGACTCTCTGAGCAGAGGGACCTCTCGCCAGGGAGAATGGTCCCTATGCAGCAGGGTGTTTTAATCCCTGTGTCACCATTGGGGCCAACCGGATGTGGATCTGTTTGCGTCCCGCCACAATCACAAGCTCCCAGCTTTTGTCTCTCTGTCCCAGGATCCTCTGGCCTTGACCTCGGATGCTCTAGCAATGTCATGGCAGGACTTTCAGTTCCTGTATGTCTTCCCTCTAATTCCCCTGCTGGACAGGGTTCTGCGCAAGATTGCTCTGGAAGGGGTGGGGTGCGAGTGTGGTTCGCAGACGTGGTGCAGCTGGCAGTAAATCAGTACGTTCTGCCCTAGGTGCCAGATCTGCTCACTCAGGGCTCACTACGCCATCGCAATTTACAAACTCTGGCTTTGACGGCCTGGCTGTTGAAATCTCTAGACTAGGAAGAAGTCTTCCTCTTCCATTTATTACAGGGTTTGGCGTGCCTACATTGACTGGTGTGAGTCTAAGTCGCTTCCCTGTCGGGTGTTCTCTATTCCCAGGATTTTGGAGTTCCTGCAGCATGGGTTGGAGATGGGACTCCAACTCAGTACTCTGAAGGGTCAGGTTTCTGCCCTGGCTATTTTCTTCCAGAAGTCCTTTGCTCAGCACCCTCTGATCAGGATCTTTTTTCCAGGGGGTCACTCTTGTGCGCCCTCCACGTAAGCCTATGGTGCCTGTTTGGGATTTGATCTTGGTTCTGTCAGCCTTGCAGGGTGCTCTCTTTGAACCTGTGCAGGATGCTGCCCTGGCCATTCTTACGCTCAAAGTTGTATTTCTGGTGGCTATCACCTCTGTCATGCGTGTGTCTGAGTTGGCGGCGCTTTCCATTCAGCCCCCCTACTATGAGAGACACCAGGACAAGGTGGTGTTTTGTTTCAAACCTGATTTTCTGCCTAAGGTAGTGTCTGCCTTTCATTTGAATCAGGATATTGTTCTTCCCTCTTTGTGCCCTAATCCTAGCGATGCTAAGGAGAGGGTTTTGCACTCTTTGGATGTGGTTAGGTGTCTGAAGTACTATCTGGTGGCTACTGCACCTTTCAGGAAAACTGATGCTCTTTTGTGGTCCCTTCTGGTCCTAGGAAGGGTTTGGCTCCTGCCAAGTCTACTATCAGCAAGTGGATTCGTCAGGCTGTGATTCAGGCCTACTCTGCTAAGGGGAAGAATCCTCCCTTCCGCCTTACTGCTCATTTCACTCGTGCTATTGGTGCCTCTTGGGCTTTTCAGCACCAGGCTTCTGTTGAACAAGTTTGCAAGGCCGCTACTTGGTCTTCTGTTCATACCTTTTCCAAGTTTTACAAGGTTGATGTTAGGGCCTCAGCTGATGCTGCTTTTGGCCGCAAGGTTCTGCAGGCGGCAGTGGTTTAAACTGTCTGCTGCTATTTTTTCTTGGGGATCCCACCCTACTTTATGGACACTGCTATTGGATGTCCCACTTGTAAGTATTCTATTTGGAGCAGGACGTACTGTATACTAAGAATCATACAATTCTGTGATTATTCACCTCTAGAATTGGTATTATGAGTATACAGTACGTCCTGCTCCAACCCACCCTTGGTTTTTGCATTATCTTGGATCCCCTGTATGGCGATTGTTATCATTGTTATAGTTGATAGTTTGGATTGTTTAATTCTCCCGGCTTCTCGTTAACTGCTTTTCAATGCTGAGGATTTGTGGGAGGTCCCCGGGTATTTGAGGTGCCGGGAGGAGCCCATTTTCGATGTCTCTGCAGTCCAGCGCCATCTGGCGCATTACCCACTTGTATTCTATTTGGAGCAGGACGTACTGTATTCTCATAATACCAATTCTACAGGTGAGTAATCACAGAATTGTATTTTTCTCAACCGCATCTGTTCAGTGCTAGTCCAGTGAGCAGCAACTCATTCGAGCTCGAACCTGGGGTCAGGTTTGATGGCATGCCGTCAGGCTCGCAAATCTGCCATCAGTCACAGGAGCACTGCCACACTCCATTCTTTCATGACATGCATCCATCTCAACCAAGCCCCTAAAACATAACTTTTACTAACATTAAAACATACGGGTTCCATTCTGAATGTGTAGAAGTCGCAGGCCCCTGGATCGGTTACGCGTTTTGTGGTGTAAACTTAGTCATAACTCAACTTGGGGGATGAAGCTCCGCATTAAAGGAGCACTATCACTAAATTGTGTAATATAAAAAATACATATAAACACGCTGGCTATGTAAAGGAGGGGTCACTTATACTCCCAAACAGAATCAAACTCCCACCAAGCTTGTGGTTTTCTTATTCCAAGTATGTCACACAACCCGCTTCCAATATTCATGACATATGGGTTATAGCAAGTAGAGGGCGAACTTCTGCAGAGATGACAGGAAAAAATAAAGCCCCTCCCGGTCCATAAATACCTGGGACCTCCCACACATTACGCAGTTTTCGTCTCTGCAGACGGCGAGCAAGTCAGAAGATGGCTGCACCTCTTCCTTGCAGGTAAGCCGGGTTTACACCTGGCCATTTTGTCTCTATTTCTGTCCAGACCTTGTTGTTTTAGTCCCCATGCCTCCCAGCCTTGGCTGTAGGTCTGGGCGACGGTAGACTACACCTTTTAGAGGCGTATTAGGGAGCCATGCTCCCCCGTGAGACCCCATATTTAGGGTTAGGCGGTATCCAGGTTTGGTGATCCTGTTTTGGGATGCCCTGTCCCGGTTTATCCCTTCTACCCTGTAGTGCGGGATTCCCCCCCTTCTGGGTCTCCCTGTTCCCCTCTACTTGGGGGGGGGGGGGTGCTTTTCCTTCTCTCCAATACTTCTTTTAACGTGTGTGAGCGGGTATGTGCGTGCTTCTTCACTCGTCATGTGGGGTGTGTGGGCTTTTGGCCTCATGCAGAGCCCCTTTTTACATGGGGAGCTTCTTCCCCTCAGGTTGCTTAGAAAGGGGCGCTCACCATATGGAGGCTTCCCAGGATACTGGGCTTGGGCTCCCTTCGGGGCAATCCCGGCAGTGTGTGGGTTGTGGGGTATCCCTTACGGGGGATAATGTACTGATTTGCATACCATGTGCTCAGCAGGCCATAACGCGGCAGTTGGGGTCCCAGGCTTCTGGGTCCGTGCCACCGGCCTCATCTACTACCCCACCCCGCCTTATCCGCACCCCAAGTGACACTGTCATTGGCGGGTAGTCGCAATCTGATGTGTGTGCAAGATTGGCCAATATCGAGAAATTCATTTCTAGCTCTGCGGCCAGAAAGGCCCCAGCTAAGAGAAGGCATCTGTCTCCGACCGTGCCGGTTCTGGATTTTGATGACTATGATTCCCCCGACTGGTCTGATTATTCCCCGCTTGAGGAGGGGGAATTGTTTGCTGAATCTGATGCTGAGGATCAGCAGTTTTTTGATGCTGATACTGGGCAGGCGCAGGGGGATGCCGTTGATACCCCCAGGGTCCTGGCCCATTTATTCGAGGTGCTGGATATTTCTCCTCCAGCGGAGTCCCCTCCCCTGATAGGGAAATTCTTTGGGACTTCTAAGCCTCGCTTGGAGTTTCCAAATCAGAATCATTTTGAAAGCATGATTCTTAAGGAATGGGAGAGACCTAGCCGGCTCCCCGGTGTTCCTCAAGGATGGGATAGGAAGTATCCCTTTCCCGTGGACGCGGTTAAATGCTGGTCGTCCCCTCCCGAGGTCGATGCGCGTGTTCTGGGAATTGTCCAACACCTCTGTTGTACATTCTCCAGATGCCACCACTCTAAAGGATGGTGAGGACAAGCGCATTGACCAAATGGCCTGCCATGCCTTCGCTAGTGTGGGTTCAGCCTTGCGGTCTGTTTGTGCGTCTACGCTCACGGTTGTGGCTACCAGGTCTGTGGTTAGGGACCTGTTGAGTGGTTCCCAGCTTAACCCGGCCAGTGATGAAATCGCAGCCCTTAAGTGGTGCGAATTGTTCATGTCTTTTGTTTTATACGCCTTGGATGACACAATATGCATGTGTAGTAGAACCTCAGCGTTGCTAGTGGCTATTCGCCGATCGGTCTGGTTGCACCAATGGGCGGCTGACATTGCGGCTAAGAAATCACTTACGGGGTTACCTTTCCTGGGTATGCGGCTGTTTGGAGATAAGTTGGATTCGGTGGCAAAAGGGGGAAAGTTACCACAACGTAAGAAGCAGCGTCGCTCCTTTCGGGGGGCAGGCTCCTTTAATCCCTCCTTTCGCGATGCCAGAGCAGGCAGAGGAGCTGCCTACTCTACCTTCAGAGGTGATTCCTGGAACAGAGGCAGAGGACATGCTCGTCCTGGACCTGCCTGGGGTTCCAAGCCCAAGCCCGCTGCCAAGCCAGCTCAGCAATGAGGGGACGCCCTCACCCTTGCGGGTGGGGGGACGGCTGCGACACTTTTTCCATGTTTGGGCCTGGGAGGTCACAGACGAATGGATCTTGGAAGTGGTCTCTTCCGGGTAAAAGCTGGAGTTCGATTACCGGCCTCCTCACAGATTCCTCAGATCTCGGGTGCCCTCGGATCCCCGGGCTGTGCAGGGGCTCCTGTTGGCAGTACAAAACCTTCTGGACATGAAAGTCATATGCCCGATGCCTTTCTCCGAGAAAGGCCGGGGCTATTATTCCAACCTCTTCACGGTGCCCAAAAAGGATGGATCCATAAGACCCATTCTGGATCTGAAGCTTCTCAACAGGTTCATCAGAACCAAGAAGTTCCGCATGGAGACTCTACGCTCAGCCATCAATTCCCTTCGTCAGGGGGATTTCATGACATCCATAGACATCAAGGATGCTTACCTTCATGTACCAATTTTCCCAGCACACCAGAGAATTCTCAGGTTTGTGGTGGGAGATCAGCATTTTCAGTTTGTGGTCCTCCCTTTCGGATTGACTTCGGCACCAAGGGTGTTCACCAAGGTGCTGGCGGGCATAATGGCCCTTCTCAGAGCCCAGGGCATTCGCATTGTGCCGTATCTGGACGACCTCCTCATTACGGCATCCTCTCTGTCAGGCGGAGCTGGACACCAGGTTGGTGGTGACGACACTGGAGAGGTTCGGCTGGGTGATCAACCATCCCAAGTCTTCTCTCTCCCCCTCAAGGGAGATCTTGTTTCTGGGCATGAATCTGGATACCATTCGGACCAGGGTGTTCCTACCTCGGTCCAAGGTGCAGATGGTCCAGGATCTGATATGTCTTCTCCTGCCAAACCTTGTCCTTCTATCCGGCTAGGGATGAGACTGGTGGGATTGATGATGGCTTCCTTCGAGGCAGTTGCCTTTGCTCAGTTCCACATGAAGTCGCTCCAGCTGCATCTATTGTTGGCCTGGGACAGATGTCCCCAGTCATTGGATCAGTCATTCCTGATGTCTCCCTGGGTTCGGCAGTCCCTTCAGTGGTGGCTGGAACCAGGCAATCTGATTAGGGGCAGATCTTTTCTGACCCCTTGTTGGGAGACGGTTACCACAGATGCCAGCCTGTCAGGCGGGGGAGATTTTTGGAAGACGCATCAGTTTCAGGGGCTGTGGGGTCCTCAGGAGGCTCACACCCCCATCAATGTCTTGGAGCTGAGAGCTATTCGGTTGGTTCTGTCATGCTTGACGCATCACCTACACGGCTTACCGGTTCAGGTTCAGTCAGACAATCGAACTGCGGTAGCTTACATCAATCACCAAGGAGGGACTCGCAGCAGTAGTGGGGATGGTCTCTCAATCACAAGGTATTCCGGTCCCTCTGTCACAAGTGGGGGTTTCCAAAGGTGGATCTCTTTGCCTCACGTCACAAGCTCCCAAGGTTTGTGTCCCTGGCTCAGGATCCTCTGGCCCTGGCAGTGGACGCCATGTCTCTTGCCTGGAGGGATCTGGGGTTCCTGTATCTGTTCCCCCCCCTTCTCCATGGTAGGCATGGTGGTGCGCAAGCTGGCTCTAGATGGTGCGCCAGCAATTCTGGTGGCCCCAAGGTGGCCAAGACTGGTTTGGTTCGTAGACATCGTAAGGCTGGCGGTAGATCAGTACAGGCTACCCCTGTTTCCGGATCTGATCTCTCAAGGTCCACTACGTTACCCCAATTTACAAACGCTGGCTTTGACGGTGTGGCTGCTGAAACCTCCATCTTAAGGGAGGAAGGTTTGTCTGAGGCTGTGATTCAGACTCTTGTTAGAGCTAGGAAGAGATCTTTCTCTAACATATACTACAGGACTTGGAGGTCCTATATTGACTGGTGTGAGGCTAGGGCTTTGCCTTGCAGGGTGTTTTCGATTCCTAGGATCTTGGAGTTTCTTCAACACGGTCTGGACCTGGGGTTCCAGCTTAGTACCTTGAAAGGGCAGGTCTCTGCCCTGGCGGTCTTCTTTCAAAGGTCATTTGCTCTGCATCCTCTGGTTAAGACCTTTTTCCAGGGGGTCACTCATGTGCGGCCCCCTAGAAAGCCTTTGGTGCCCATTTGGGATTTGAATTTGGTTCTGTCGGCCCTCCAGGGGCCTCCTTTTGAGCCGGTGCAGGATGTTGCTCTTTCTGTGCTCACTCAAAAGGTTGCCTTTTTGGTGGATATTACCTCTGTTCGGCGTGTCTCTGAGTTGGCGGCTCTGTCCATTCAGGCCCCTTACTTTGAGAGACACCAGGACAAGGTGGTTTTTCGCTTTAAACCAGATTTTCTTCCTAAGGTGGTTTTTGCCTTCCACCTCAATCAGGATGTAGTTCTACCTTCCCTGTGTCCTAAGTCTAGCAATGACAAGGAGAGGGTTTTGCATTCTTTGATGTGGTTCGTTGTGTGAAGTACTATTTGGTGGCTAGTTCTCCCTTTCATAAGACGGACGCCTTGTTCGTGGTGCCCTCCGGGCCTAGGAAGGGTTTGGCGCCCGCCAAGTCTACCATTAGCAAATGGATATGTCAGGCCATTGTTGGGGCCTATTCTGCCAAGGGGAAGGTTCCCCCTTTTCATATCACTGCTCATTCTACTCGTGCTGTTGGGGCTTCTTGGGCTTTTCAGCACCAGGCCTCTGTTGAACAAGTTTGTAAGGCTGCTACTTGGTCTTCTGTTTATACTTTTTCCAAATTTTATGAGGTTTATGTGCGGGCCTCAGCGGATGCTGTTTTTGGCCGCAAGGTTCTGCAAGCTGCAGTGGTTTAAATTTGTGCATTATTGCCTTTTTTGGGATCCCCACCCATGTTGGACACTGCTTTTGGGTGTCCCATATGTCATGAATTTTGGAAACGGGGTGTGTGACATACTTGGAATAATACCATTTTGTGATTACTCACCTGTAAAATGGGTATTATAAGTATGTCACACACACCGCTTCATCCTGCCCTTATTGTATTCTGGATCCTTTATATGGTGAACCTTTTATTGTTAAGATTTTTGGATTTGGCTCTTCCTAGTCCCCTTACTGCTTTCCTATACTGGGTAATGTGTGGGAGGTCCCAGGTATTTTTGGACCGGGAGGGGCTTCTTTTATTTTTTTTCCTGTCATCTCTGCAGAAGTTTGCCCTCTACTGGCTATAAACCATATGTCATTAATATTTGAAGCGGGGTGTGTGACATACTTATAATACCCATTTTACAGGTGAGTAATCACAAAATGGTATTTTCCAGGTAGTAAAAAAATCCAGGGGTGACAGGTTTAGTGTATCAGGGGTGACAGAACCTTTCACCCTTGACTTCCTCTTCCTTCCATTAAAATTGAAAAAACAAGCCTGGCTTGAATATTTCTTGATGCCAGGTATATAAGTGAAGCTTTCACACGGCTGCACGCTCCTCCCTCATCAATCTGCGGCGGTGCCGTGCTTGCACACAAGCACTCCTCGTGAACTAGCAAGATGGCAATGGGGGACAGGACATGCAACAAGGAGACACGGTGCAGCTTACTTGATGTGGAGCTTCATCCCCCAAGATGAAGTATGACTAAGGGGTTTACACCCCGTAACACGTAACCAATTCAGGGGGGCTGTGACTTCTACACATTCAGCAAGGGAACTGTATGTTTTTATGTTAGTAAAAGTTGTTTTAGGGGCTTGGTGGAGCTGGATGCATGTCATGCAAGTTTGAACAGGATTTACAGGTCCGTCCTTGCTCCCAGGCAGATCCCCCTTTGGGGGCTTGAGCTGTCTGGGATTTGGTGTTTTACACTCCATTTATTGCAATTGTGGGCATGTGAGGAGGAATGACATGCCTCCTCCATTTTAGTTAGTGGTGCAGGTTGCATGGTGCAGCTGACTGATGGAGGGGAAGTCATGGGAACTGCAACCGAAGCATTGGTGGGACTTATATCTCTGTTTGTTCTGGACTGTATGCAGGTAATCTCCAAGCTTTGCTTCTGCCTCCACACTTGCACCCTTACTTTTGATCAGTGCCACCAATGTTATCTCCTATTATAAAATCTCTCTAGCTGGATGTGCTGGCAGAGTGAGACTGTTAGCAGAGACCCCCCTCATGCTCACATGTAAGCAGGGCTCTCAGCTGTGTAGCAAGATGTCAGCTGTGTAGCAAGATGTCAGCTCCTGTGCAGTCCAGGAACACAGCATCTGCAAACACATTCCACAAAATCTGCATGGGGTTTAACCTTGTCAGACAGCAAACGCGACTGATCATCATCATATTCTAAGCATACAGCACGTCCTGCTCCATCTATAATAATTACACATGGGTAATCCTCCGCCAGAGGGCGCTGTGCACTGCAAACATGCAAAAACAGGCTCCTCCCGGCCCTAGATATACCGAGGGACCTCCCACAAATCCCCAGATTTGTCTGCAGTGCTGACTGCGAAGACATGAAGTATCACGCTCTCGCAGGCGAGCGGGGCTATTCAGCCTGTGGCCCTGTGGGACTATTTCCACCCGTCCTCTTTGTGAAGAATATGCCTCCCAGCCTGGGCTGCGTTGGTCGGGTGAAGGTAGGCAGCACCTTGTGTGCTTATGGAGCCATGCTCCACCGCAATCCCCCACCATAGGGTAGGCGGTTAGGCTGATGGTGAGCCTCTAGTGGATGCCCCTCCCGCATTATTTTCCCTTACCCCGTGTAGCGGTGGACCCTGTGTAAAGGGTCGCCATCCTCCCTCATTTCCCCAGCTAGTTAGGGGGAAAAGAAAGCGGGGGGGGGGGGGGGGAGGGGAGAGTATGTGTGTGCCGGTCCCAGTGTACTATTATGTCACGCTTATGGCTTTATTTCTGCCCTTCATTAACATTTGGGTCTCAGAGCCGCGCTGCTTGCTCTTTATTCTGTTTTGGCTGCCGCTGTATGTGTATCTTCTACGTAGTTTGCTGCGTCGTCTAGATGCTGAGGCGCCTTTTCCTTACATTATATGTTGTGATTGTATCCTTGCCTTTTTGACTAATACCTCAGAGCTTCGCGCTCTTCGGGTTGGGCGAGGACTTGACTTGGCACGCTCCGCGTCACGGCCGAGTATCGAACTCGCCCTTCTAGGCTCGCTGGGCGCCATTTTGTTGATCTTCGTGCGCGCGTGGTGGCGGTCCCCCTCCTCCCTTGGTCTGTAAGTGCCCTTGCGGGTGACTCTTTATATGTTTTTCCGGCCGCGCATGGCTCTGACACCCATTCTTCTCCTTATGTCTTTCAGACGCCTAGATCCCGGTGGCATCTCCCGGCCTGATATATATCTTAGCGGGTTCACAATTTAAATTCTCCCACATTCCTAGCGGGTCTTGGGGCATCCAGGGTTGCTTATAGCATAAATCCCTGCTGGCATATTGCTTAGATAAATCACCATATGGAGGCATCTCAGAATTGTGTCCGGGGTCCCGCGGGGACAAGACCGGCTGTGTACAGCGTGTGGACAGCCGCATGCTGATGCTGACAGCGCACGGGTCTGCGGGCCGTGTGCTGAACAAGTACTGGCCCTGCAATCAGGTTTACCAGTGGCTGCACCTCGCTTCAATACTCCTGTCTCCCCGTGCTTAAATCTCACTCCTGATGATTCGCACTCGAGTGGGGATGACCAGCAGGGGGTGCCGCGCGGGCTACCTACGGCTGAGCAGGTGATGTCTGGTTTGGCGGAGCGCTTGGGCGCTGGAAAGAAGCGGTCCCTGACGCCTCCTGGTTCTATGTTTCCCACTGAAACTGAAGAGTCTGCTGCTAGGCAGGACCTTGATCCTTCTGATGAAGGTGAACTGTTCTCGCCAAGGCGAGTACGGGAGTGATATCTTGGACATGTCCGTGTGGCGTCCGTGCTAGGATCTTCTTGACTGTCTTTCTTTACTTCCAATTTCTGCGTCAGGCCAAGTTGGCTATTTGACTGGTGGTTCCTTTGGGAGTCTTTTGGATCGGTGCTCAGGCACCTCTCTTACTTAGTGTCCCCTGGTTCGGTATCTCGCTCTTGGGTGGCATTTGGATTTGGCTCAGTCTAGAGCCTTCTTCCTTGGTAATAAGTGGACGTCTGCTTACGTGGGCTCCGCCCTCCTTGATGTCACCTTGCTGGTGGGCCCGTTGGTGGCGGCCCAGTTGCTGTCCCTTATACTCAGAGGCCCTTGGGCTATGTGGCACCTTATGTTACTTATCCTGAACAGGGTTCCAGCACCCCTGGAACTAGGTCTGTGCGCTTCCCCTTGTTACGGGGGTTCCTCTTGAGATTGTACATTCAAGGAATATGTCAGGGGGTATCCCCTCCCTTCTTGCTTCTTCCTGTCGATGGTCACCATGGGTACCAAGTCCTGCAGGTTGGCAGGGGGGCTTGTTTCTTCTGAAATCCCCCGTGGTTCCTAGGTGGGGCCCTTAAGGGGTCCATTTACCTACTGTTTTTGTTGATACAGTGAGCCTTCGGTGGGCTCTATCTTGCTTACTCCTCTTCAGGGCCTGTCCATTTGGGGACTCCCGGTCTGTCTGAGGAGTGACTATCTGTGAAAGTCTCGGAACAGGTTGATTCTTCAGGAAGGTTCTGATTCTGATCTAAGTGATTACATTCCTTGTACTTCATGGTATTAGCTTCGATGGCTGTCCTCCTGTGGCAGGAGGTTCTATCCTAGTGTCCCACTGAGTTCCTACTGGTGTGGCTCTGTTGGGCTCCGTCACTATAACAGGGGCTCTGCCCTGGGTTATTGTCCCAGAATTTTCTGACCTTGGTCATGGGGGCTTAGTAATTTTTCTGTCTAGACATTATATTCCATATGTTTTATCTTCATTCACCCTGCTAGGCGGGGTTCTGCGCAAGGTTGCTGAAGAAAGGGAGAACTGTTATGCTGGGGGGCCCTGGGTGGCCCAGTGGGGTGTGGTCCGCAGATGTTTCTGCTGAGGACTGTGGTCCTGTACGCTCTCTCACGAGGGCTGTTCTGCCTATTCAGGCTCTTTACTATGTCGCCCCTATCTTCAGGCTCTATTAGGACGGTTTTGTTTTTCACCCTGTTGGAGATGGCGTATCTCTGGGTGTCTTGTTTCTATTGGAGGGCTAGGACCTAGCTTCCTCCTCTTCTCCCTTTTCTGCCACCTATGTTAGGGTATGTTGTACCCGTATTGCTTGGTTGGGTCTAGCTCTCTCCCCTGTTGGAAGTTCTCTGTTCCCAGGGTCCTAGAGTTATTACAGCATGGTTGGAGTTGGCTCCCCAACTCAGTTCTCTGAAGGTTTTCAGGGTTCGCCCTGTTCGCCCTACTGTAGAAGTCTGGTTCAGTCTTCCGTGTTGAGCATTCTTCAGGGGTTGCTCAGGTGCATTCCCCAGGGAATTCTATGCTCCCGTTAGGGGGTTACCTTATTCTGATTGCCCTGCGAGGGGTTCCCTTTGGTCTTATTCCGGTTCTTGTCTGAACTGTTCCTTCCCTCATGCCGCTCTTCTGGGGCTGTTGCTCCAGTCGGAAGTGTGCCGTAGAGGAAGGCTCTGTTTAGTTGGTCCTAGTCATTATATAATCTGTACACCGTGAGGTGGGGATGTTCCGCCTTATGCCGAGTTTCGGTCCAGGCGGTGTTTTCTGCTCCTTTATTCTAGACCTTTTCTGCCTCTGGGCTATTGCCTTGATTACTCTGAGCTAAGGGGTTCTGCATCCCTCAGCAGGTGTTGGAAATTTTCCTGGTCTGTCTCTTGTCCCTGAGCGGGACTTATGCCATTTGGGGCTTGCAGGTGTCTCTATCCTTAAGTGCCGGATCTTGACTGCTTCCATGGGTGTAGGTGCCCTTTGGATTGGTCTTACTCGGTTGGTTTTGTCCTTCTGATCCTAATGTAAACGTTTCGGCTCTTGCTGATTCTGGTTAGTGTTGTTTTCAGTATTCCTGCCTGTCTCGCCGGAGACCAGGGTTCATATTCCCCGATTGGGAGAGTTCTAAGGTTGCCATGGATACTTTTTTGAAGTAGCATGGTTAGGCTGTTACTCTGGCCTATTCTTTTAGGGGACGAATCTTCTTCTCTCTTTTTTTGTTCTTTTTCTACTTGTGCTTGGCTTGGGCCTTTCAGCACTAGGTTCTGTTGAGCAAGCTAGCTAGTTCGCTGCTTGTGTTCAGTTCATCCTTTGCAAAGATTTTCATAAGGTTGATAGAGCATTTGCTCATGTTGCTCTTGGTAGCAAGGTTGCGGGTGACAGCACCTTTACTGTTTGCTGTGCCTTTTTTCATGGGGATCCCACCCTATTTATGGACACTGCTATTGGATGTCCCATGTGTAATTATTATAGATGGAGCAGGACGTGCTGTATGCTTAGAATAATACAATTCTGTGAAATACTCACCTGTAGAATTGGTATTATACGCATACAGCACGTCCTGCTCCACCCCACCCTGGTTCACTTTGTTCTGGATCCCCTGTATGGTGATTGTTATCATTGTTATTATTACCAGTTGGTGGTTGGTTTCTCCCGGCTTCTTTTTCTCACTGCTTTTCAATGCTGGGGATTTGTGGGAGGTCCCTCGGTATATGTAGGGCCGGGAGGAGCCTGTTTTTGCATGTCTGCAGTGCACAGCGCCCTCTGGCGGAGGATTACCCATGTGTAATTATTATAGATGGAGCAGGACGTGCTGTATGCGTATAATACCAATTCTACAGGTGAGTATTTCACAGAATTGTATTTTTCCAAGTGTACAGCACGGCCTGTTTCATTTCAATCATTACTCCTGGGTATTCCGCCACAAGGTGGCGCAGTTGACTGCAGAAGACTTGTGGCTCCTCCCGGCCCTATAAAAAGTCAGGAATCACCCATAGACCCCCAGTGTTTTCTCTGCAGCCATGACTGCGAAGACCAGAAGATGGCTCTCTATTCTTAGTATACAGTACGTCATGCTCCAGATAATTCTTTACGTCTGGGTATTACTCCGCTAGATGGCGCTGGACTGCAGAGACAGCGAAATTGGCTCCTCCCGGCCCCATAAATACTCGGGACCTCCCACAATTACCCAGATTTTTTCGGCACTCTGTGGACTGCGAAGAACAAGAATATGGCTCTCTCTACTCGCAGGTGAGCGGAACTATTAGCCTGCGGCCCTGTAGGACTATTCCCACCCGTTCCATGTTATTTTGCCTCCCAGCCTTGGCTGCGCTGGTTCGGGTAAGGGTAGGCAGAAACGCTGTCTGGTGCTTGGGAGCGCTGCTCCACCGCAATCCCCCACCAAAGGGTAGGCGGTATAGGCACATGGTGAGCCTGCATGGAATGCCCCTCCCGCACTTAGCCCCTCGCCCCTGTCTGTTGGTGGGTCCCATATTGGTGGCCGCTACCCTCCCTCGCTCTCCCTTGCAGTTCTCGGGAGGGGTGTGTGTGTTTGTACTTTCACTTGTCGTATTATGCCTTTTCCCTGTCACCGCAATGAATTGGTTGCATGGTTGCCTTTTGTATTTGCCGCCGCGCACACTTGTACGGCGTTCCGTGGTTGGCGGCGACATTGCCTCAGGCGCTGCTGCACTTCATCATTGGTTCCTGTTGTCACGTGTGCGGCTTCGCGCTCTTCGGGGGGGCCCTGCGGATGGCGCGTTCCGCATCACTGTCTCCGCTGCACGTCCCTCAAGGTCTGCTCGGCGCCATCCGGTGTCACTCTTTTCTCTATGGAGGCTGATGAGTTCCTGAACTGCGTCCAGTATGGCTTCGCCTACCCCCCCTCCCCACGCTTACATTTGACTCCCAGTGAGGTGCGCACCAGTGGGGAGTCAGCCTGATGTGTCTTCTAGACTGGCTAGTGTGGAGAAGCTGCTCGCTAATACCTTGGCGCGTAAGGCCTCTGCTAAGAGGCGCCATTTGGCGCACGGTGTCACTCTTTTCCCTATGGAAGCTGATGAGTTCCTGGACTGCATCCAGTATGGCTTTGCCTACCCCCCCCCCACGCTTACATTTGAGTCCCAGTGAGGTGCGCACCAGTGGGGAGTCAGCCTGATGTGTCTTCTAGACTGGCTAGTGTGGAGAAGCTGCTCGCTAATACCATGGCGCGTAAGGCCTCTGCTAAGAGGCGGCATTTGGCGCACGGCGTCACTCTTTTCCCTATGGAGGCTGATGAGTTCCTGGATATGTCTGGTTATACTCCCCTGGAGGAGGGGGAATTGTTCTCTGACTCAGAATCATCTGATGAGCAGCCTAAGGGGTATGCTGATTCTGGCTCTGATCACTGGGCCCCAGATGATACTAACAGACTGTTGGCTCAGATTTTTGAAGTGCTTTCCATCTCTCCCCCTGCAGTGGTTCCCAAGCAGCAGGGGGAATTGTTTCATACTGCTAAACCATGCTTGGAGTTCCCTGAACAATCCCATTTTAATAATCTTGTGTTCAAAGAATGTGGGCATCCCAGCAGACTTCCCCGGAGTTCCTAAGAGCTGGGATAAAAGATATCCTTTTCCCGCTGATGTGGTTAAACGTTGGTCATCCCCTCCCGAAGTGGATGCACCAATTCTGGGTTCGTCTAATACCTATGTCATGCATTCTCCTGACTCTACTACTCTGAAGGATGGTGAGGACAGGCGTATTGATCAGCTTGCTTCCCATGCCTTTGCCTGTGTGGGGACGGCACTGCGCCCGGTTTGTGCCTCTGCCATTACAGCTGTGGCTATTAGGACTCTGCTCAAGGGTCTCCTGGATGGAGCGCCTGATGATGCTTCTAGTGAAGAGTATCATGCGCTCTCGCGTTGTGAGGTATTTTTGGCTTATGTCCTTTCTGCCCTGGATGATACCATTAGGATGTGTGGCAGGGCCTCTGCCTTGGTGGTGGCTATACGCCGTTCGGTTTGGCTGCGCCAGTGGGCAGCTGACAACCCTGCCAAGAAGGCTCTCACTGGTTTTTCCCTTCAAAGGACTACGCCTGTTTGGGGAACGCCTGGACCTTTTTGCTAAGGGAGGCAGGTTACCCCAGCGCAGGCGGCAGTCTCGGCCCTTTCGGGGACATGGCTCCTTTTCTTCCCCCTACCGTGGTGCCAGACAGGGGAGGGGGGGTCTCCCTTACAGGGGCCCGAGGAGATTTCTGGGGTGGGGCAGAGGACGTGGTCGCCCTGGCTCCTCCTGGGGCTCTAAGCTTAAGTCTTCTCCCAAGCCCCCTCAGGCATGATGGGTGGGGGGACGGCTTCATGTCTCAGACCGGTGGATTCAGGAGGTAGTGTCCTCCAGTTACAAGATAGAGGTTGCTGCCGCCCCCCCCCCCCCCCCCCCCCCCCCCCAAGATTAATCAGATCCCGGATTTCTCAGGACCCTGTGTCAGCTCAGGCTCTGGTTCTGGCGGTGCAGAGCCTTCTGGAGCTGGGGGTCATCTGTCAGGTCCCCTTACGAGGAAAGGGCAAGGGCTTCTATTCCAATCTGTTCACCGTGCCCAAAAGAGATGGGTCAGTCAGGCTCATCCTGGACTTGAAGATCCTCAACAAATTTGTCAGGTTCCCTGCGTCCAAGGGACTTCATGACGTCGGTGGACATCAAAAATGCTTACCTTCATATTCCTGTGTTTCCAGGTCATCAAAGGTTCCTCGGGTTCGCTCTGGAGGATCTGCACTACCAATTTGTGGCTTTGCCCTTCGGTCTCACTTCAGCTCCCAGAGTGTTCACCAAGGTGCTGGCAGGAGTGATGTCTCTGCTCAGGTCTCAGGGCATCCGCATGCTGCCCTACCTGGACGACATTCTTATCACTTCCCAGTCCCTACAACAGGCAGAGTTAGATACCCAGCTGGTAGTGTCCACTCTGGAGTCATTTGGCTGGGTGATCAACCATCCCAAGTCTTCCCTGGCTCCCTCCTTGGTGACTCCCTTCCTGGGAATGAATCTGGATACAGTTCAGGCAAGGATATTCTAAGTATGTCACACACCCCGCTTCAAGACAATCATTACATGTGGGTATACTGACCTGTAGATGGCGATCTTGCAGAGATGACAATAAAAAAAGATAAGACCCTCCCAGCCCATAAATACCTGGGACCTCCCACTCATTCCCCATCTCTGCAGAGGCGAGCAAGTCAGAAGATGATGTCTCCTCCTTGCAGATAGCCGGGAGGGGAGCTGTATGAGGAGTCTGAGGGCTCCGATGATCAGCAGTTTGTGGTTTGTGGGGGCTGATACCGAGCAGGGCCAGGGGGACTCCTTGGATACCTCTAGGGTCCTGGCTCATATGTTTGAGGTCCTGGCTATTTGTCCCCCCCCCCCCCCCCCCGAGGCGGCTCCTCCGCTGAAGGGGGAGTTCTTTGAAGTGACCAACCGGGTTGGGACAGGAAATATCCCTTTCCTGCGGACGCGGTGAAGCACTGGTCGCCCCCCCCCCCCCCCCCCGAAGTGGGATGCTCCTGTTTTGGGGTTGTCCAGCTCCTCAGTCCTCCATTCTTCGGAGTGCACTACTCTCAAGGATGATGAGGATAAACGCATTGACCAGATGGTTTGTCATGGTTTTGCCAGTGTTGGATCGGCCTTGCGGCCAGTTTGTGCTTCTGCGCTTTTATTGGTAGCTGCCAGGTCGGTTGTTAGAGGACTGTTGACCTCTTCCGAGCTTGACCCGGCTAGTGAAGAGTTTGCCGACCTTAAGCGCTGTGAGTTATTTTTGTCTTTTGTGCTGTCCGCCTTGGACGACACATTGGTGATGTGTAGCAGAGCTTCGGCCCTGCTTGTGGCTATCTGGCGGTCGGTTTGGTTATGCCAGTGGGCGGCTGATTTTGTGTCCAAAAAGTTCCCTTTGTTGGGTTGCGGCTCTTTGGAGAGAGATTGGATTTGGTGGCAAAGGGAGGTAAGTTACCTCAGCCTAAAAAGCAGCAACGCCCCTTTCGGGGGGCGGCTTCCTTCTCTCAGTCCTTTCGTTGGGCTAGAGTCTGCAGGGGTTCGGTCTTCCCCTCGTCCAGAGGTGATTCCTGGACCAGGGGCAGGGGTCGGGCCCGTCCAGGACACAGTTGGGGCTCCAAGCCTAGAGCCGCTGCCAAGCCGGCTCAGCAATGAGGGGGCGCCCTCACCCTTGCGGGTGGGGGGGACGGCTGCAACTCTTCTCCCAGGTCTGGGTCCAAGAGGTATCAGACAGGTGGATTCAGGAAGTGGTGTCTTCCAGTTACAAGCTGGAGTTCGAGTTCCGACCCCCTCACAGATTCTTCAGTTCTCGGATGCCGTCAGATCCTCTGGCCGCCCAGGGGCTTCGGGCGGCAGTAGCAAGTCTTTTGGACATGGCTGTCATCTGTCAGGTGCCTCTCTCAGACCGGGGCCTGGGCTTCTATTCCAATTTGTTCATGGTGCCCAAGAAGGACGGATCCATTCGTCCCATTCTGGATCTGAAGCTGCTCAACAGGTTCGTTCGTCCCCGGAAGTTCCGTATGGAAACTCTGAGATCAGCCATCCACTCACTTCGTCAGGGGGACTTCATGACATCCATAGACATCAAGGATGCTTCCCTGCATATTCCAAATTTTCCGGCACACCAGAGATTCCTCAGGTTTGTCGTGGACAATCGACCTTTTCAGTTTGTGGCTCTTCCGTTTGGCCTTACCTCGGCTCCAAGCCTAAAGTGGTCTCTGCTTTTCATCTTAATCAGGATATTGTTCTTCCCTCCTTGTGTCCTAAGCCTAGCAATGACAAGGAGAGGGTTTTGCATTCTTTGGATGTGGTTCGCTTTGTGTAGTACTATTTGGTGGCTACTTCTCCTTTTCGTAGGACTGACGCCCTTTTTGTGGTGCCCTCTGGGCCTAGGAAGGGTTTGGCTCCTGCCAAGTCTTCCATTAGTAAATGGATTCGCCAGGCCATTGTTGGGGCCTATTCTGCCAAGGGGAAGGTTCCCCCTTTTCGTGTTACTGCTCATTCTACTCGTGCTGTTGGGGCATCCTGGGCCTTCCAGCACTAGGCTTCTGTTGAGCAGGTTTGTAAGGCTGCTACTTGGTCTTCGGTTCACACTTTTTCCAAGTTTTACAAGGTTGATGTTCAGGCCTCAGCGGATGCTGTTTTTGGCCGCAAAGTTCTGCAAGCTGCAGTGGTTTAAGTTTGTGCCTTGTTGCCTTGTTTTTTTTTTTTTTTTTTTGGATCCCCGCCCTTTATGGACACTGCTATTGGATGTCCCACATGTAATGATTGTCTTGAAGCGGGGTGTGTGAATAAAAAATTCCATTTTGTGAATACTCACCTGTAAAATGGGTATTATAAGTATGTCACACACCCTGCTTCACCCTGCCCTTTTGTATTCTGGATCCTTTATATGGTGAACCTTGGTTAGTTTAATTGGCTTTCCTGGTCTTTTTACTGGGGAATGAGTGGGAGGTCCCAGATATTTATGGGCCGGGAGGGTCTTATCTTTTTTTATTGTCATCTCTGCAAGATCGCCACCTACAGGTCAGTATACCCACATGTAATGATTGTCTTGAAGCGGGGTGTGTGACATACTTATAATACCCATTTTACAGGTGATTGCGTGGGTTCAGTTCCTGCTATCTTGTCCTCATCTCTTCATCAGGCAGGGAATGCAGCTGGTGGGCCTGATGGTGGCGTGCTTCGAGGCGGTCCCTTATGCTCAGTTCCACATAAGGCCTCTGCAACTCCATCACTTGTCAGTATGGGACAAGGATCCTGCGTCCCTGAACGGTGTCTGTGTGTGCTTTCCCCTCTGGTCAGGCGGTCCCTCTCGTGGTGGCTGGACTCCAGGAACCTGTTGGTGGGCAGATCCTTTCTGGCCCCCTCCTGGGAGACAGTCACCACGGATGCCAGTCTGACAGGTTGGGGGGGTTTCTGGAAGTCCCTGCAGTTCCAAGGGAGGTGGGGCCCTCAGGAGGCCCATCAGGTTGGTTTTGACCCATTTGACTCAACACCTTCGGTGCCTGCCTGTTCAGGTGCGCTCGGACAACCAGACGGAGGTTGCCTACATCAATCATCAGGGAGGGACCCGGAGCAAGAGGGCCCTCCGGAAAGTGTCTCTGATTCTGGCCTGGGCGGAGGAGAATGTTCCCTGTTTATCAGCTGTGTACATCCCGGGGGTGGAGAATCTGCAGGCAGACTCTCTGAGCAGGGGGACCTCTCGCCTGGGAGAATTGTCCCTCTGTGTCATTGTTGGGGCCAACCAGATGTGGATCTGTTTGCGTCCTGTCACAATCAAAAGCCCGGCCTTTGTCTCCCTGTCCCAGGATCCCTTGGCCACGGATGCTCTAGCAATGTCATGGCAGGACTTTCAGCTCCTGTATGTCTTTCCTCCGTTTCCCCTGTTGGGCGGGGTCCTGCGCAAGATAGCTCTGGAGGGGGTGCCAGCAATACTGGTGGCCCCCAGGTGGCCAAGAAGAGTGTGGTTCTCAGACGTGGTGCAGCTGGCAGTAGATCAGTACGCTCTGCCCAGGGTGACAGACCTGCTCACTCGGGGTCACTTATGCCATCCCAATTTACAAACTCTGGCTTTGACGGCCTGGCTGCTGAAACCTCCATCTTGATGGAGAAGGGGCTGTTTGCCTCTGTGGTTGATACCATGATAAAGGCTAGGAAGAAGTCCTCTTCTTCCATTTACTATAGGGTTTGGCATGCCTACATTGACTGGTGTGAGTCTAAGTCTCTTCCCTGTCGTGTGTTTTCTATTCCTAGGATTCTGGAGTTCCTGCAGCATGGGCTGGAGCTGGGGCTCCAACTCAGTACTCTGAAGGTTCGTGTCTCTGCCCTGGCTGTTTTCTTCCAGAGGTCCTTTGCCCAGCATTCTCTGGTCAGGACTTTTTTCCAGGGGGTTACTCATGTGCGTCCCCCACATAAGCCTTGGGGGTTCCGCTTCCCCTCCTCCCCCCCCCTCCTCTACCCTGTTCGCTTCCGTGCGTCCCCCGCTTCCCTCTCCCTCGGGCCCGTCGATGGCCTTGCGGGGGGCGGCGCCGCGGGGTGACACGTTTTGCGTCATCTCCCTGCGGCCTGCCCCTCGTGGATCTTTCACTGGCGCCATTTTTACAGGGCTCCACGCTGCTGCTGCTGCTGGGGCTCTCCGCCTGCCTGGACCCCCGATCTTCGCCTGGTCGACCACCTTGTTGTCTGTCTGACTCCTGCGCGTGCTGCGGTTCCGTGCAGCTGGTCCGTGAGTTGATCCTGCGGGGCTTATGTTTGGTGCATGTGCTGTGGGATGCTCATGATTGTCTTTGCTTTTGTCTTGCAGACGGGATAGCAGCATTGTGGTTTCTCCCGGACCAATACCCCCCCTCCACCTGTCCCGTCTATGTGGGGCATCCCTTGGGGGGGCTTTGATTTAGCCATTACTCCTTGTGGGCTGACTGTGCTTTTTTTTTTGATAATCACCATATGGAGGCTTCTGGGGATAGCGAGCTTGGGGGCCCCTCGGGGCAGGCTCGGCTGTGTGTCATGGGCGTCCCCTTTGAGTGGTGGTGGCGCGGTTTGTGTGCCATGCGCCCAAAGCATTATTGCGAATCAGGCTGGGCTGAGCGCTTCTATTTCCAGTCCTGCGCTCCCTACGGCATCCCCTACTCCTCCGCGTCTGCATTTAGCCCCCAGTAAGGGGGAATCTAGCAGGGGGTCGCAGTCAGATCTGCCGCTGCTCGTGGCCAGCATTGAGCGACAGCTGGCCCGACCAGCGACAGGCAAGGCCTCTAGCAAAAAGCGGCACCTAGACGCTGCGTAGTCACTTTTTGCAGATGAGGACGAAGGCCTTGACGTGTATGGCGGCCGTGACTCCCCAGAGGAGGGGGAGTTGTTCCGTGACTCGGACTCCTCTGGGGATCGCCAGGGCGAGTACAATAGTGTCCTAGGGTCCTTCTCGGATGAGGATACCTGGCTCCCGGATGATACCGATAGACTCTTGTCGGCTGTTTTTGATACACTACACATCGCCCCCCCAAAGGCGGCGAAGAAGAAGCAGGGTGAGCTTTTCTGCCCTGACAAGCAACGCTTGGAGTTCCCGGAGCAGGGCCATTTCTCAAAAAGGAGTGGGAACGTCCTAATAGGTTACCTTCAGTGCCCAAGGGGCTGGATAGAAGGTATCCATTCTCGGCCGATTTGGTTAAGCGTTGGTCGTGCCCACCTGAGGTGGACGCTCCGGTCCTGGGGCTATCTAACACTTCGGTCATGCCGTCCCCCGACACTACCACACTGCGTGACAGCCCGGACCGGCATGTGGATCAGCTGGCTAATCATGCCTTCACCTTTTGTAGGAGCCGGTTTGCGCCCGGTCTGTGCCGCGGCTATTGTGGCCATTGCCATTAAAAAGGTCAGGCGCCTTGCTGAGGCCGCCCGTTCTGGTAAGAAAAGGGAGGATTATAAGGACCTCTTGCTTTGCTCTGATTTTATCGCCTTTGTGCTGGCTGCCATGGACCATGCCGTCCCGGCTTGGTGGTAGGGCCTCGACCCTGTTGGTTGCTATGCGTAGGTCCGTTTGGTTGCGTCAGTGGGCATCTGCCACCGCCGCTAAGAAGTCTCTCACTGGGCTTCCTTTCATGGGACTCCGTCTTTTTGGTAAACGTCTTGATGTTCTGACCAAGGATGGTAGGCTCCCCCAGCGTAGAAAGCAGGCTCGGCCCTTTGGGGGATCCTCTTCCTTTCGCCATTCAAGGGGAGGTCATGGGCCCTCTTTCTCAGGTAGTCGCAGAGACTCTTGGGGCCGAGGCAGATCCTGCGGTCGTCCTGGTCTCTCCTGGGGAACCAGACCTAAACCCCCTCCTAAGGCCCTCAGGCATGAGGAGGCGCCCTCACCCGACCGGGTGGAGGCTTCGCGTCTCAGACCGGTGGATTCAGGAGGTGGTGTCCTCCGGATACAAGATAGAGTTTGCAGCCTGGCCGCTCCCAAGATTCCTCCGATCCCGGATATCTCTAAACCCTGTGTCGGCTCAATGTCTTCTGGCGTCCGGAGTCATTTGTCAGGTACCTCTTCGGGAACAGGATCGGGGGTACTACTCCAACCTGTTCACGGTGCCCAAGAAGGATGGCTCCCTGAGGCCCATCCTGATCTTAAAGGGCCTCAACAAGTTCGTCCGGTTCAAGCACTTTCGCATGGAGACATTACATTCGGCCGGGCGACTTCATGACCACTTTGGACATCAAGGATGCATACCTTCATGTTCCGATCTTCCCAGGTCACCAGAGGTTCCTGAGGTTCGCTCTGGGGGATCAACACTACCAGTTTGTGGCCTTGCCGTTCAGTATCACCTCGGCTCCTCAGGTTTTCACCAAGGTGCTGGCTGGCGTCGTGGCTCTCCTGAGGAACCAGGACTTTTCCCTGCCTCTTGGCGGTTTACACCCTAGGGGTGGAGAACAGGGGGGGACGTCTCGCCTGGGGGAATGGTCCCTCAGCAACAAGATCTTTCATGGCCTGTGTCGCTGCTGGGGTCAGCCAGACGTGGACCTGTTTGCGTCCCGTCACAATCACAAGCTTCCGAGATTTGTCTCCCTGTCAAGGGACCCTCTGGCCTTCGCCACGGACGCGCTAGCAATTCCCTGGACAGAGTTTCGGCTCCTTGGTTGCCTCTTTATGGTGATTTGTTTTAGAGTTAGCCTTTTTTGAGGCTGTGTTTTCTTTTATCATGGTTTATCTCCCGGCTTCTTGCATAACTGCTTTTCAACACTGGGGGTCTATGAGTGATTCCTGGCTTTTTATAGGGCTGGGAGGAGCCACAAGTCTTCTGCAGTCAACTGCGCCACCTTGTGGCGGAATACCCAGAAGTAATGATTGAAATGAAACAGGCCGTGCTGTACATAGTAAAATCAATTCTACAGGTGAGTAATCACAGAATTGTATTTTTTCTGACTGGTTAGTCCCCTTTAAGAAAGGATCTTATAATGTGATGGGAATCATGGAGTCTATTCTTAAAGTGGACCAAAATCCAGGATTTTGACTATCCTGGGTTTTGGTCCTTGCCCCCTGCTGTGTGAAACCCCCCAGGTCGCCGTAACCAACTTCCCTCTTCCCGGTCCTACTTCCAATCAGCGCGATCCGCTGATGTCACATCATCTAAAGCGAGCAGCTCAGAGTGCGCTGACAGACGCTTTCCCCGTACTCTCTAACAGGGAGTGTGCCAGTGCACACTAAATGCCTGACGTGGGCACATGCCCTGTTAAGAGGGATAGCGGGGCTGCAGCTTGCACATGTGCCGTTGGACCAGGAAAGAAGGTAAGTATATGGGCGACTTGGGGGGTTTCACAAGAGGCATCCCGATTTTGGGTTTTTGGTCCACTTTCATTTGGATAGCGGGAACTCATTGTAGCTGGTAAGACTTTTCTAGTTGATTTAGTTGGTTGCCAGGAGAGTTCTCAGTTCTTGTACGTTTTGTGGATCAAATGTTCACATTATTCTAAGTGTGCCATACACTCCACTTCGATCTTCATGACATGTGGGTAATCTCCAGTAGAGGGCGAACTTCTGCAGAGATGAATATACAAAAAAGAAATCCCCTCCTGGCCCACATATACCTGGGACCTCCCACCAATTTCCCAGTTTCTTCTCTGCAGGGAAGGCGAGCAAGACAGAAGATGAAGACTTCTCTTACTTGCAGGTAAGCCGGGCTGGCGCCTGGCCCCTTTTTTGTCCCTATTGCTGCCAGGACTCATTCTAAATTTGCACTGTAGAGCCTCCCAGCTTAGGCTGCGGGCCCTGGCAAGAGTAGGAGCACCCTGTGGGTGCAGTAGGAGCCGTGCTCCTCCGTGAGGCGGAAAATCAGGTTGTGGTGATCCTGCTATGGGATGCCTCGTCCCTACTTGCGTGCGGCCTTATTTTGGCCGGATTTCACTTCCCCCCTCTGGGTCCTAACTGGCCTCTCCTTTGTTTAGTTATTGTGCTTTTACTCTTAGTTATGTACTGTGTATGGGTCAGTGTATGGGTGTTTTCACAGTGTGTAGGTGTGTGTGTGGTTCACCTGGCTGTAATTGGTTGCATATGGCGTCCTGTCAGCCTGGAGTGCTTCTCCCTCAGGCTGTGTGTAAAAGAAAGGGGGCGGGGCCACGGTAGCCCCGTGTAGCCCTCTTCGGTGGGGTGTGCCCCCTGGGGTGTTTTGTTGTGCTTGTTGATGGCAATATATATATATATATATATATATATATATATATATATATATATATGTATTTATATGTATATGTCTTGTTGTACATTTATTAATTAGAATGCTCTTAATAGTAACTTATATGCCTATTGTGTGTTGCAGATTGCTTCATATTGTGCATATTAAGGGGTTCCTCCTGGTCCTGGGGTCCCTAGTTTTTAAATTGCTCTCCTCTAAATCCTCCCACCGGGACATTTAAGGGGCATCCCAGGTTGCTTAAGCGTAATTCCTTGCGGTCTTGCGACTGACCACTTAAAAATCACCATATGGAGGCTCCGCAGGATACTGGGCTTGGGCTCACCTTGGGGCAAGCCCGCCCATGTGTGGAGTGTGGGGCATCTCTTACGGGAGAGGATGTACCGATCTTTACTCCATGCGCTCATAAGGCCATAACGTGGAAGTTTGGGTCCCAGCCTTCTGCGTCGGCTCCTCCCACTTCATCGCCTTCCCCTCCCCGCTTGATCCGTACTCCGAGTCCCAGTCGGATGTTGGTGCCAGGTTGGCCAGCATTGAAAAGTTTATGGTTAGCATGGTGGGCAAGAAAGGCCCAAGCTAAAAAGAGACATTTGTTGTCGGCCCTGTCCGTGTGGGACGCGGTCGACGAGTATGGATTTGTCAGATTACTCCCCTTTAGAGGAGGGGGAAGTGTTTGAGGAGACAGAGTCTGATTTTGTACAGTCTGGTGATGCTTTTGTTGGACAGGCACCTGGGGATGCCGTAGATACGGCTGCTGTTTTGTCACATATGTTGAAAGTGTTGGATATTGATCCCCCGGAGGCGCCTCCCCTGAAGAAGGGGGAATTTTTGGGGGTCCGCAAGCCCCGTCTAGAATTCCCTACGCAGGATAATTTTGACGCACTGATCCAGAAAGAATGGGAGAGGCCCTGTCGGCTTCCTGGTGCTCCCCAGGGATGGGACAAGAAGTATCCTTTCCCGGTGGAGGCGGTCAAGCGATGGTCCTCTCCTCCTGAGGTTGATGCGCCTGTTTTGGGCTTGACCAATTCTTCTGTGCTTAACACCCCTGAAGCTACCTCCCTTAAGGATGGCGAGGATAGGCGCCTTGATCAGATGGCTTGTCATGCGTTTGCCAGTGTGGGATCGGCACCTGTGGCCGGCTTGTTCATCTGCTCTAGTGTCGCTTGCTACCAGGTCCCTTATCAGGGACTGACTGAAAGATTGTCAGTTTGATCCGGATAGCGCTGAGTTCGCTACTCTTAAGAGGTGTGAATTGTTCATGGATTTTGTTTTGTCTGCTATGGAAGATTCTATCGTCATGTGTAGCAGGACTTCGGCTTTATTGGTGGCTATGCGCAGATTGGTCTGGCTGCGTCAGTGGACGGCGGACTTTGGGGCCAAGAAGTCGCTTACGGCTCTTCCCTTTATGGGTACGCGGCTGTTTGGAGATAAATTGGATGCTGTTGCTAAGGGAGGTAGGTTACCTCAGCGGAGGAAACAGCGCCGTCCCTTTCGGGGGGCTGGTTCCTTCACCCCTTCCTTTCATGGAGCCAGAGCGATTAGGGGTCTGCCCGTCTCTGGTGTCAGGGGCTCTTCTGGAATAGGGGCAGAGGTCGGGCGCGCCCGACGGCTGCCTGGGGTTCCAAGCCTAAGCCGGCCGGTAAGCTGGCTCAGCAATGAAGGGGCGCCCTCACCCGAACGGGTGGGGGGGCGGCTGCGGCTCTTCTTCCAGGTCTGGGCCCGGGATGTCACAGACAATTGGATCTTGGAAGTGGTCTCGTCCGGGTACAAACTGGAGTTCGAGTACTGGCCGCCTCCAAGGTTCTTAAGGTCTCGGGTGCCCTCGGACCCTCTGGCTGCACAGGGGCTCCTGTTAGCAGTAAGAAACCTTCTGGACATTGGGAGTTATTTGCCCGGTGCCTCAGTCGGAGAGAGGCAGGGGTTACTACTCAAAAAGGAGGGTTCGGTGAGACCCATTCTAGATCTCAAGGTTCTAAAGATTCTAAGGTTTATCAGAGCCAAAAAGTTCAGCATGGAGACTCTGCGCTCCACTATCATTTCCCTTCACCAGGGGGATTTCATGACATCCATAGACATCAAGGATCTGCGTATCATGCGTATCTGCATGTTCCCGTTTTTCCAGCGCATCAGAGATTCCTCAGGTTTGCGGTGGGGGATCAACATTTTCAGTTTGTAGCTCTTCTCTTCGGGCTGACCTCGGCGCCGCGGGTGTTCACCAAGGTCTTGGCGGGTATGATGGCCCTGCTCAGAGCTCAGGGCATTCGCATTGTGCCTTATCTGGACGACCTGTTGATCTCAGCTTCTTCCCTCCGTCAGGCGGAACTGGACACCCACCAGGTGGTGTCGACCCTGGAAAGGTTCGGGTGGGTGATCAACCGCCCCAAGTCTTCTCTCTCTCCTTCATGAGTGATTTCATTTCTGGGCATGAATCTGGATACCATTCAGGCCAGAGTGTTTCTGCCCCAGACCAAGGTGCAGGGGATTCGGGGTCTGATCCGTTTTCTTCTGGCCAATCCTTGTCCATCTATCCGACAGGGGATGAAACTGGTGGGATTGATGGTGTCCTCCTTCGAGGCGGTACCATTTGCACAGTTTCACATGAGATCTCTTCAACGTCATCTATTGACGCAGTGGGACAGGTGTCCGCAGTCATTGGATCAACCTTTCAGGATGTCTCCCAGGGTTCGGCAGTCCCTTCGGTGGTGGCTGGAATCGAGCAACCCGTTGAAGGGCAGATCCTTTCTGGTGCCTTGTTGGGACACGGTCACCACGGATGCCAGCCTGTCGGGCTGGGGAAGTTATTGGAAAAGTCATCAGTTCAGCGGGGTGTGGGGTCCTCAGGAGGCTCACACCCCCATCAATGTCTTGGAGCTCAGAGCCATCCGACTGGTTCTGGCTCGGCTGACCTCACATTTGCAGGGTCTACCGGTTCAGGATCGTTCAGACAACCAAACGGCGGTAGCTTACATCAATCACCAAGGAGGGACTCGCAGCAGGAGTGCCCTCAGGAAAGTCTCCCTGATCCTGCACTGGGCGGAGAGCAATGTTCCTTGCATTTCGGCAGTCTACATTCCGGGAGTGGAGAACATGGAGGCGGATTCCCTGAGCAGGGGATCCTCTCGCCAAGGAGAGTGGTCTCTCAACCCCGAGGTTTTTCTGGATCTTTGCCGCAAGTGGGGGACTCCGAAGGTGGATCTCTTTGCCTCGAGGCACAATCACAAACTTCCGGCCTTTGTGTTTCTTTCTCAGGATCCTCTATCTCTGGCAGTGGATGCCTTGTCCCTTGCGTGGAAGGATCTGGGTTTTCTGTACCTGTTTCCGCCTGTCTCCATGCTGGGCAGGGTAGTTCGCAAACTGGTTCTAGAAGGTGCACCAGCAATTCTGGTGGCTCCAAGTTGGCCAAGAAGGGTTTGGTACGCAGACATTGTAAGGCTGGCCGTAGATCAGTACCAGCTTCCCTTGTTGCCGGATCTGTTATCTCAGGGTCAACTACTTTACCCCAATTTACAAACGCTGGCTTTGATGGTTTGGCTGCTGAAACCTTCATTCTGAAGGAGGAAGGTTTGTCTGCGGCTGTTGTTCAGACCTTGATTAGGGCCAGGAAGCGGTCCTCTTCTGGCATTTACTATAGGACTTGGAGGTCCTATATTGATTGGTGTGAGGCTAGGACCTTGCCTTGCAGGGTGTTTTCGATTCCTAGGATTTTGGAGTTTCTTCAGCATAATCTGGATCTTGGGTTCCAGCTTAGTACTTTGAAAGGACAGGTTTCTGCTCTCTCGGTTTTCTTCCAGAGGTCTTTTGCCTTACACCCGCTGTTTAAGACCTTTTTCCAAGGGGTCGTGCATGTGCGGCCCCCTCGGAAGGCTGTGGTTCCTGTTTGGGATTTGAACTTGGTTCTTTCGGCTCTCCAGGGTCCTCCTTTTGAGCCGTTTACAGGATATTGCTCTTTCGGTTCTCACTCAGAAGGTTGCTTTCTTGGTGGCTATTACCTCTGTTCGGCGTGTCTCTGAGTTGGCGGCTCTGTCGATTCAGGCTCCTTACTTTGAGAGACACCAGCATAAGGTGATTTTTTGTTTTAAGCCAGATTTCCTTCCTAAGGTGGCGTCTGCTTTCCATCTCAATCAGGATATTGTTCTCCCTTCCTTGTGTCCTAAGCCTAACAATGACAAGGAGAGGGTTCTGCACGATTTGGATGTTGTTCGCTGTGTGAAGTACTATTTGGTGACTACTTCTTCCTTCCGCAAGACGGACGCTTTTTTCGTGGTGCCCTGCGGGCCCAGTAAAGGTTTGGCGCCTGCTAAGTCTACGATTAGCAAATGGATTCGTCAGGCCATTGTTGGGGCCTATTCTGCCCTTTTAGGGTCACTGCGCACTCTACTCGTGCTGTTGGTGCATCCTGGGCTTTTCAGCACCAGGCTTCTGTTGAACAAGTTTGTAAGGCTGCTACTTGGTCTTCCGTTCATACTTTTTCCAAGTTTTACAAGGTTGATGTGCGGGCTTCAGCGGATGCTGTTTTTGGCCGCAAGGTTCTGCAAGCTGCAGTGGTTTGAGTTGGTACAATCTTTACGGTTTCTGGTTCCCACCCATGACGGACACTGCTATTGGATGTCCCACATGTCATGAAGATCGAAGTGGAGTGTATGGCACACTTAGAATAATACCGTTTTGTTAGTACTCACCTGTAAAACGGGTATTATGAGTGTGCCATACACTCCACTTCGCCCCACCCTTGTTTTCAGGTATTCTGGGGCTTTTATATGGTGAACCATTGGTTTTGATTGTTAAGGTTATAAATGGTTCTTCCTGGTCCCCTTACTGCTTTTTTACACTGGGAAATTGGTGGGAGGTCCCAGGTATATATGGGCCAGGAGGGGCTTTCTCTTTTGCATATTCATCTCTGCAGAAGTTCGCCCTCTACTGGAGATTACCCACATGACGTGAAGATCGAAGTGGAGTGTATGGCACACTCATAATAACCGTTTTAAAGGGAGTACTCACAAAACTGTATTTTTAGGACCATGTTCTAGGAAAAAGAGCATCTATCCATAAGACTAAAAGCTGAAAAAGAAATTGATTGCGTATTAAGTGTTTTAATTTAGGAAAGGGTAGTTTTAGATGCTTTATAATAAGTGATTGCATTTAAACAATTCTAATATATTTATTCATTCTTTTGCACAGGTCCGAATCCTGTTCTCTAAGGGTCCCTTCATTGCAATCTTTGCTAGTGACCCGCATATCATCATTAAGGCCATTAACCAGAACCTAAACAGCGTCCTAAGAGACTCCAACATTAATGGCCATGACTACATGCGCAATATTGTGCATTTGCCTGTTTTTCTCAATAGCCGTGGTCTCAGCAATGCCAAGAAGCTGTGTGTAGCGGCAACTACTAATGGAGATTTGCCAAGCATGGATCCTGCAGGTGGGTCCCATTACTGACATACATACAGTATATACATCTATATACAGTACAACCAACACTGGTTGGTAATTGCAACAAAATGAGCCCAAACAAACTGGTATAATAACTAAACACTTACCATGTTTTGCTATTTATCTACATGCAACATGATAGAGATAACAAAAGATTAGGGTATTGTAAACCATGGGGTTCTCTCCCTTTATGGCTATTTTTGGTAACTTAGAAACTTCTTGAAAATTAGGGACAGATATAAAGGTTAAGCAGATTTGTATTATGCCTAAAGAAGTGGCCTAATGTGTTTTGAAACCTCGCCTTTTTAATGTATTGAGTTAAAGCGGACCAAAACCCACTGAAATTGTGAAATACATTTGTCCAAAGCCTCTCACAATACAACCACCTTAGGGTGTATTACTAGGAATTGATATTTTCTCTTATCAATAGTCCTGGAACAACGTTTGTTTGCTGTACCTCTCTGTAAGATGGCAGGTGATCAGTCACTACATTGGTGTGGCAATGAATGGAGGAGGCAGCTAAAACAGACGCCATTATCGGGGATTAGAGTAACGCAAGAGTAGTAAAAATAAGCAAACATTTCTGTTCATGGGTGGAGCAACCCCCCCCCTTTTTTTTTTTTTTTTTTAAAACCAGACCACCGCCGAGCTAGCAGCAGAAGTGGGAAGCTGGATCAGCGGAGCCCCCAAAAAGGGTTTTATTCTGCTTTAACCAATAAATGGTATTTCTTTAACCTTGGATATCCTAGCTACATCGATGGCTAACATGGAGCAGCAACTTACTAATGGGCAGATACAAATAAATATAAAACATAGCTACAAAAAGGTAGAAATCTGACCGTTTTACTGACCTCCTTGTTGACTAGCCACATTCTTCTTACAATTTTTTTCTCATGTCAGGTGGTCATGAAGATCTTGACCGACGAGTTTCTCAACACAGCCTTGCGGAGACCGCAAAACTTGGCAGCAAGACTGCTTTAAATAGACGTGTAAGTGGAAATGGGCAGCCTATTGTCTTTCTACGCATTGTTGCAGCAACAATATGGGCTTTATTTATATTTGGAAAATGTATCTGTAAAATGTATCCCATATTTTGCTGCTCAAGAATGTTATCAAAGTATAGAAAACGCCGTTCTCGAGCAAATCATGCCATGTGCCAGAGGAACAATGGGCAAAAATGACCGTAGTCCCTCTTTACTATACAGCAGTGTGGGGCTGCAGGATTTGGACTGTCCTGCTGTGCATCGGTAAAACAAAAAACGTCAGTCTGGGAACTCTCCTTTTCCGAGGTCCTCTTCTATGACTGCCATGGAGGAGCTGCCAGTGCCAGCTGCTGGCTGCACTGATAGGCTGCTCTGGGTGGCGTGACTACGAACAGCCTATCAGTGTGGCCAATGTTTGAACCCATGAGCACTGGCGGTGGAGGCTGATGGGTTGCTCGACAGAAGCCGTAGAAGAGAACCTGGAAGAAGTGACGGATGGCCAATTATCTTGTTTTTTTTTACCAGCACTGATGCACGGTGGGGCAGCCTGGTTGCACTTCCCCCATGCTTGCATAGTAAAGAGGGACTATGGCCATTTTTGACCATAGTTCCTCTTTAAAGAGGACCAACAGTCAAAAATGACTTGAACCAGACCCACACAACAAACAGTACTCTTATGCATCCCTCCTCTAGGCAATTTAGATTGCTGCACATAAATATGTTTTTACCTTTTTCTAACACTCGTTGTGGTAAATTTTAAAAACAAGATGGCGGTTCATGCATTTGCAGGCCACCAACAGGAAGAGCTGCTGGGCTTCCTGTTAATGTGCTTTGTCAGTTGTGAGAGGAAGCTACAAAATGGCTGCTACCTTTCTTCTCCAACTGTACAAGGCTGTTGGTCCGGTTTAAGCTTAACATGTCAAATGATCCATGCCAGGAAGATTATAACCCATTTATTTAGAATGGGTTAAAATTAGATTTTTGGGGATTTGATCTTGTAGGTATATTAGGTTTTGTGCCTTGGACTATTTTAGAAAAACTAGTATTCTAAGCATACAGTACGTCCTACTCCATATATAATACTTACACGTGGGTAATCCTCAGCCAGAGGGCGCTGTTCACTGCAGACATGCAAAAACAGGCTCCTCCCGGCCCTTCATATACCCAGGGACCTCCCACAAATCCCCCAGATTTCTCTGCAGTGCTGACTGCGAAGACATGAAGTATCGCTCTCTCGCAGGTGAGCGGGGCTATTACAGCCTGCGGCCCTGCAGGACTATTACCACCCGTCCTCTTCGATAAAGATGTGCCTCCCAGCCTGGGCTGCGCTGGTCGGATGAAGGTAGGCAGCACCATGTGTGCTCACGGAGCTACGCTCCACCGCAGTCCCCCACCATAGGGTAGGCGGTTTAGGCCGATGGTGAGCCTCCAATAGATGCCCCTCCCGCATTATTGCCCCGTGCCCCTCGTAGCGATGAACCCTGGGTGCAGGGTCGCCTTCTCCCTCGCTTCCTCCTGTAGCTCGGGGGAAAAGAAAGGGGGGGGGGGGGTATGCGTGTGGCGGTCTCAGCGTAATGGTATACACGTTTATGGCCATTGTTTTTTCTTTGAACTTGGGTGTCAGAGCCGCGCTCCTTGATCCACATAACCTTTGTCAGGTTGCGCGTGTGTGTCTTTTTCATTTACAAGAAGTGCGCGGCCCGGGCGGCAGCATCATTCTCTAGTTTTGAGAGCAGGTGCTATCTCCTTAGCTACACTCTGTCTGTGTGTCCTATCCACTGCTTGTCATTGATGTTACGCTGGTTAGAGCTTCGCGCTCTTTGGGGGAGGCGGGGACTTGGCATGACGCGCCCCGCGTCACGGGCAGATCGGGCCCGCCTCTCGAGGTTCGCTTGGCGCCATTTTGATGGTCTTCGCGCGCGTGGTTGCGATCCTCCTCCTCCCTTGGTCATGTAAGTTCCCTCCTGGGCGGTTTTGTTCCTATGATCTTTCATTCAGCTGCGCATGGCTCTGACACCCCCCTTTATTCTCTTTATGTCTTTCAGACGCCAAGATTTCGGTGGCTTCTCCCGGCCTGACATATATTATAGCGGGTTCACATAAAAAATTCTCCCACATTCCTAGCGGGTCTTGGGGCATCCAGGGTTGCCTATTGCATAAATCCCTGTGGGCATATTGCGCAGATAATCACCATATGGAGGCATCTCAGAATTATGTACCCGGGGTCCCTCGGGCACAAGACCGGCTGTGTACAGCGTGTGGACATCCCCATGCTGATGCTGACAGGGCACGGGTCTGCCCTGCCGTGCCCTGGCCCTGCAATCAGGTTTGCCAGTGGCTGCACTTCAATACACAATAATAATAATAATAATAATTCAATACACCTGTCTCCCCGTGCTTAAATCACACTCCTGATGAGTCGCACTCGAGCGGGGATGACCAGCAAGTCGTGCTGCGCAGGCTGCCTACGGCTGAGCAGGTGCTATCTAGTTTGGCGGAGCGCTTGGGCCCTGGGAAGAAGCGGTCCCTGACGCCTCCTGGTTCTCCGGTTCCTAATGAAACCGATGAATCTACTGCTATGCAGGACCTTGATCCTTCTGATGAAAGTGAGCTATTCTCCGATTCGGGCTCCTCGGACGAGATGCCCTGGAGCCGTGATGATTCTGGACCGGGTTCTTGGGGCCTGTGTGACACTGATGAACTACTTATTAAGATCTTTGAGGTTTTGTCAATCTCCCCTCCTGGAGAGGCTCCCAAGCCTAAGAGGGAGAGTTTCCACACAGCGACACCGCGCTTGGAATTTCTGGAACAGGAGCATTTCCAGGCTCTTATATCCAAAGAATGGGAATCGCCTTGTAAACTTAAAGGGGTTCCAGGGGTCTGGGATTGGAAGTACCCTTTTCCCCCTAATGTGGTTAACTTTTGGTCAGCACCTCCGGTGGTGGATGCACCGATTATAGGGGTTACTAACCCCCCCTTCATGACTGCTCCTCATTACCGTACCCTTCGGGATGCTGAGGACCGGCGCATTGACAGACTGGCTTCCCACACCTTTTCGTGTGCAGGGACGGCTCTGCGCCCGGTCTGTGCCGCGGCCATCACTGCGGTGGCTGCCAGGACCCTTATTAGAAAGCTTCTTGATCACCAACCTGAGGATCTCCCCTGGGAGGTCTTTAATGCACTCTGATTGTGATGTGTTTGTGAGGTTTATCCTCTCAGCACTGGATGACACCATTAAGATGTGTGCTAGAACCTCTGCCCTTGTGGTAGCTATTCGCCGCCTGGTCTGGCTCCGACAGTGGGGTGCTGACGATGATACAAAAAAGGCTCTCACTGGCCTTCCCTTCAGAGGACGGCGCCTATTCAGGGCCCGTCTGGACCTTTTTGGAAAAAAGGGTAAGGCACCCCTACGCAGAAGGCCGTCTCGGCCTCCTCTGGGCAGGGACACCCCTCCCCCCCCACGTTAGTGTCAAGCACGAACCAGAGGTGTGCTTCCAACCTTTCGGCGTAGATTACCACTCCAGGGTGGGCAGGCAACGCCCTGGGCCCTCTGGCAGGGCTAAGTCCAAATCTGCCAAGACCTCCCAAGCATGAAGGGACGCCCTCGCCCTTCTGGGCGAGGGGACTGCCGCAGCACCTGGCTCCTATCTGTGAGCGTCTCGCCTCCTTCTGGTGGAACCAGGAGGTAGTTCCCCTGGACACAGGATTGAGTTTGCTGGGCGGTCCCTTTCAGAGGTTGTCAGGGTGCTTCTAGCCCCTGTTTTCCCCTCAGGAGTTGGCGCAGGCCTTACTAGGCCTGCAGAGTCTGGGCTCACTTGCAGGTTGCCCTTAACAGCCTGGGGCGATGGCCTCTATGTTGTCCTTCCTCTTTCCCTCAAAATGATGCAGTCTGGGCCATGCTGGCCTATGGTAGACTTGGCAATTCTACACTCACAGGTAGCCCCTGCATGATATCTCTGTGTTGGGACACAGGCGCCCTGTGCAAAAGGGGGGGGGCCTCTGGCCTCCTGTGGAGATCTAAGATCCTTTTAGTTTCCGCTGTCTCTTCTGGACACCGAGACCTTTACAGGTCAATGTTGAAGGAACAACCCTGCGGATTGGGGCCTTGTTTTTGGCCTCTCCTCTGCTCCCAGGCTGCTCGCCAAGGCGCGGATGGGGGTGATGTCTCTGACATGCCTGTGGGGCGTCCGCACTAGGACCTACTGGATCGTCCTTTACTTCCCAATCTCTACGTCAGGCCGAGTGGGTAGTCGGCCGGCGGTGTCCTCTGGGAGTTATTGGGATGGGTGCTCAGTCACCTCAATCCCTCATTGTCCCTTATTCGCTATCTCCATTTCTTGGATCCGGTTCAGGCTTGTACCTTCTTCCTTGGCAATAGGGGACTCCTGGTTACATGGGCTCTGTCCCTCGTTGCTGTCTCCCTTATATTCAGAGCCCTGGGGCTCTTCAGCACAGTAGGTTATTAATCCTGGATGGGGTTCCAGCGCCCCTGGAGCTAGGTCTGTGCTCGTTCCCCCTTGGTACGGTGGTTCCTCTTGGTCTGGTTTAATTCAGGGACCCTGTCCGGGGGCACTCCCCTCCTTTCTTGCATCTTCCTGTAGATGGTCACCTTGGTACCCAGTCTCGCAGGTTGACGGGGGGGATTTTCTTCAAAAAAACTCCTGTGGTTCCTAGGTAGGGCCCCTTAGAGGGTCCATTTTCCTACTGATTTGTTAAAACAGTAAGCCCTCAGTTGGCTCTATCTTGCTGGACTACTCCTATTCAGGACCTGTCCATTTGGAGACTCTTGGCCTGTCGGAGGACCGTGGCCTGTATTTATTGTCAGTCTGGAACTTGGAGCAGGATGATTCTCCTGGAAGGTTCTGATCCTGATCTAGGTGGGGGTCAACGTTCTCTGCATCCCAGTGGTATTCGCTCCAATGGAGGTCCTTCAGTGGCAGGCTGTGCCATCCTGGTGTCCCTCTGAGAGCCATCTAGGGTGGCTCTGTTGGGTCCCGTTAATATCACAGGGGCTCTGCCCTTGTTTTTACTGCCCCAGAATATTCTGACTCTGGTCATGGGGGCTTAGTAATTTTATGTCTGGACATTCTATCTTATATGTGTTTTCTTCATGCACCCTGCTAGGTGGGGTTCTGCGCACGGTTGCGCTGATAAAGGGACCCGTGAGATTGATGACCCCTGGGTGGCCTAGTGGACTGTGGTTCGCAGATGTTTCTGCTGAGGTCAGTGGACCTGTACGCTCTCTCAGGAGTGCGGTTCTGCCCTTGTCAGGCTCCTTCTTATGTCGCCCCAATCTACAGGCTCTAGTCTGAGGGCTTGACAGCTGATTCATTCACCCTTTTGGAGACTGGTTTCTCTTCTGGGTGACTTGGACAATGGGGGGGCTAGGAGCAAGCTTCTTCTTCTTCTTCTTCCCCCGTCTATTATAGGGTATGGTGTACCCATATTGATTGGCGTGAGTCTTGGTCTCTCCCCTGTTGGACGTTATCAATTCCCAGGGTTCTAGAGTTATTACAGCATGGGTTGGGGTTGGCTCCCCATCTAGGTACTCTGAAGGTTCAGGTTCTGTCCTGTCTGCCTTCCCGTAGAAGTCTTGTTCAGTCTTCCTTGTTAAGCGTTTTCTTGGGGATTGCTCAGGTGCATCTCCCAAGTAGTTCTATGGTCCCTGTTGGGATCAATTTTTATTCTGTTTGCCTTGCGGGTTGTTCCCTTGGTACTTATTCCCGATGCTGTCTGAGCTGTTTCGTAGTTCAAGTTGCCCTTCTGGGGGCTGTTGATATATATATATATATATATATATATATATATATATATATATATATATAATATATAGATATATATAGATATATATAGATATATAGATATATATAGATATATATATATATATATATACACACCATGATGTGGTGGTATTCCGCCTTACGACTGACCTTTTGCCCAAGGTGGTGTCTTATGATCATTATTTAAGTCCTTTTTGTCTGCCTATGGGCTTTATTCTTAGTAATGCTGAAGTAAGGGGGTCTACATGCCCTCAACAGGTGTTGAAGTTTTCCTGGTTGTTTCTTGTCCCTTAGGGGGACTGATGCCCCTTGGGGTCTGCGGGCGCCTCCATACGTATGCGTCTGATCTCGTTTGCTTCCAGGGGCTATGCGTCCTTTGGACTGATCTTACTTGGATGGTTTGTCTTTCTGGTCCTGAGTAAAGGTTTCAGCTTCTTGCTGATCCTTGTTAGTGTAGTGGTCAGTATCCCCGCCTTTCTTGCGGGAGACCAGGTTTCTTTTCCCCGTTGGGGAGAGTTCTAAGTTTTACCGAGGCTCCTGTTGCATTTGGGCTGGTCGGGTCGTTACTCTGGCCTATTCCCTTAAGGGGAAGAATCTTCCTCTCTTTTTTTATTCTGTTCTACTTGTGCTTGGATACCTTTGGCCCTTCAGCACCAGGTTTTCTGTTAAACAGGTTTTGCTAGACTGCTGCTTGTTTTCTGTTCATACCTTTTTCAAAGGTTTTGTTATGAGGTTGACGTTGGAGCCTTTGCTCATGTCGTGGTTGGTAGCAAGGTTTGCAGGTGACAGCGCCTTTACTGTCTGCTGTGCCTTTTTTGATGGGGATCCCACCCTACTTTATGGACACTGCTATTGGATGTCCCACGTGTAAGTATTATAGATGGAGCAGGACGTACTGTATGCTTAGAATAATACAATTCTGTGAAATTATCACCTGTAGAATTGGTATTATACACATACAGTACGTCCTGCTCCACCCCACCCTGGTTTTAAATTTTTCTGGATCCCCTGTATGGTGATTGTTATCATTGCTATTGTTACCAGTTTGGTGGTTGGTTTCTCCCGGCTTCTTTTCGCACTGCTTTTCAATGCTGGGGATTTGTGGGAGGTCCCTGGGTATATGAAGGGCCGGGAGGAGCCTGTTTTTGCATGTCTGCAGTGAACAGCGACCTCTGGCGGAGGATTACCCATGTGTAAGTATTATATATGGAGCAGGACGTACTGTATGCGTATAATACCAATTCTACAGGTAAGAATTTCACAGAATTGTATTTTTCCCAGAACATGGCGATATTGACTGTCTGGTGACATTAATACAAGCAGCTAGACTTGAAACTTGGAAAATTAAAGACTGGCAAGGTTTGTCTGCAAATAGTATATCAGGAGAGAAAATTTGTGATTTCACAGGAAATGTTTTTCATTTTTAGATGAGATAAAATAAGCATCAACACTAATAATTTCCCTGATTACTTTCTAAAACTATACGATGTTCAAACATGGAAATTCAGGCTCTCCAAGGGCACAAGTGGCTTCACGGTTTATCCTGACATTAATCCACAGTTCTTGCTGGCCCTAGTTCATAGATGTTTGCCTGTTCTCTTATTTGTGCATGGCCCTTTTTTCTCAGCAATAGCTTCAGTAATTCAAACATTTCTGTACTGCAGGGTTCCATGACAAAGCTGCTATATATAAAGTAGAAAATATTTCTGAATATGGTTGTGGTCGATATATTTAAATTTGCAATAAAAATGTTGTTCCCAACCATGGTGCATAAAACCTTGGGAGTACTTGAGAGATCAAGGCGTTCCGCCAGAACTTAAAAGCTATAGCTAGAATTTTCAAACCGAAGTGTAGCCAAGTAAATGTTCTCTCCAGTTACTCCCCTTATCTTGCAACTGCATGACACTTTTCCCTATTTATCTAAAGTTACTCAGCATTTCCCTCCTTGTTGGTGCATGCATGTGATGGCTAACTGGTTTCAAGTAGTCATTTATGGCTCTGGTTGGGGGTGAATGGGTAAGGCCACTTGTTAGCTTTATAACTACTATACCCACCCTGTGACTGGAAGCCAAGCAAGAGTTATATGAATGTGTGTGACCATACCTCTAATTTAATTTATTTATATAACTTTACACATCATTATAGGAACAATCCCTTAACTTTTGCTTAATCAATAACTGTTTAATACACTCTGAAAATCTAAAAAGTGGGGGAGCAAAACCAAAAATCTCCAATAAACATGTTGTAATAGTACTTTTGCAGCATGCCAAGTGGTTGAAATATATTGCATAGGTGTGGCTCAGATTGTCTTAGAAAAAAAACCTTAGTTATTTAATTATACTGTTTTCTGTCACTTAGGATACATACAGACGACGCCAAATGCAGCGAACAATCACTCGTCAAATGTCATTTGACCTTACCAAACTGCTGGTAACAGAAGACTGGTTCAGTGATATTAGCCCCCAGACAATGCGAAGATTACTAAATATTGTGTCTGTCACAGGTAAGAATGGCCAGGGTAATATTCAAAGGTAGCGTTTTGGAGGAGGAAAATTAGAAAAAAAAAATTCTGAACCAAATGGTGTGCCAACCCTCCTTCTAATCACCCGATAACGGACTGTACAAAATCCCCCCCACCCCATAATGGGCAGAATGCAGACCCCCTCTCTCCATAAAAGTGTGCAGAATCCACATGCCTCAATTCCCCTATTACAGGCAGTGTGGCACAATCCCCCTACTATTGGTAAGGTGGCAGAATTCACCCCCCCCCCCCCCCCAAATTCTCCCATTACTTTTAGTGTGGCAGAATCCCGCCCTACCACCCCCCAAATCACCAGCCATGTAGCAGGCCAACCCAACCTCTACTGGGACGCCACAAAATGGAGGAGTCGCTGCTTCCCCGTGGTGCACATACACGAAAACACAACATACAAGTCCGTCCTACGGATGGGCTTGGTCTGTGCTCGGCGTCTCCATTGAGGAAAAAAAAAAAGTATGCAGACTGCAGGTCCTGTCCACCAGGCACCTGGGCCCAGGTGTGCTTGTGTTTGCGTCCATGCCTGAGGTAATGGAGTGCAATGGCTGAGGAGGGACAAGTAGTCAGAGGGTCAGTTACCCCGCACGCCGTCCATTGTTCAGTTGCTGCGGGGGAGCCTGATTATAGGCTTTTTCAGGGTTTTCTTTACATTCACTCCATAGGACACACTAACACCCCCCACTTTTGGGGGGAAGAGCCTTGATATGGTGTGGCACCTTATAGGCCATGGAAGACAAGTGGACCATCCATGGGATGAGCCGGGCTGACCCTGTAAGCTAAAACACTCCAGGGCCGACCGACTAGGTGCCCCTTGTGTAGAGGTCACATTAAAGCATGATTTGGCATAACAAATGATGTTAAATTAAAAAAAATACTCCTTCAGAACAGTGTAAGGAGTATTCCTACGCACCACAGTAAGGCTGTATTTATCATGGAGCCGGCGGAGGCACTGCGATTAGACACTTTATGTGATGGGAGGCGGCTCAGGTGCATTTCTCCTCCCGTCATGTCCGGGGTTGCAGTGTGAGGCCATAATAATGCAGTGCCATAGCGGCGAAAAGTGATGGAATGAGCCTGCTGGAAGGAATGGTTTATCCTGGGCTCATCCTGTTTATCACAGAGGTTAGCTGGAAATGAATGTCATTAAAGCCAATGCTGCAATTCTGTTGTACCACAGTTCCACTAATATGAGCAGTGCTGCATTGTGACCATGCTGGGAGATTAATAGCCCCTGATGGTCACTTGACTTTGCCATGACCTATGACCCAGGGGTAAACTAGTTAAAAAGTCTGTGTAATTTACTTTCCCTCAAGTTAATTTATTTATTTTATATAATTTTTTTAACTATTTATTACCTTAACCTTGGATTTCCTGCTTGAACTATTTAAGAAACTCATTTGGTCTTGTGAGGGGACTGCTGTGAGCCTGTACGGCCCCGAAACCCCTGTTCTGTGCACTCCAGCAACCTAATGAATGCACAGACTGGGGATACTGAAGCCATGCTGATGCCCAAATTTACCAGCCAAGGGCCCAAATTTAAAAGTGGACCAATCACAACCTTCTGCACTGGTGCATCCCAAATTGAAAAGCCCCACTGTGTGAACCCTCCACATGGCTCACAAGCACCTATGATGACGCTCAGTCAAAAAAATGGCTTCATGACATGAAGTGCTGATTGGACAAGAGCCTGTGTATGCGCCATGCGAACGGCATAAAGGTGGGTTAGTGGCCAATCTGGTGGGGTCTCATAAATTGGGACACCCCTGGGGCAGGGACCATTCATCGGGATAGTGAAAATCCTTGTAATTGGTCCACTTTAAGAAGGCTTCTGATAACCCACAGTTCATGTAGAAACTGATCATAGCTATAATGTACTATAAAGTAAATGTATGTAAAGTAACTAAGGAATTTTGGGGTGGTTCACCTGTCCCTGCGGCATAGGTTTTCTTTGGAGCCTTGGATATTTAAATCTTAAGCTCCTTGCCCTTTTCTACAGGAAGGTAGAGACTCTAAAGTGGACCAATATTCGCCTTGGAACTACGGTGAGTTTTCTGGCAACCTTGGAGGTTTCCCACAGTGGGACACCCATTATTGGAGTTCCCTGGGGGGGGACGAGTATGCTTACCGTGGAGTCTCATAGATAGGTTTTGGTCCTCTTTAAGTTTCCTCAAGCCAAGATTGATTGATCCTGCTTGAGTACATCTCAAGTTTATATAGATACTTGTGGGCTTCTCTGCCGCACTCCACAGCCTTCTTCAATATCCCATATTCTTAGTATACAGTACGTCCTGCTCCAACTTACAGTTGGGATATACTCCGCCAGATGGCGCTGGACTGCAGAGACATCGAAAATAGGCTCCCATTCCCCCCCCCCCCCCCCCCCCCCGGGGACCTCCCACAAATCCCCTGAATTTCTCTGCAGTCTGGCTGCGAAGGACGAGAAATGGCTCTCTCTACTCGCAGGTGAGCGGGGCTATTAGCCTGCGGCCCTGCAGGACTATTTTCACCCGTTCCACTAGTAATATGCCTCCCAGCCTTGGCTGCGCTGTTCGGAAGAAGGTAGGCATCACCGCTGTTGGGTGCTTAGGAGCGCTGCTCCACCGCAATCCTCCACCAAAGGGTAGGCGGTTCAGGCTTATGGTGAGCCTCTATGGGATACCCCTCCCGCACTAGTGCTCCCTTGCCCCTGATCATCGGTGGGCCCTGTTTAAGTGGCCGCTGTCCTCCCTCATCCTCCTTGTAGCCTTCGGGGGGAAAAGAGGGGGGGGGGTGTGTGTAAATGTGTATGCTATGCATTCTGTGTTTTACACTCTTTCTCCATTCTGTTTAGTCTTGTGTCAGCCGCCGCGCTGACTTGCCTTTACTGTCTTTTTTAAATTGCCGCCGCCGCGCGCTGACTTGGTTCCGCACTTGGCGGCAACATTACCTCAGGCGCTGGTGCGCTGTCATTGGCTGCTTGCACGTTCTGGCTTCGCGCTCTTCGGGAGGGGTGGGGCCCGTCTGTGGCGCGCTCCGCGTCATCGCTGATACCGGCCCGCCCCTCGAGGTATACCGAGGCCATTTTTAACCTGCTTGGTTGGCCCATGCGCGACGGACCCCTACCTACCGCGGTCCGTAAGTGCCCTCACGGGCGGCTTTATTCCTTTCACCTTTGTTACTGTGTGCTTACAGGTCTTGTCTGCTTATGACTTTCAGGTGGGGCGAACCCTTTTGGCTTCTCCCGGCCCTGTATTAGTATATAACTTGTAACCCTTGTAAAAATAATACTCCCACTTCCCTAGCGGGTTATTGGGGCATCCGGGGTTGCTATATAGCGTTATTCCCTATCGGCGTATAGCGCCGCTATAATCACCATATGGAGGCATCCCAGGATAATGTGAACGGGGTCCCTTCGGGACAAGACCGGCTGTGTGTAGCGTGTGGGCGGCCTCATGCTGACGCCGACAAGGCGCGGGTCTGTGTACTCTGTGCTGAGCAGGTGCTTGCATTGCAATCTGGCCTGCCAGTGGCTGCACCTCGCTTCACTTTGCTTACTCCCCCAAGCTTAAATCTCACTCCTGCTGAGTTGCATACTAGGGGGGATTCTCAGCCTGATGTGTCTTCTAGACTGGCTACTGTTGAGCAGTTAATTGCTAAGTCCTCTGCTAAGAAGCGTCACTTGACGCCTAATGTCACTGTTTTCCCTATGGGAACTGAGGAGTTTTGGAATCTTTGTGGCTATACCCCGTCTGATGAAGGGGAGCTCTTTTCTTATTCAGGCTCATCTGATGAGAGACCAAAGGGTCACGACTATTCTGGCTCTGACCCCTGGGCCCCGGATGACACTGACAGATTATTGACCCAGATTTTCGAGGTTCTGTCCATCTCTCTCCCTGTTGCGGCTCCCAAAGAGGGGAGCTTTTCCATACAGCAAAATCAAAGTTGGGATAGGAAGTATCCCTTTCCTGCTGAGGTGGTTAAATGTTTGTCATCCCCCCCCCCTCCCCAGGTGGATACCCCGATCCTAGGGCTATCTAACACCTCTGTCATGCATTCCCCTGACTCCAGTACCCTGCGGGATGCTGAGGACCGGCGCATTGACCAGCTGGCATCCCACGCCTTTGCATGTGCAGGGACGGCGCTGCACCCGGTCTGTGCCTCTGCCATTACTGCTGTGCCCATTAGAACCCTTATCAGAAATATGCTTGATAGTGCCCCTGATGATTTGCCTTGTGAGGTGTTTAATGCACTCTCCAGTTGTGATGTTTTTGTAAATTTTGTCCTCTCAGCATTGGATGACACCATCAGAATGTGTGCCAGAACTTCTGCCCTTGTGGTGGCTATACGCCGCTCGGTTTGGCTGCGTCAGTGGGCTGCTGACAACGCTGCCAAGAAGGCCCTCACTGGGTTTCCCTTCAAAGGACTGTGTCTGTTTGGGGACCGCCTGGACCTTTTTGCTAAGGGAGGCAGGCTACCCCAGCGCAGGCGTCAATCTAGGCCCTTTCGGGGTCAGGGTTCCTTCTCCTCCCCTTACCGTGGTGCCAGACAGGGGAGGGGGGTTTCCTTTCCTGGGACCCGGGGAGATTTTTGGGGCAGGGGCAGAGGACGTGGGCGTCCTGGTCCCTCCTGGGTTTCCAAAGCAAAATCTTCCCCCAAGCCCCCTCAGGCATGATGGGGCGCCCTCACTCATCCGGGTGGGGGGACAGCTGCAGCACTTCGCTCACATCTGGAGGCTTCATGTCTCAGACCGATGGATTCAGGAGGTAGTGTCCTCCGGTTACAAGATAGTTGCCTGCTTGTCCCCCTCCAAGATTCATCAGATCCCGGATTCCTCAGGACCCTGTGTCAGCTCAGGAGCTAGTGCAAGCAGTGCAAGGCCTCCTGGAGCTGGGGGTCATCTGCCAGGTCCCCTTAAGAGAAAAAGGCAAGGGCTTTTATTCCAACCTATTCACAGTACCCAAAAAAGATGGTTCTGTCAGGCCCATCCTGGACTTGAAGATCCTCAACAAGTTTGTCAGGGACAGGCGCTTTCGCATGGAAACTCTGCGCTCTGCCATCAGTTCCCTGCGCCAAGGGGATTTCATGACTTCTGTGGACATCAAAGATGCTTATCTTCATATTCCTGTGTTCCCAGGTCATCAAAGGTTCCTCAGGTTCGCTCTGATGGATCAACACTACCAGTTTGTGGCCTTGCCCTTTGGCCTCACTTCAGCTCCCAGGGTGTTCACCAAGGTGCTGGCCGGCGTGATGTCTCTGCTCAGATGTCAGGGCGTCCGTGTGCTTCCCTATCTGGACGACATTCTCATCACTTCCCAGTCTCTACATCAGGCAGAGTTGGATACTCAGCTGGTGGTGTCCACTCTGGAGTCATTTGGATGGGTGATCAACCACCCCAAGTCCTCACTGTCCCCTTCCTTGGTAACATTCCTAGGAATGAATCTGGATACAGTTCAGGCAAGGATCTTCCTTCCTCAACAGAAGGTGGACAGTCTGATTGCACAGGCTCAGTCCCTCCTAGCTTGTCCCCATCCCTCCATCAGGCAGGGGATGCAGCTGGTGGACCTGATGGTGGCATGCTTCGAAGCGGTGCTCAGTTCCCCTTGATGCCTCTGCAACTTCACCTATTGTCAGTATGGGACAAGGACCCAGCATCCCTGGACAGGGTCTGTGTGCTCTCCCCCCTGGTCAGGAGGTCCCTCTTGTGGTGGATGGAACCTGTTGGGGGGCAGATCCTTTCTTGTCCCTTCCTGGGAGACGGTCACCACGGATGCCAGTCTGTCAGGTTGGGGGGGTTTCTGGAAGTCCCTGCGGTTCCAGGGGAGGTGGGGCCCTCGGGAGGCCCACACACCTATCAATGTCTTGGAACTGCGGGCAATCAGGCTAGTTCTGGCTCACTTGACTACTCACCTTCAGGGCTTGCCTGTTCAGGTGCTCTCGGACAACCAGACGGCAGTTGCCCACATCAATCATCAGGGAGGGACCCGGAGCAAGGGGGCCCTCCAGGAAGCGTCTCTGATCCTGACTTGGGCGGAGGCCAATGTCCCCTGCATATCAGCTGTGTACATTCCGGGGGTGAAAAATCGCCTGGCGGACTCTCTGAGCAGGGGCACCTCTCGCCAGGGAGAATGGTCCCCATGCAGCAGGGTGTTTCAATCTCTGTGTCACCGTTGGGGCCAACCAGATGTGGATCTGTTTGCGTCCCGCCACAATCACAAGCTCCCAGCTTTTGTCTCTCTGTCCCAGGATCCTCTGGCCTTGACCTCGGATGCACTAGCAATGTCATGGCAGGACTTTCAGTTCCTGTATGTCTTCCCTCCAATCCCCCTGCTGGGCTGGGTTCTGCGCAAGATTGCTCTGGAAGGGGTGCCAGCAATTCTGGTGGCCCCTAGGTGGCCAAGAAGAGTGTGGTTCGCAGACGTGGTGCAACTGGCAGTAGATCAGTACACTCTGCCCTTGGTGCCAGTTCTGCTCACTACGCCATCCCAATTTACAAACTCTGGCTTTGACGGCTTGGCTGCTGAAACCTCCATCTTGATGGAGAAGGGGCTGTCTTCCTCGGTTGTGGATACTTTGATTAAAGCTAGGAAGAAGTCTTCCTCTTCCATTTATTACAGGGTTTGGCGTGCCTACATTGACTGGACTAGTGTGAGTCTAAGTCTCTTCCCTGTCGTGTGTTCTCTATTCCCAGGATTCTGGAGTTCCTGCAGCATGGGTTGGAGATGGGACTCCAACTCAGTACTCTGAAGGGTCAGGTTTCTGCCCTGGCTATTTTCTTCCAGAAGTCCTTTGCTCAGCACCCTCTGATCAGGACTTTTTTTCCAGGGGGTCACTCATGTGTGCCCCCCCACGTAAGCCTATGGTACCTGTTTGGGATCTGAACTTGGTTCTGTCTGCCTTGCAGGGTGCTCCCTTTGAACCTGTGCAGGATGCTGCCTTGGCCATTCTTACGCTCAAGGTTGTATTTCTGGTGGCTATCACTTCGGTCAGGCGTGTGTCTGAGTTGGCGGCGCTTTCCATTCAGCCCCCCTACTATGAGAGACACCAGGACAAGGTGGTGTTTCGTTTCAAACCTGACTTTCTGCCTAAGGTCGTGTCTGCCTTTCATTTGAATCAGGATATTGTTCTTCCTTCTTTGTGCCCTAATCCTAGCAATGCTAAGAAGAGGGTTTTGCACTCTTTGGATGTGGTTAGGTGTCTGAAGTACTATCTGGTGGCTACTGCACCTTTCAGGAAAACTGATGCTCTTTTTGTGGTCCCTTCTGGTCCTAGGGAGGGTTTGGCTCCTGACAAGTCAACTATCAGCAGGATTCATCAGGCTGTGATTCAGGCCTTCTCTGCTAAGGGTAAGAATCCTCCCTTCCGCCTTACTGCTTATTCCACTCGTGCTATTGGTACTTGGTCTTCTGTTCATACCGTTTTACAAGGTTGATGTTGGGGCCTCAGCTGATGCTGCTTTTGGCCGAAAGGTTCTGCAGGCGGCAGTGGTTTAAACTGTATATGGACACTGCTATTGGATGTCCCAACTGTAAGTATTAGATTTGGAACAGGACGTACTGTATACTAAGAATAATACAATTCTGTGATTACTCACCTGTAGAATTGGTATTATGAGTATACAGTACGTCCTGCTCCAACTCACCCATGTTTTGCATTATCTTGGATCCCCTGTATGGTGATTGTTATCATTGTTATAGTTGATAGTTTGGATTGTTTAATTCCCCCAGCTTCTCATTAACTGCTTTTCAATGCTGGGGATTTGTGGGAGGTCCTCGGGTATTTGAGGGGCCGGGAGGAGCCTATTTTCGATGTTTCTGCAGTCCAGCGCCATCTGGCCGAGTATATCCCAACTGTAAGTATTAGATTTGGAGCAGGACATACTGTATACTCATAATACCAATTCTACAGGTGAGTAATCACAGAATTGTATTTTCTTGATTTCCACATCATATACTATATCTCCCTGTACAGGATTTAAAAAAGAATATTACAGGAAGTACTTAAATCCAATTTTACTTCTCTATTGTAGGACGTTTATTAAGGGCCAACCAGATTGGCTTTAACTGGGATCGGCTGGCCTCATGGATCAACCTTACAGAGCAGTGGCCTTATAGAACATCTTGGCTTATTCTTTACATGGAAGAAACTGAGGGTATACATGATCAGACCACTCTGAAGACTATTTACGAAAGGTAGGTTTGCATGTTTTGTGGCTTTCTGATATTTGTTAATTTTTTGATATTATTTATTTGAGCCTCCTCCCCCTAGTGAATATTCATACATGTCTCAACATTATCTTAAGAAAATCAGAGCAGCTTCCAAGGGGAGTGCCAGCCTAGTTCTGTATGTACAAAAACAATGGTCATTTCTGACAGATTGACTAAATTCTGAACTCTATGCCTAATAATCGCCAATGGCAGAATCCAGTGTGACAAATAAATCAAATGTTCTCTATAGCTGCCACTCAATGATGCCACAGCTTTGCTCCAAGTCAGTGTTTCCCAACCCTCTCCTCGAGAGCCACCAACAGGTCATGTTTTGCATCTTTTCACTCTGGTATACAGGTTAGGTCATAGTGCAGCTGCAGTTGGCAACTATGTGGAGAGCCACAAAACATAACCTAGAAGAAAAGGGAACCATAGAATAATCTATGGTTATGCTCAGCGCAAGTAAATTAATCAACAAACTTAAATCATATAAATTTGTAAAAAGGCAGTCCAAAATATTTCTTTCTTTTCAAAATACTTGATTGGATCACCTCAATGTGTCATGCAGCAGACTTCAAACACTTCATGCACCAGGGCCCATCACCTTTTTTTTTTTTGCACGTACCAGAATAAAAAGATGATATGCTTTCCTTAGATAGACAATTACAGTGTGGATCCACTGGAAATAAAACCTTCTTTTCCTAATTTCTCCATTCAAAAAATCGATAATTATATTCCCATAGACTCATACATGCAAGGGAAGGAAAGCTAAAAACTCAAAAATACTGTGATATTGTTTAAAAATCGGAAAGTGCCACAATCCCGTTTTTTTTTTATTGTGCTTACCAGATACAGCTAAAGACTCAGCTTTAAAATCAACTCACAAATGGTTCAGTATCAGTGAGTTAAGTTTCCAAGGGAAATGGCTCCCCCCTTTTCTCAATCTGCAGACTGTGATACGTCTCACAGGGCGAAACTGAAAGGAGACCAACAACGCAGCTTGTTGCTTAGCTCTGCCTCAGACGCGTTTCGTCACCATGGACTTGTTCACTGGGCCAGGCGGGCCAGGCAAAACACTGCTTATATAATGATAAACCTTAACCTGTTGGTGGCTCTGAGGAAGAGAGTTGGGGGAACAAAGAATATTGAGCAAAGAAAATTGTTCACCTAGTGCTTTACTGATTCATATTCTCTAGCTTGGGGCAATATTTGTCCAGAATTGAAATGTATTAGTTTGCTGTAATTGCTGGACCCTTTTTTCAGCTACATCATTATCCCAGAACATTGACCTTATCCTCTTGCTTGCTTATTTCTGAATCACCACAGTGTTCACCCATATTGCTTGAATCTCTGTGAATTTTATAGTTATATTCCTGTTATTTATATAGTTATATTCCAAATGATGACATTAAACTTTTTTTAGTTAAAGTAAAAAATAATAGTGCAAAGCCATGTACTTTTCAGCAATGTATTGTTAATTTAAAACCTATGCATGTGCAGCAGGTGGCAGTGTTGTACAATGATGGATAGACCTCCTTCTCTTTTTCACTTAGAATTTAAAAAGGATTTTCACCTGTAACTTGAAGTGACAATAGTAAGGCATTACTTTATATAGTGGTGTCATATTCTATTGTGTGTTACAAACTGATTATACCAACATTTAACAATAAGGACAGTACAGTAAATGTTTTTTATAGGTCATGGACTTGCAGAGCTTTATAGATTCATAGAAGTGTACACGATGATCCCCTGTTCCGTACTCATACACGCAGACCTCAGCTAATCTACTAGTATGTATCTGGGTTTACAGAGGAAACTGGCACCGTCTGGCTAGGCAGCAGCAATATCAAAGCAACAAGCAACTCATCTGATGTCTGTCTCGTGTGCCTCTCCTCCATTTTCCTGATTAAGCTGTAGTGGGACTCCAACTCTTTCCCTTAGAGCTCTCAATGCAAATAAACACAGCAAGCCACAGTGAGCACACAGTTTGTTCTAACCACAGAAAAGCTTGCTCAAGACTGCACCATGACATGTTCTTCGCAGCTCAGCCACATCCAGAAATGGAAGGGAAGCCAGCAGATTGGTTTCAAATATAATGTAAGGTATTAACAAATAATGAGAGATTTGGAGATGCTCATTTTACACGGTTCAGGGATAAGGTGGGAGGAAACTGGAATGCTCCTGGACAGGGAGGGAATATGCATGTTGTATCTTATGCAAGATATGCAACCAGGTTGCTGTTGCTGCACTGCTAAGGTGGTTAGCTTGCCTAAAATTAGGGAATCCACATTGACTCTGTATGCTGCTCCATGGCATGCTTGCGATAAATTATTCAGAATAAGAATGGGAAAAACAGTGGGCATTTGCTGTGCTAGCCGAAGGAGTGGATCATCAAGAATCCAATTTACTATGAAAACTATTGGAGCTGAACCTTCCTGAAGTAGGTTAAAGCGGACCTTCACCCTGAATATGAGCCTATCTGATATATTTCCCCATGTACATACAGATGGCTCACATTAAAAATCATCCTACCTGCATCTACTGCATGTTATGAGCCTTTAAACATCCAAGATGGCGGCTCGTGGAGCATCAGACAGTCTGCAAACAGGAAGCGTCGCTCTGCATCCTGGGTTGCTGTCCTATTCCTGACCCCAGCTCTGCTCCGTACCTCAAGTGACACTGTCATTAGCGGGGAGTGCTAGGCTGCCCAACATTGAAAAGTTGATTTCTAGCTCTGCGGCCAAAAAGGCCCCAGCTAAGAGAAGGCCTCTGTCGCCGGTCGCGCCGGTACTGGATTTTGATGACTATGATTCCCTTGACTGGTCTGATTATTCCCCACTCGAGGAGGGGGAATTGTTTGAGGAATCTGATGCTGAGGATCAGCAGTTTTTTTGGATACTGATACTGGGCAGGCGCTGGGGGATGCCGTGGATACCCCCAAGATCCTGGCTCATCTATTTGAGGTACTGGATATTTCTCCGCCAGCGGAGACCCCTCCGCAGAAGGGGGAATTTTTGGGGACTTTTAAGCCCCGCTTGGAGTTCCCAAATTAGAATCATTTTTATTGCATGATTCTTTAGGAATGGGAGAGGCCTAGCCGGCTCCCCGGTGTTCCTCAGGGATGTGATAGGAAGTATGCTTTCCCGGGGGACGCGGTGAAGCGCTGGTCGTCCCCTCCCGAGGTCGATGCGCCCATTCTGGGATTGTCCAACACCTCCGTTGTACATTCTCCAGACGCCGCCACTCTTAAAGATGGTGAGGACAAACGCTTTGATCAGATGGCATGCCATACCTTTGCCAGTGTGGGTTCAGCCTTGCGGCCTGTTTGTGCCTCGGCGCTCGTGACTGTGGCTACCAGGTCTGTGGTTAGGGGCCTGTTGAGTGGTTCCCAGCTTAACCCGGCCAGTGATGATTTCACAGCCCTTAAGCGGTGTAAATTATTTGTGACCTTTTATTTGTTTTATCTGCTAAGGATGACGCGATTATTTTGTGTAGTAGAACCTCTGCATTGCTGGTGGCTATTCGCCGATAGGTCTGGCTACGCCAGTGGGCGGCTGACATTGTGGCTAAGAAATCACTCGTAGCGCTACCCTTCCTGGGTATGAGGCTGTTCGGAGATAAATGGGATTCAGTGGCGAAAGGTGGAAAGTTACCTCAGCGTAAGTAGCAGCGTCGCCCCTTTCGGGGGGCAGGATTCTTTAATCCTTCCTTTCGCGGTGCCAGAGCAGGCAGAGGCATTGCCTACTCTAATTTCAGAGCCGATTCCTGGAACAGAGGCAGAGGACGCGCACGTCCAGGCCTTAACTGGGGTTCCAAGCCCAAGCCTGCTGCCAAGACAACTCAGCAATGAGGGGACGCCCTCACCCTTGCGGGTGGGGGGACGGCTGCGGCACTTCTTCCTGGTCTGGGCCCAGGAGGTCACAGACATATGAATCTTGGAAGTAGAAACTGGAGTTCGAGTACTGGCCTCCTGCCAGATTCCTAAGGTCTCGGGTCCCCTCGGATCCCCGGGCTGCGCAGGGGCTCCTGTTGTCTGTAAAGAATCTTCTGGTCATGGATGTCATATGCCCGGTGCCTTTCTCAGAGAGAGGCCGGGACTATTATTCCAACCTCTTCACGGTTCCCAAAAAGGATGGATCCGTAAGACCCATTCTGGATTTGAAGGTTCTCAACAGGTTCATCAGAACCAAGAAGTCCCGCATGGAGACTCTGCACTCAGCCATCAATTCCCTTCTTCAGGGGGATTTCATGACATCCATAGACATCAAGGATGCTTACCTTCATGTACCAATCTACCCAGCACACCAGAGATTTCTCAGGTTTGTGGTGGGAGATCAGCATTTTCAGTTTGTGGTCCTCCCTTTCGGGTTGACTTCGGCACCAAGGGTGTTCACCAATGTGCTGGCGGGCATAATGGCCCTTCTCAGAGCCCAGGGCATTCATTGTTCCGTATTTGGACGACCTCCTCATTACGGCATCCTCTCTGCCAGGCGGAGCTGGACACCAGGTATGGTGGTGGCGACACTGGAGAGGTTCGGCTGGGTGATCAACCATCCCAAGTCTTCTCTCTCCACCTCAAGGGAGATCTCGTTTCTGGGCATGAATCTGGATACCATTCGGACCAGGGTTTTCCTTCCTCAGCCCAAGGTGGAGATGGTTCAGGATCTGATATGTCTTCTCCTGTCCAATTCTTGTCCTTCTATCTGGCTAGGGATGAGACTGGTGGGATTGATGGTGGCTTCCTTCAAGGCAGTTCCCTTTGCTCAGTTCCACATGAGGTCGCTCCAGCTCCATCTATTGTTGGCCTGGGACAGATGTCCCCAGTCATTGGATCAGTCATCCATGATGTCTCCCCGGGTTCGGCAGTCCCTTCAGTGGTGGCTGGAACCAAGCAATCTGATGAGGGGCAGATCCTTTCTGACCCCTTGTTGGGAGACGGTTACCACGGATGCCAGCCTGTCGGGCTGGGGAGGTTTTTGGAAGACGCATCAGTTCAAGGGGCTGTAGGGTCCTCTGGAGGCTCACGCCCCCATCAATGTCTTGGAGCTGAGAGCTATTCGGTTAGTTCTGTCATGCTTGGTGCATCACCTACGCGGCTTACCGGTTCAGGTTCAATCAGACGATCGAACTGCGGTAGCTTACACCAATCACCAACGAGGGACTCGCAGCAGGAGTGCCCTCAGGGAAGTTTCTCTGATTCTTGCATGTGTACATTCTGGGAGTGGAAAACACGGAGGCGGACTCCCTGAGCAGGGGATCCTCTCGCCGAGGGGGAATGGTCTCTCATCCACATGGTATTCCGGTCCCTCTGTCACACGTGGGGGTTTCCGGAGGTGGATCTCTGCCTCACGTCACAAGCTCCCAATGTTTGTGTCTCTGTCTCAGGATCCTCTGGCCCTGGCATCGGACGCCATGTCTCTTGCCTGGAGGGATCTGGGGTTCCTGTACCTGTTTCCCCCCCCCCTTCTCCATGGTGGGCAAGGTGGTGCGCAAGCTGGCTCAAGAGGGTGCGCCAGCAATTCTGGTGGCCCCAAGGTGGCCAAGACAGGTTTGGTTCGCGGACGTTGTATGGCTGGCGGTATATCAGTACAGGTTGCCCCTGTTTCCGGATCTGATCACTCAAGGTCAACTTTGTTACTCTAATTTACAAACGCTGGCTTTGACGGCGTGGCTGCTGAAACCTCCATCTTAAAAGAAGGTTTGTCTGATGCTGTGATTCAGACACTTGTTGGGGCTAGGAAGTGATATTCCTCTAACATCTACTACAGGACTTGGAGGTCCTATATTGATTGGTGTGAGGCTAGGGCCTTGCCTTGCAGGGTGTTTTCGATCCCTAGGATTTTGAATTTTCTTCAACACGGTCTGGACCTGGGGCTCCAGCTTAGTACCTTGAAAGGGCAGGTCTCTGCCCTGGCGGTCTTTCAAAGGTCCTTTTCTCTTCATCCTTTGGTTGAAACTTTTTTCCAGGGGGTCACTCATGTGCGGCCCCCTCGAAAGCCTTTGTTGCCTGTTTGGGATTTGAATTTGGTTCTGTCGGCCCTCCAGGGGCCTCCTTTTGAGCCGGTGCAGGATGTTGCACTTTCTATGCTTACCCAAAAGATTGCCTTTTTGGTGGCTATTGCCTCTGTTTGACGTGTGTCTGAGTTGGCGGCTCTTTCCATTCAAGCCTTCAAACCCTTACTTTGAGAGACACCAGGACAAGGTGGTTTTTCATTTTAAGCCAGATTTCCTTCCTAAGGTGGTTTCTGCCTTCCATCTCAATCAGGATGTGGTTCTCCCTTCCTTGTGTCCTAAGCCTAGCAATGACAAGGAGAGGGTCCTGCACTCTTTGGACGTGGTTCGTTGTGTGAAGTACTATTTGGTTGCTACTTCTTCCTTTCGTAAGACGGATGCCTTGTTCGTGGTGCCCTCTGGGCCCCGGAAAGGTTTACCATTAGTCTACCATTAGTAAATGGATACGTCAGGCCATTGTTGGGGCCTATTCTGCCAAGGGGAGGACTCCCCCTTTTTAAGTTCACTGCGCACTCTACTCGTGCTATTGGGGCTTCCTGGGCTTTTCAGCACCAGGCTTCAGTTGAACAGGTTTGTAAGGCTGCTACTTGGTCTTCCGTTCATACTTTTTCCAAGTTTTACAAGGTTGATGTGCGGGCTTTAGCGGATGCTGTTTTTTGCCGCGAGGTTCTGCAAGCTGCGGTGGTTTAAGTTGGTACATTATTTTACTGTTTTCGGTTCCCACCCATGACGGACACTGCTATTGGATGTCCCACATGTCATGATTATGGAAGCGGGGTGTGTGACATACTTGGAATAATACCATTTTGTGATTACTCACCTGTAAAATGGGTATTATAAGTATGTCACACACCCCGCTTCATCCCGCCCTTATTGGTATTTTGGATCTTTTATATGGTGAACCTTTTAGTGTTATGATTGTTTATATTTGGCTCTTCCTGGTCCCCTTACTGCTGTCCTATACTGGGGAATGTTTGGGAGGTCCCAGGTATTTATGGACAGGGAGGGGCTCCTTTTTTTCCTGTCATCTCTGCAAAGTTCGCCCTCTACTGGCCATAACCCACTTGTCATGATTATGGAAGCGGGGTGTGTGACATACTTATAATACCCATTTTACAGGTGAGTAATCACAAAATGGTATTTTTAGATGCTGGGGAACAGTTTAAGGGTTTGGGCTTTTCATGAAATCATGCTGAAGGTCTGGTTTAAGAAAGGTTCTGTCCACATTTCTACCTAATATAGTCTAACTAAACAATACAATATTGCAGTTGAACCCCTAGTTCACAGGTTGTTCTAAAAACTGCTTGATGGCAGTTGGCATGCTTGCCTTGTAGCACCTAGGATCAAGCTTTTGTTACCTACTGTTGACTCTTTGGAGTATCACACAGACAGAATAGATAGAATTCATGCGTGTCTGATTCCAGGGACAGAGGCTGCTGCGCCTCTAGCAGCAGGGACACGGTGGGAAGAGTTTTTCACCTTGGAGCGACCAGGCAGCCCTGGAGAACCACAGCTAACCATTAGCAGGTCCAAAACAGGACCAGAATAATGGACTAGATACATTCCTGCTGGGCACAGGTTGATGCTGTGAATATTGGAGAGTGTGTGCTGATAAAGTAATGCAAAACATGTCAACACGAACTAGCATGAATTGAATATGAGCAAGCAAAGCACCTAAAGCGGGACTTCAGTTAATTATGACTCCAACCTTGGCCCTGAGGCAGGACTGGAATGATTACAAAAGGAAAAAAATTCTTACTTTATCCAGGGGCCCTCTGGATACTGGACACCGCCAATCTTAAATGAATAGCACAAAGCCAAATCCCCGTCTCCCTGCCTGCCCATGGGTGGTGGGAGCGTGCATGGTGCTGGGAATGCGATGGGGAATTGAGGCTGTGGGCTGGCAGGTGAGTATGTCTGGTTGCCTGGACTGCATGCCTGGGCTAAACCTATGTCTAGCTTATAATAAAGAAAGCAATTGACTAAATGGACAGACTACAAGGATCATGTGTTTTCTTTAACCTTGGTTTCTATGATTGTCACTGGGTAGATACTGACTTGCAATTGGTTTTGTTTACTATATGGTGCTATAAAACCCGGAATATTAGAAAATGCCAGCCACTAGTATTTCTCATATATTAATGCTGACACTGAAAAGCTGGCTCATCATTTAGTCTAACAAACTTAAACCTGTATAGTTATTGGTGAGCTGAACTTTTAATTAGATTATACATTTTTTTTTTGTTTTACTTTATTGTCCTATTTTAAAACAGTGATAAGTGTGGAGCAATTGGAGCAGTTAGTGTTTTCGGTTGCCTAGGTACCATAGCAGCCATATTTTTCCCTTATGGGCGCTTACACAGTAAGAAGTTTAAGCAGGATTTTCTTGTGGATTTCTAGCCTGAGAGACATTAACGAAATAAATATCGAGCCTCCGTCTGTGCAGGTCTGCTGCTTCTCCTTGCCTCTTGCCCAGAGCAGATGGGAAATGACAGCATTTAAAGTGGATAGTTAAATCCTCCTGCTGCGTACGTCTTTCTGCCCTCACCGTATCCTTTCAAATGTTCATCTATTGGCTGCGTCGTTAAGTCTTGTGTTTCCTTCGTCTGTCTTGTCCAGAAAACAGATTGTCCTGGAAGCAAATGTGGAGCTGATCATTTAATGAAAAGTATAATCTTCGCATTGGGGAGTTTTTTTTTCCCTGATCAAGGTCTGAACTTCAAGTTATCGTTTGATCTTTTTCATGCTATGCTGTCAAGTGACCACAGAAAATGACATCTTCCGACCATATCCAATTTCCTAATTCTTGCCACCTCTGTGTAATGTTTAACCAACAAATAAACTGAGAATAATTTCACTTATGCTGCACAGGAATATAAAACATACATTGCCTTTTATTTCTGCAGTGCCTCTGTCGCTGTACAGAGGCAGCATTACATGCCACCCTGTATTGCATGGTTGTTTCCTGTTCCCTGGCAGCAGCTATGGCACTTGTAGTTATACCCGGCTCTAGTGGTGGTGATGTCGGCACCAGGAGGAGACCTTGGTGGAGGCAGCAGCAGAAAGCTTGGGAGGTGGCTGTATCAGAACCCTGCATTAGTGAGGACAGCAAGGAGGAGTAAAGGTGTCTGCAACAGGCCTCGGACTGAAAGATGGAGGCCTGTGATCGGCCAGAAGGCGGCAGAAAGTATGGCTCTTTCACAATACAAGCCCTTGCTCATAGACTTGTATAGACTGGTATCACCGTTTTTTGCTAAACACAGGGACAATTTACTTTTATGGGCTTGTGTGGCTTTCATCCAGCTTTGAAGTATTTTTACTCTAACGCAGCACAAGCAGGGAGATGTGAATTAGGCCTTATTTCTCCCCTTGTCCTTCGGGGCGGCCATGGAGAGAGGCTCCTCCCCCCTAGAGAGAAAAAACAAGCTCCGACAGTTTAAAAGCCCCACCCCTTCCTCTCAGTCCTCAGTTTTTTTGTGTTTCCTCTCCAGGAAAGAGCTGAAATAGCAGTTTTTATTTTTAGACCCCATCAGAACCTTAGGGGGGGGGGGGGGGGTGCTCGCCGATCCAGGGCAGGGTATCTGTGGCCTCAAGGGGTCCGCTGGAGCACCAGATCACTGCTGGGCTTGGCGGCATCTAACGGCAGTGGAAGGGCAGGAGGCACCCTAGGTTGGACCTGACGCACATGTGCGGCACCGCAGGTGCCATTTTGGATGGCTGCTCAATGAAGCAGCAGTACCCAAGGCTGCAGTGGTGGCCGGATGGCAGCACTTTTTTGGGCAGCAGACATCCCTGCTGACCTACAACGGTTTCTAGGGCGGCCGGGATACACAACCCTTCTGTGGCTAAGGAATGAATAGACAGACCGGGCAAGGTGCAGGCAGTCCAGGCAATGGCTATCCAGCAGACGATCCCTTCCAGAATGCCTCATCAGGATATACTGGTGAGATGTATTTATGCTGTTATTTAATTCAGGAATTGGTTGACTTTTGTGGTATAGTTTAGTCTAATCCTTCCTGGGGCTGTCTGTGTATTTTCCCGTGTTTCTTTTTTCTTAGGCCACCCCCGTGGTCAAAACTAAAGAAAAAGAAAAAGACAGGGAGAAAGACCAGGAGGGTAATCCCAAGCTAAAGCAGGACTCATGGAATAAATAATGTTGTCATCCATGTTTGGAACATAGAATGGGGCTGGCAGGTCTGGTGCAGTTGAGACTTCCCTATCTACCCACAGGGCTCCGCCACCTCCAGATCCTTAGATTTCTCTGGCTGGACCTCTCAATTGGAAATTCCAGATCCTTCTAAAGCTGAGATAAGCAAGGGGGGATCTCATCTGATCTGAACTCCCTTAATAAAGGATTTGGTCCAGGTGTTTCGGATGAAGAGGGGGAGGGTCCTTCCCCCTCCCCCGAAACAAGATGTCTGAGAAGACTTCAGCTCTCCCTGAGGATCTTTATGACACCATGAATATCCAATGCGTGGATGAGATCTTATCTGTCCAGGATGCCATGAAACATAAGTTCTTGATAAAGAAAGAGAAGTATTTTCCTATTCATGCTTCTCTAACTAAATTAATGAGGAAAGACTGGCAAGAAGTTGAGGAGAAATACATTTTTCTTACCTGGTTCAGTTAAGAGAAAATTTCCTTTCCAAGATTCGTACACTTCAGTCTGGGCCAAGTGCCCAAAGCAGGATGCTCCATTCGCACAGGTTTCCAGATCATCAGATTTAAGTTTTGAAAACTCTGGCACCCTATGGACAGGTGTACCAAGGGTATACTTAAAAAGGCTTGGGATGCTGCAGCATTTACGCTCAGGCCCGCCTTTGCATCAGATTGCGTTACAGTCAACCTAGGAACCAAGACAACCTAGGAGTTTGGTTAAATAAGGGTTACATAGAGATACACATAAACAGTCCCTCCTAGATACTCTACCATCCATGTTTAGAGCAGTTTCATTTTTAGAGAATGTCTTGGCTGAGGCAGTTAGAGCTGCAGCAAAGACCACTGGTCTGTTAATTTGTGCCAGAAGATCAATTTGGCTAAACCTGGCAAGGGGATCTGGGCTCTAAAGCAAGGCTGTGTGACCTCACCTTGTTTGGATCTCAACAAGGAGGGTGTTGGTCCATTTTAAGCACAGGTGCTGGCTAATTACCACGTTGAGGGCCACCTGCTGGTGGAGCAGGGAGGCAGAGGCAGAGCCACTAGAAGTTGAACCAGGAAAACTGCAGGCTCCGATGTTGTGGTGGACTCCTGGATCTTACATGTATATCTAAAGGAGATCTTTAGCAATCTGTAACATACAGAAATGTGCATAAATGGTAAATGATACTATTCCCTACAGATTAGCTCAGGTGGCAGGCTGTTATGGTCCTGTATTCAAAAACCTGTGTTCATATCATAATGGCGGCCCCTGGGAGAGCTATCTGGAAGCGCTTCTCAACTCTGTCTCTGTCCTACTGTCTCTTAAAGTGCTGCCTGTGCATGCCCATTTGGAAGGGGGCTTGCCTGACGTGAGTGTCCTCTCAATGGCCCATCGCTATGGCGTCATCCCCGTTCTAACGTGCGCAGGCAGTGCTTTCAGAGATCGCGGAAACAAGCTGCTCGCTCAGGAGCTAAGCAGTGCAGTCTTATGCTTTGTCGGCCACATATCTCCCAGGGGCTGCCATTATGGTATGAAAAATGTAAAATGTATTTTTAAAGAAAGCAAAAATGGTGAGCAATGTACTATATAGCATTTTTATGTGGAATTTAACTACTAGCTCGCGGATTTCTTTATGGCATAAAACCTCAGATTTTATCATAGTTTTACATACAATCCAATACAGGTTTCCAGCATTAAAGCAGATGGAAACCCATTTCTGGGTCCCCTGCTCATCTTTCGCCTCACCCAACCTGTTGGCTTGACTGTTTGGCTCTCTCAAATGTGCCGCTGTGATGCAGTGTAGCCAGCTGGCGGCATCTGGTGTAGGGCTAGCGGTTGGGCCTGGAATCTTTTCAGGCCACGTGTGCAGCCTTTCATCCATTCAGCACGCTGGGATCCCCTCCTGTCCCTTAGTCCAAGAGCACATCTCCTGCTACTATTTAACAGGTGTACTCTGCCTGAAGAAGTGACTCTAGGTCACGAAGCGCGTTGCAGGGATTTCGGGGGTCCCAGTGGCATGGCACTTTGTTTGGCAAGTAAGATAATATTATTCTATGTATTTTGTCTGTGATTTGCACCTACCTCTTTCTCGGCAATTGTTGTATTGTTATGTTTATATATATATATTTGGGATCTGATGCACTTTGGAAGCACCCGACACTTTATGAATTGATTTGTAAATATAGTATTATTAATGAATTATAGATATATTTTTATAGGATATAGGTTTTTCCACTGGCCACATTAGAATTTAACCCCCTCGCCCCTCATTTGATGGCAGTCTACATATGTGATATGTTTTTAACAGTTTTTAATGTGTCTTGATATTGTGAGAATTTAATAACCTTAAATTAAATTGGATATGAATCATTATTAATGGAGTGCCTTTGTTAGTCTCTGGTTATATTCCCTTTTTGGGGTTGGGGCACCCCTCGTATTTGTATACTATTTAACAGGGAGCGTGCCTGCGCCAGCCATTCACAAATGCCTGGCGCGGGCACATGCCCTGCTAAAGGGATAGCGGGGATGCGGCCGCTGAGCTCAGCTGTGAAAATGTAAGGATTCTGGGATTTGTAGTCGAAAACTATAAGGGCTTTAATCACTGCAAGGAGAGCCATGCCCACTTTAGCAACACAAAACCTGCCTGGAAACTGCATCATTCCTGTCAGAAAGATAATGGGCTTGATTCATTAACCCTTTAAGTGCCAGCCTACCTGGAGTTTTTGTCACACTCTGTTGCCAGACCATTTTGCACTATTTTGCGCTCCCCATGTTCAAATGTGATTTTTGAAGGGATTTCCAGGGATTTCCCAGGAAAATGATATATTGTTTTTTTTCAGCAGAGTCTGGGCTTTAACATGAAATGTCTTGTTTGTCATTTTTTAGGTGTATTCTCAATATTTTTTGGTGAAATATGTGCAAAAAAAAAAAAAATTTTTTACATATTGTAGTTTTTTTGGTAATAAAAATTGTACGTTTGTCAATGAAATCTTATTGCGTGTGAAATCCCAATTTCTCTCGGTTACAGCGGTACCACATATGTATAGGTAGACACCCTTTCCTGCCCAGGAGACTCCCCCAAACTGAAACAGCGCTTTAGGGGATTTTCAGATAAAATACAAATGTGCTACGCAATATGCGCACCTTGCAGTTTTTCCAGAAAAACAACCCTTTACATTTGAAATACCCCCAACAAACTATATATTCTCTGGAAGTACACACCTCAGGCTTTCTAGGCGTACCAGGCTTGTTGATGTGGCCATAGTTTTCTGGAAGTAATCCCTCAATGGATTCTTTGGTTGCAAAGAGTTTCCCTAAAAAAAAGGATAAAAAAGCAGAATCAAAGCCACATTTTCCTAAAAAAACTATATACAAACAAGAAAAAACAAGTTTAATCTGAAAACGCAACATCCCCCGAACAGAACAATACCCAACATGCATAGCTACTGTCAAGGGAAGAGTTGCCAAACACCCCAAAGTAAAGCATGTGCGTAACGGTAATTTTACTTGAAAATTTCAGCTCTGCACACAAAGTGCGCACCTTGCGATTTTTCAACCAAAACAACCCTTGACATTTGGAATATCCCCCATAAACCATATATTCCCTGAAAGTACACACGTTAAGCTTTCTAAGGGTACCCAGCTTGTTCTAGTGGGCTCATCTTTCTGGAATTATTACCTCAAAGAATTCTTTGGTTGTGCAGGGTTTCCCTAAAAAATTTATAAAAAAGCTGAATAAAAAACACCTTTTCCTAAAATATAAATATGCAATCCAGAAAAAACAAGCTAAGTCTGAAAGCGCAAGGTCCCCCGAACAGAACAATACCCAACATGCATAGGTACTATTAACCGTTTTAATTGCCAGCCTACTTGAGATTTTGTCACCCTCTGTTGACAGGCCATTTTTCCCCATTTTGCGTCATGTTTTGCGCCATGTTTTGCGCCATTTTTGCTGGAACTTTCAGGAAAATTATATATATATTTTTTTGCAGCAGAGTTTAGGCTTTAACATGAAATGTCTTGTTTGTAAATTTTTTTTTTTTTTTACAATATTATTAAGTAAAAAAAATAAATAAATAAATAAAAAAATTTTTTAGAAAATTGACTCCTTTATTTTAAATAAAAAATGTATTTTATTAAGGAAAATCATATTGCATGTGAAAGCCCCATTTCTACCGATTAGAATGGTACCACATATTTATCGGTAGCCCCCCGTTCCTGCCCAGGAGACCCCTCTAACTGAAACAAGTATTTTATAACATTCACAAAAAAAATACAACTACCATCCACACTACAAAGGGTTAAATCGAGAAAAAAAATGACATAGGGTCCCCCCTCCCAGGGGAGGGAGACCCCATTTTTTTTTTTTTTTTTAAGGGTTAAAAACCCTTAAAAATCAAAAAAAAAATTGACGTGGGGTCCCCCTTACCCAAAGTAACCAGCCCGGGACCAGCTATGGGGGCTTGTAGGCACAGAGTGGGGGGGCCAGCTTTTGTGGCCCCCCCACCCTGCAGCCTACGAGCCCACATAGCCTATGTGGGCCCGGGCTCTTCTGCCCCCCCCTGGCCTTTGGGGAGGCAGGTAATGGGGTTGCCGGGGGTTAATGGCAAGCCACCCGCTAGCGCAGGTGGCTTGCCATCCCCCCAGCCTTGTGAACTGGTATAGGGGTCATGGACCCCTTACCAGTTCACAAGGGGTTAAAAGTAAATAATCACACTGACACAGAGAAAAAAAATCTTTATTTTTCTTTTTTTACACTGTACTCACCTCCGATCCGACGTCCCTCGCCGCTGTCTGTCCCGCGCCGCTGTCACTGACAGATGCCGGTGGTGATCGGCGCAGGGCGGGTGACAGTTGAGGGGGCTCCGATCGGAGCCTCCTCATCTGACACCCGCCCTGCTCCGATCACCACCGGCATCTGACAGATGCCGGAACTCGGAGGGGGTATAGGAGGAGCGGGATGACGTCATCCCGCTCCTCCCACAATGGGCGGGGCTAGGAGGCGGCGATGGCCATCGCCGCCATTACTAGAGGTGAGGACCCGGAAGAGGGTCCTCACCTGAAGACTGCGCAGCCCAGGGGGGCCAAGTGGGCCAAAAGCGACCATGAAGTCGATAAGACTTCATCGGGGGCCGATGAGACCTCTCGACAGCTGAGCAAAGCAGAATGAAGCCACACTGACTGCCTGCGCATGCGCTGTTGCATTGGCAGTCATGTAAGTTTTACAGGCAAACCGGGGGTTTCACATAGTGGGTCATCCCAAATCGAGTACCAAAACCCAGGATATTTAAAATCCCGGGTTTTGGTGCACTTTAAAGTGGACGAAAACCCACGGCGAACATAGATCTCTTTAGATTCCTGGGCTGATCAATTCCCTCTCCCCGGGGCATACAAAACGGGATGCCCCACTGCGTGAGACCCCATAAACTCACCTTCTATCCCGGTCCAACGGCACATCCCTCCAGCAGGGCATGTGCCCGCACCAGGCATTTGTGAATGGCCGATGCGGACATGCTCCCTGTTAGAGGGAAGCAGGGAATGCGGGTGTCGGCACGCTGATTGGACGAGAGGCTGCACATGCGTCAAAGGACCGGGAAGATGTGAGTTGGTTTCGGCAACCTAGTGGGGTTTCACACAGCGGGGCACCCGAATTGGGGTGCCCAGAGGGCAAGGTCCAAGATCCAGGATAGTCAAAATCCTGGGTTTTGGTCCACTTTAATATGTGTGGTGAGTATACCGGTCACCATTCACAGAGCCACACAAGTGGCGTGATACAAGGGGCCCACTGGAACTCTGTTGCCCAGGGGCCCACAAAACCCTGGAGCTGGCCCTGGATGCAACAGAAACCTTTAATGTCGTTTGGAAATGTAAGTACATCAGGCCTAATTGGGGCGACCAAACTAGCACCGTTCCAGATATCTGCATGCTAATGATGACACTCAGGGAAACACATTCATATATTAATGGATCCACAGACCAAAGTCAAAACTAAGAACTATTAATTTACAAACCACACAAATAGGTACAATAACAGATGTAAAGCAATGTAAAGCAACACTGCCAAAAGGGCACCTAAACCACCATCACCAAAAAATGATGCACCGAACCAATGCAAAGTGCAAACTTAAACATAATTAAACATTAACAATGACATGTACTATTCCACATTAATTAGAAACTCCAGAAACACAAAGCAAAAAAAACAGAACAAAGGGCAACAAGGGATCATACTGCTCTGCTGCAAATTAGGAAGCAGTAGAAAAAAATTCTCACACACAGTATTTGGGTATGGGAAATTCGTGCACTTTCACTCAGTTTCCCAGTTGTAAAGTGATTTTCAACTGCACACAAAAAAATTCACCCGCAAATTCGCACACACAAATTTAATTCAATTGCCTTTGTGAATCGCTCCTAAGTTTGAAAAATTCTCGCATGCAAATTTATTTTGCAAGCGCTCATTTTTTTTTCTACCTTTAGTGAATCAAGGCCGTTGATTTAGTCCGGAATTTTCAAATGCTGATTGGTTTTAGTCGTTGGTGACATGGCTTTTGGTACCAGATCATGAAATAAACAGTTATCAAATAAACTCTGTCTTGCTCACAGAATTAACAGTGGGTGGCTGGGGTAACCTCTCTCTCAGTTTCTCTCCTTTTAAGTCAACATCCACTGGTGGTCATAAGCTAATGCTCCTGCCCAAACAAAATAACAGCTTCTTATAAACTGCTTTTGTTTGTCCTGAGCTTTAACATCAAGCCACAGTTTTGTGGTTGTGTCTCTAGGGTCCAGTCGCTATGTTGCTGTGTCTGAATCCTCAGAGGAATTCAAGATGAGGAGCAAAGCATCATTGCATATTATGAAACCACAAATTCCTTCTGCAAAATCTCATGGTGGCCATGTAGTTATCTCTCCTGCAATTTCACATACAACAAATGGATGATGTAGCAATGTGTTTTTATTATTCTAGTTCCTAAATAAAATAATAAAATATGACGGCCACAAAATGTTCTCATTTAAATATTTTCACTGTCTTAAAGCAGACCTTCACCCTGAATAAGAGCATATCTTATATGTTCCCCCCACCCTGTACATACAGATTGCCCATATGTTTTCAGGGGGATGGCATGCAAAGTAAAGAGAAAAATCTAGTGCAACACTAGTTACACTAGTTACCTCCATAATTTAGAGTCATTGCCCGGGCACACTCAAAAGTATTCCCATTCTGCCGGGCTGCATGTGAAAATATATATTTTTTCCTTTTTGAAAAACAAAGCTATATTGCCAGAGTGATCATAAAAAAAGTTTCGCCTCACGTGCTGTCGTCTGAGATGGGAGTGGTAGTGCTGAGTGATACAAGCGCAGTGTGCATTGCATTGGAGTGAGCTGGCCTTAAAGTGGACCAACACCCAGGATATTCTTAGTATACAGTACGTCCTGCTCCAGATAGATTACTTACACTTGGGTTATCCTTCGCCAGATAGCGCTGCACTGCAGAGACATGTAAAACAGGCTCCTCCCGGCCCCTCAAATACCCGGGACCTCCCACAAATCCCCAGATTTCTCTGCAGTGCTTACTGCGAAGACATGAAATTATCACTCTCTCGCATGTGAGCGGGGCTATTAGCCTGCGGCCCTGTTGGACTATTCCCACCCGTTCCTCGTGTGATGTGCCTCCCAGCCTGGGCCGCGCTGGTCCGGTGAAGGTAGACAGCACCATGTGTGCTTAAGGAGCGCTGCTCCACCGCAATCCCCTACCAAAGGGTAGGCGGTATAGGCTCATGGTGAGCCTTTATGGGATGCCCCTCCCGCATTATTGCCCCTATGCCCCGTGTAGCGGTGGGTCCTGTACAGAGGGCTGCCATCCTCCCTCATTCTCCCTGTAGCCTTGGAGAGGGAAAGAAGGGGGGGGGTGTGGGTGAGCGTGTATCGTGATTCGTGCATACGGCGTTTTGTCATGTCTTTTGACTGCTATATGTGGTATCAGCCGCTGCGCTGCCTTGTCTTTTTTACTATTGCAAATGCCGCCGCCGCGCGCGTCTTTTCCTTCATTTGGATGTTCCGCGCCGGGCGGCGGCGTTACCTCAGAAACTTCTGCGTTCTCATTGGCTGCTTGTCTGTGGGCTTCGCGCTCTTCAGGGGGGGCAGGGTCTGGCTTGGCGCGCCCTGTGTCACGGCTCGCTCTGGCCCGCCCTTCAAGGTACTCTCGGCGCCATTTTGTCAGGTCGCGTGCGCGTGTGACGGTTCTACTTACCGCGGTTCGTAAGTGCCCTCGCGGGCGTTTTTTTACTCATTGTAGTGTGTTTGGTTCTGACACCCCTTCTTCCCATTTTGCCTTTCAGGCGGGTGAATCCATTGGCTTCTCCCGACCGGTGTAATTGATAGTTGGGCCTTGTATAATTACTCCCACTTCCCTAGCGGGTCATTGGGGCATCCAGGGTTGCTTTATAGCGTCAATCCCTACTGGCATATTGTGCCTAATAATCACCATATGGAGGCATCCCAGGATAATGTTACCGGGGTCCCTTTGGGACAAGACCGGATGTGTGTAGCGTGTGGGCAGCCTCATGCTGACGCTGACAAGGCACGGGTCTGTGTATCCTGTGCTGAGCAGGTGCTTGCATTGCAATCTGGCCTGCCAGTGGCTGCACCTCGTTTCACTTCACCTACTCCCCCAAGCTTAAATCTCACTCCTGTTGAGTTGCATACTAGTGGGGATTCTCAGCCTGATGTGTCTTCTAGACTGGCTACTGTTGAACAGATTATTGCTAATAGCGCGTAAGGGCCCCTGGTAAGAAGCGGCACTTGATGCCTGATGTTACTGTTTTCCCTATGGGAATTGAGGAGTTTATGAATCTGTGTGGCTATACCCCGCCTGATGAAGGGGAGCTCTGTTCTGATTCAGGCTCATCTGATGAGAGACCAAGGGGTCATGACGATTCTGGCTCTGACCCCTGGGCCCCGGATGACACTGACAGATTATTGACCCAGATCTTGAGGTTCTGTCTATCCCTCTCCCTGGTGAGGCTCCCAGGCAAAGAGGGGAGCTTTTCCATACAGCAAAATCATGTTTGGAATTTCCAGAGCAGGCACATTTCGATAACCTTGTGCTCAAGGAATGGGAGCGCCCCAGTAAACTTCCCGGGGTTCCAAAGAGTTGGGATAGGAAGTATCCCTTCCTGCTGAGGTGGTTAAATGTTGGTTATCCCCCCCCCCAAGGTGGATGCCCCGATCCTAGGGCTATCTAACACCTCTGTCATGCATTCCCCTGACTCCACTACCCTGCGGGATGCTGAGGCCCGGCGCATTGACCAGCTGGCCTCCCACGCCTTTACATGTGCGGGGACGGCGCTGCGCCCGGTCTGTGCCTCTGCTATTACTGCTGTGGCCACTAGAACCCTTATCAGAAATATGCTTGATAGTGCCCCTGATGATTTGCCTTGTGAGGTGTTTAATGCACTCTCCAATTGTGATGTTTTTGTAAATTTTGTCCTGTCGGCATTGGATGACACCATCAGAATGTGTGCCAGAACTTCTGCCCTCGTGGTGGCTATACGCCGCTCGGTTGGCTGCGCCAGTGGGCTGCTGACAATACTGTCAAGAAGGCCCTCACTGGATTTCCCTTTAAAGGACTGTGTCTGTTTGGAGACCGCCTGGACCTTTTTGCTAAGGGAGGCAGGTTACCCCAGCGCAGGCGGCAACCTCGGCCCTTTCGGGGTCAGGGTTCCTTCTCCTCCCCTTACCGTGGTGCAAGACAGGGAAGGGGGGTATCTTTCCCCGGGGCCAGGGAGATTTCTGGGGTAGAGGCAGAGGACGTGGACGTCCTGGATCCTCCTGGTGTCCCAAAGCTAAATCCTCTCCCAAGCCCCCTCAGGCATGATGGGGCGCCCTCACCCATCCGGGTGGGGGGACGGCTGCAGCACTTCGCTCACGTCTGGAGGCTTGGAGGTAGTGTCCTCCGGTTACAAGTTGGAGTTTGCTGCCGATCCCCCTCCAAGATTCATCAAGTCCCGGATTCCTCAGGACCCTGTGTCAACTCAGGAGCTAGTGCAAGCAGTGCAAGGCCTCCTGGAGCTGGGGGTCATCTGCCAGGTGCCTTTAAGAGAAAAAGGCAAGGGTTTTTATTCCAACCTATTCACAGTACCCCAAAAGGATGGTTCTGTCAGGTCCATCCTGGACTTAAAGATTCTCAACAAGTTTTGTCAAGGGCAGGCGCTTTCGCATGGAGACTCTGCGCTCTGCCATCAGTTCCCTGCGCCAAGCGGATTTCATGACTTCTGTGGACATCAAAGATGCTTACCTTCATATTCCTGTGTTCCCAGGTCATCAAAAGTTCCTCAGGTTCGCTCTGATGGATCAACATTACCAATTTGTGGCCTTGCCCTTCGGCCTCACTTCAGCTCCCAGGGTGTTCACCAAGGTGCTGGCTGGCTTGATGTCTCTACTCAGATGTCAGGGTGTCAGCGTGCTTCCCTATCTGGACGACATCCTCATCACTTCCCAGTCTCTACATCAGGCAGAGTTGGATACTCAGCTGGTGGTGCCCATTCTGGAGTGATTTGGATGGGTGATCAACCACCCCAAGTCCTCACTGTCCCCTTCCTTGATAACTCCCATTCCTAGGAATGAATCTGGATACAGTTCAGGCAAGGATCTTCCTTCCTCAGCAGAAGGTGGACAGTCTGATTGCACAGGCTCAGTCCCTCCTAGCTTGTCCCCATCCCTCCATCAGGCAGGGGATGCAGCTGGTGGGCCTGATGGTGGCATGCTTCGAAGCGGTCCCTTATGCTCAGTTCCACTTGAGGCCTCTGCAACTTCACCTATTGTCTGTATAGGGCAAGGACCCAGCGTCCCTGGGCAGGGTCTGTGTGCTCTCCCCCTGGTCCGGAGGTCCCTCTTGTGGTGGATGGACTCAAGGAACCTGTTGGGGGGGGGCAGATCCTTTCTTGCCCCTTCCTGGGAGACGGTCACCATGGATGCCAGTCTACCAGGTTGGGGGGGGGGGGGGGTTTCTGGAAATCCCTACGGTTCCAGGGGAGGTGGGGCCCTCAGGAGGCCCACACACCTATCAATGTCTTGGAGCTGCGAGCGATCAGGTTAGTTCTGGCTCGCTTGAATACTCATCTTTAGGGCCTGCCTGTTCAGTTGGCGCTCGGACAACCAGACGGCATTTGCCTACCTCAATCATCAGGGAGGGACCCGGAGCAAGAGGGCCCTCCAGGAAGTGTCTCTGATCCTGACCTGGGTGGAGGCCAATGTTCCCTGCATATCAGCAGTGTACATTCCGGGGGTGAAGAATCTGCTGGCAGATCCTCTGAGGAGGGGGACCTCTCACCAGGGAGAATGGTCCCTCTGCAACAGGGTGTTCCAAACTCTGTGCCACCGTTTGGGCCAACCAAATGTGGATCTGTTTGCGTCCCGTCACAATCACAAGCTCCTGGCCTTTGTCTCCCCGTCCCAGGATCCTCTGGCCTCGACCATGGATGCTTTAGCACTGTCATGGCAGGACATTCAGTTCCTGTATGTCTTTCCTCCATTCCCCCTGCTGTGCAGGGTTCTGTGCAAGATTGCTCTGGAGGAGGTGCCAGCAATTCTGGTGGCCCCCAGGCGGCCAAGAAGAGTGTGTTCACAGACGTGGTGCAGATGGCAGTAGACCTCCATCTTGATGGAAAATGGCTTGTCCGCCTCGGTGGTTGATACCATGGTGAAGGCTAGGAAGAAAACTACTTCTTCCATCTATTGCAGGGTATGGCGTACCTACTTTGACTGGTGTGAGTCTAGGTCTCTTCCCTGTCGGGTGTTTTCAGTCCCCAGGGTTCTGGAGTTTTTACAGCATGGGTTGGAGTCGGGACTCTAACTCAGTACTCTGAAGGGTCGGGTTTTCTGCCTTGTCTGTTTTCTTCAGAAGTCTTTTGCTCAGCATTCTTTGATTAAGACCTTTTTTCCAGGGGGTCGCTCATGTGAGTTCCCCACGTAAACCTTTGGTCCCTGTTTGGGATTTGAACTTGGATTTGTCTGCCTTGCAGGGTGTTCCCTTTGAACCTATGCAGGATGCTGCTCTGGCTGTTCTTACCCTCAAGGTTGTCTTTCTGGTAGCCATTACTTTGGTCAGGCGTGTGTCTGAGTTGGCGGGTCTTCTATTCAGCCCCCATACTTGGGAAGACACCAGGACAAGGTGGTGTTCCGCTTTAAGCCAGATTTTCTGCCTAAGGTAATGTCTGCCTTTCATTTGAATCAAGATATTGTTCTTCTTTCTTTGTGCCCTAATCCTAGCAACGCTAAGGAGAGGGTTTTGCATTCCTTGGATGTGGTCAGGTGTTTGAGGTACTACCTGGTGGTCACTGCGTCCTTCAGGAAAACTGATGCTCTTTTTGTGGTCCCTTCTGGGCCCAGGAAGGGTTTGGCTCCTGCCAAGTCTACTGTTAGCAAATGGATCCTCAGGCTGTGATTCAGGCCTATTCTGCTAAGGGGAAGAGTCCTCCCTTTCGCCTTACTGCTCATTCTACTTGTGCTATTGGTGCCTCTTGGGCCTTCCAGCAGCAGGCTTCTGTTGAACAAGTTTGCAAGGCCGCTACTTGGTCTTCTGTTCATACCTTTTCAAAGTTTTACAAGGTTGATGTTAGGGCCTCAGCTCATGCTGTTTTTGGCCGAAAGGTTTTGCAGGCGGCAGTGGTTTAAACTGTCTGCTGTTACCTTTTTGATGGGGATCCCACCCTACTTTATGGACACTGCTATTGGATGTCCCAAGTGTAAGTAATCTATCTGGAGCAGGACGTACTGTATACTAAGAATAATACAATTCTGTGAAATACTCACCTGTAGAATTGGTATTAGAAGTATACACTACGTCCTGCTCCACCCCACCCTTGGTTTTGCATTATTCTGGATCCCCTGTATGGTGATTGTTATCATTGTTATAGTTACCAGTTTGGGTGGTTAAATTCTCCCGGCTTCTCGTTCACTGCTTTTCAATGCTGGGGATTTGTGGGAGGTCCCGGGTATTTGAGGGGCCGGGAGGAGCCTGTTTTACATGTCTCTGCAGTGCAGCGCCATCTGTCGGAGGATAACCCAAGTGTAAGTAATCTATCTGGAGCAGGACGTACTGTATACTTATAATATCAATTCTACAGGTGAGTGTTTCACAGAATTGTATTTTTGACTATCCTGGGTTTTGGTCCACTTCGGTGGGGCACCCCGATCGGGGTCACCCCGCTGTGTGAAACCCCCCAGAAAGGCCCAAAAACTCACCTCTCCCCGCTCCCACGTGACCGATGCAGCCAATCCCCGCCGGCGGGCAAGTGGAAGGCAGCGACAGACAAGAGAGCGTGCCCGCCGCCACCTCCCGTGCGTCACTCTTACAGGGCGTGCGCCCGCCATTCACAAACGGCCGGCGCGGGTGCGCGTCCTGCTAGAGGGACGCGCGGGAGGCGGCGGCGGGCGCCGCTGGATCGAGGAGCAGGTAGGGATTTAGAGGTTTCTGGGGGGTTTCACCGATCGGGGTGCCCCGCAATCAGGGAGCTGATCGGTCCGGGAATCTTATAGATTCCCGGGCCAATCATGGGAGGGTGGTGGTCCACTTTAAATGACAGCACAGAGGGCTACTTTTTAGCCTATCACTGAAATAGGGAATGTCAACTTGACACAAGCCTCAGGATTTTATTTGTGGTCTGGGCCGAGGGAGAGGTGCTGGAGGCAGCAAAGAGGAATTGGCAGGCAACTGATTGACTAGTGGTGAAGGGGGTATCACATTTATTATTTGAAATGTTTATATAAGTTTGGCCATTACATCACCAAGTGTAATTCATTTTGTGTTTGGGTTTTTCCCAAAGCTCTAAATTGATGTTATCTATATAAAATTCCCACGCAAACAGTTAGTTGAAATGAGGCATTGTGTGGTGTTGTGGATTTGTTGCAGATGGCTGGGTATGTTTCCATTTTTAGTTTAGTGCTTGGTTGTCAAGACAAAATACCCAGCTGCATTGCAGGACCTGTAGCGCCATTACCTGCTCCTATATATCTCGCAGTAAACCCATCCGCCCACATTGCGCGTCTGCGCCTTACCATGCCTCATGCCATCCGCATGTTGGATGAATTGCAGGGGCGAAAATCTGTTGTATTTACAGCATGCTAATAGCTGTGGGAGATAAATGAAACATTTATTTTGCTATTAAGGAATTCAGATTTGCTAAGACAATTGGAGTTTTTATTTTTTTTTTTCTCTTTTGAGTGCAAGTAGTAAAATTTATTTTTTCCATAAAAAGCCTCATTTATTTTTATAGTAATTTGATGACACATCTGCTTGCTTTATTCGGCTGAAAGAGGGAAATGCTACTTCTTGGTGTTTTTGTAAAATTGCTTGGTTAAATTATTTTCCAAACCGTTCAACTTTTAACGAATGACATTTGATACCAGCTCTGGAAAGTAATTTTATCTAATTAAGTAGATCCATCTATAAACTATTGAAACATTAAGATGACAAACTGTTCATTCAGGATTATTTTAATTGGTACAATTATTGTAATTTTGACGCAATTATGTGTTGAGTTAAAAGCTTTTGTCTAAATCATTTTAGCCTTTTTTTCCTTAAAAAAAAAAAAAAACACCAGATAAAAGCAAGTTGTAAAATGAAAAGATTGTTTATCTGTTCATCATTATCAGATATCATCCAATATTATGAAATATCTAAATCTGTATCTTACCCTTTTCTTGTAATAAAATAATTGTTTTTTTTAGATTAAGTAACTTGGGACCTTTTTTTGAGATTGATATTTACATTGAATATGGGCCTTAAAGGGAAAGTCCGTTTTCAATGGCATTTTTAAGTGTATATTGTTTTGTGCTGATATTGTGTCCTCAAGGTGCTGAGCTTATGTTTTTTTCCTTTATGTTAGCAACTATGGAAGCAGTTTCCACTACCTGCATTCTATTGCTATTGGCACTGCTGAGGTGTAAGAGCTCACTTGCACTTACACATACCTAGCAGCAGTGTTGTGTACAGGACTTTCTGCTCTCTTTTTGATGTACTGTTACCAGTAGTTACCAATAGTGACACATTGCAGGTAGTGAGAATTTTTTTCTTTCTTTAATAAAACACTATTTTGCCAACATATGAAAACATAAAAAAAAATTAAAACTTCCCTTTTTAAAGAGGAGGTTTTTACACATAAACCTTTCCTTAGGGGGCATCCCAAATCCAGATGTACCACGTATGCATCAAAACTCATCCCCCATCTTCTTCTTCTTCTTTTTTTTTTTTTTTTAACCCAAGTGTCTAAGAGCAGAATGTATGTCTACTTGCAGAAGGAACCAATTTGCCTTACCTTGCAGACCATCTGCCAGAGGATTAGTTTGTGCATTTTCAACCCATGTACAGAAGATTTTGCTTACAATTACAGGTACCGGTGGTGTGTAAAGGCAAAAAAAACTTGGTCCCCCTGATGGGAGAGACTGATACAGGAAGGGGGATTCAAGAAAATATATATATATATATATATATATATATATATATATATATATATATATATATATATATATATATAATTTTTTACGAGTAACTGTATGGAAAAACATATACTTGTTGTCAAACCCCGGGGGCACCTGTCTTCTCGGTGAGCCTACAACCCACAATCTCTATCTTCACCTTTAGCCAAGCCCCCGTTTGCCGGGACGCTTTAAATGCCTCACCGGACACGGTTGCCCCCAGGACTCAAAGGATGTAGCTCATAGGGGTTAAGGTTAGTACAGGTGGCGTTTAGGCTAGCAAGGTCGGCACCAGGTATCAACACAGGAACTCAGTATTAGCACACCTAGCTAAACGCTATCACAGGCAGTGACAGACTGAGGAGATAAAACCTTTATAGGGCTGAACCTAATGGGACTGGACAAGAGGAATGTGTGTCATTGGTGCTTTTTACTATCTTTGGGCTGATTGCCCTCATTGCCTCATTGGCCCTTTACATCAAGCTCTGGCGACATCGCTGACTGCAGCGCTGCAGCCTGATGCGGCCCAAGGATGCCGCTGGACGATCTATTGAGATGTATGAGACAAAGCACTACCCCTCCCTTCTCTTAATAGAAGACAGTGGTGCAGCATTATGCAGTAATTCCATCATGGCTGCTCCCATGAACAATAAGGGTTAGTTACACTGCACTGGCCCTTTGAAGCCTGCTCATCTGTTTGCTGAAACATCTTTTTATCTAGCCTGGCCCAGAGGCTAATATAATATAGTTCAATACCTGAGAATTGCGGGTACATGTGCATGGTTGTGTTTAATTTTTTTGATATTTTTACACCTGGTGGAGTAATAAACCTTGATCTGGACATTCAAAGCACGTTGATAACTATTTGGCTTTTAGCTGGAGCAGATGGGTATTTTTATTGAGCATATGTTCCAGGACTAGACATTTGTTTACTCTAAAACCTGTTTTAAATTCTTTATTTGTTCTTCAGTTGCTTGGGTTTAATTGCTTATTTATTTTTAGCAAAGGTATTCATAGTGAATGTCGACCCATGCCTTTATTAAGAGAGACAACCAAATAACTGCAGACATCGGCCCCTTTTATTTAGAAATCTCTTCATTTAGAATTGTTAAATGCTTCGCTAAACCAGCGAGAGCACTTTTTCAGTAAACCAACTGGACCAACAGCCTTGCACAGTTGAAAATAAAAACTCACCTCATGCATAATACTGAATCATTGCTCCTGCACTCACTCAGAGCTAAAATGTCACCTCACTGATTTTTTTTTTCCTGGTTGCAGCCATCTTGAAGCACTCTTGAAGCTTTCTTTCCCATCTGTGGAAGTTGTCCAGAGCTAGAGATAGATCAGTCCTTTGACAGCGTTCTTCACGTAGCCTTTCCCACCCAGTAGATCTCGCTTATTCTCTCAAGAGTATGCTGCCCTAAGTATGTTTTGAAAAAACGTAAGTTAGTTACCTGGTAACTTCTTTTCTAAACATCCTAAAGGGCAGTGTACGGGTTTCCCTCAGGCTGTCGTTGGATGCATTTTCTTAATGCTTAATTACAAGTAGTGTTTTGGTCTGTCTGAATTTTTCAGATCTCTAAAACAACTGAAGGGTGGGAGGAGGAGTCAAAGCTTCATTACTGGTGATCATGTGTTCCTATCTAGGGGCAGAGCAATAAGGTCTCAAGAGTATGCTGCCCTTAGAAAAGTTTTCTCACCAGGCTCTGAATCAACCCCAGGTGCAATAAGCTGAGGGGGTGTAGGGAAGGTGACGAGAGAGAGACCTGAACTCCATTTACCAGTGCTTCTGTGTTGGTCCCTGCCCGCGGCATCAGTCACAGAAACGTGGCCACGCCCTCTTCATTCACTACAATAGAGAGGGCATATCATACCTCTGCTGAACCCCACTGAACGCCCACAAACTTGTTAGCTTTCCCCGGTTCCTGTCCGCAATTGCGGGCCGCAGACGAATCCCTGTCCCTGCAGCTGTTCGTGCTCCTGCACCGAGATAGGCTGGGCGTGTGGGAGAGCGAACCCCACAGGAAAAACAGGGATGCAGCTGCCCTTGAAAACAATGGCTTTATGCCGTGCATTATTATGCAGTGTATGAAGTTCAGATTGGATGAACGCCTGCACATGCACCGTGGATACGGTAAAAAAGTGAGTAGAGTGGGCGATCAGGGGGGTTTTACACATTTGGGATGCCCCTGGGACAAGAACCAATCACCAGGATAGTGGAAATCTAGATAATGATTGGTTCACTTTAAGTGGCTGTATACACATACCCTTCCATTTTATAAGATAAATCTAAGTAAGTTCCAGGACCCTGCTTCCAAACTGTTAAAAGCCTTCTTGCACCTCAGCTTAGAAAAGTAATGGCCATCTTCAGGAAAATATTAGTAAAATCTACAGAGATGGCCATGATGGACCTAATCCTTAGGCTGGTTTTACTTTAAAAACCAGCCTAAAGCTCAATAGTTTGCAATACACTCTGCAGAAAACCACATTTTTTTTGGTCCTACTTTGTTTAAATGAGGGTTACATTCTCTTCCCAGGCTAAAATGTAAATGTTCTGCCAATTTGTGCATTGCTAAAAAGGGAGCTGGCTGAAATATCTGTGGTGGTGTGTGCACAGAAAGCTTTTCAGGACCCTCTGGCCTAATAAGCTTTAACATTTCAACAGCTGTTGAGCTCTTTCACTGCATCCTTTGTATCAGTAAAAATGCATCAAGTGGCAATCATTTTTGTCTAGATAGTTCTATTTATCAAAATATAGTTTTCCTTTGTTGCCCTTGTTGAGATAAAACATGAATTCTTTATTTCTCAATCCCAGGCGTATGATGGCATTCTGGCTCTTCCGGTTTCTCATGCTAAATTGTATTTCAATAACAAGCTCTCCTTGTAAGCTTTGCAGAGCTGCTTGTTGGGAACTTCACAGCAAACACCAGTGTGGCTCTTGAAGAGTGCCGCTCTATAGTTCTAGTATTGTATTAAAGGGCTGGCCACATTGCGTAGAAATATGGAGAGGCATGCAAAGAAGTTGTGTCAAAAGTTAGTTTGAGGAGTTCTTTTGGTGAATAAATAATTCAGTGTGGATTCGAATAGTAGAGCCCTCATTCTGTCAGCAGCTGGGTGAAGTTTTATGAAGTTTTGGATTATAAAAGGCAACTTAACCTAGATTTAGGTCTATGAAGTTTCTCCTTCATTCAGGTCATTGTATAGCTGTAGGATTGAAACAAGGCAACAGGATTGCTGTTTTTTTCTTGTAGATGTTTTTCTAGTCATCAGATTGGTTTTTACAAATTGTTCAGGAACATCAATTTGCAGTAACACCAGTTCACATCCTCCATCTACCTAAAATGGCATGAAAGTAAGGCGTTGATTGCATAAGCATTTATCCCTGCAGATAGATTTAACCCCAACTTAAAAAAGCTCCTACTATTTTTGTTTTATTAGATTAAAGATTAATTCCTTCCCTACCCCCAATACCAGTCAAAACTCTGTTGGCTATGGTACAAAGTGGTTGATAGCTATTTATAAAACAATTCCAGACCCACATCAAAGGTATTTACCATATATACCAAAAGCAGCTTCTTTGGGGTTTTTCTCTATTTCACTGTTTTGCTGTTATCAGTAAAGTAGTCTTTCCTCAGCTGAATTGTAACTGCCCCGCCCTAGATATTTGGACACAGCTGAAAGAAACTTTGAAAATCTTTTCCAGTAAACATAATCATTACCTTTTTTTTTACTATGTTTATTCTGGAATATAGCAGGAGGAACCTTTATTTGTTTGGCTATGTTATAGAAATACTTGTGCAATGATCATTTTAAATCCCTTATGACCCATGTATCTTGAGTTGCCCAGGTCTTGTTCCAGCCAAGACGTTGACCATCGTTTTGACTCTTGGATCTTCTTCCCAATGCCTGCTTGAGAGAAGACATAAGTGAAATTTCTCTGGCTTCATTGTATTGCTTTCCCTACTGTATTATTCCATATCCCCTATCTTTTTTTTTTTTCTTATTCTCTTTCCCTTATGGGTTTGTGTTCGCATTTCTCTCCCTGTTCTGGCTTGATGATCTATAGTCTGATGCCATCTTTTAATGCCCAGTCTAGGCAATTGCAATAATAAGGTCACCTGAAGCCTGTCTCCAATTCTTGCAGCGTGCTGTAGGGGAGCCCCAAAGTTTAATATTTAAGTGGACCTACTGTACAACCTGAATTAAAAATAAGTTATTATGGCCCATACTTTTCTTAACCCTTCTGGATTTTAGATCTTGCGACTGCAGCCCTAGTCTCTCGGTTAGGCATAACCACGTATTCCACTGGCAGATCTCCATGCCAGGGGCACCCATAAGCTGGAGCACATTGTGGGTGATTAGTATCTCCAATACATGAGGCTGTGTAGATATAATTTTCGAAGCAAGAGAAAATTTTTCCTTGCCCAAAGTTTGTGAATCATTGGGTTTGGGTCAGAACTTTCTGAGTGTGGGTTGGCCAGACTGGAGCTTTAAGGTTCTAATTAAAATTCTACTCCCAGTAAGCTGATTTTGTGGATGCAGCATCTGTCATTTCAAAGGAAATGACTGGATGGAATTGTCCCGATGAAAAGCTAAGCTGTGAAGTATTCTACACTCCCTCATGACTCAATCATAATGTTTATCGCAGATGGCAGGCAGCTCTTAAATAGTATGACAAGAAAGCAGCTCATGGATGTTACAGAACATGTCAGCTCCATAATGGCCTTCACTTTTAAATAAGTAATTGTGTGTCCTGAGTGTTCAACACATTATCTCCAACAATGCAAACATTAGACTGAATAAAATAAATGTATTGTTTTTTTATTTTCATAGTATTCATTTTTACCTGTCAAGCAGAAGTTTAAAGTATTTGAGTCAAACAAATAATCACAGTAATGAAAAAAATGTAGGCTGGAGACTCCACTACTTTCATTAACTGATAAAGCCGCGCTTACAATAAAACAGATATTAGACCAGCATATTAAACAATCATTAATATTCAAAACGCAGGAGTCCATAGACTGTGTCAGATCAGTCCAATTGCAAATATTCAAAATAAAGTGCTATATATAAATAAACAGCATGACTCCGCGGAGTGGAAGTAGTGATTGGATTTTTAGATCCTTGTATTCCACAATCAAACCAGGATAAACTTCACCACCTGTGCTCTCAATTCACTGTGTGTCCCAACACCAGATTTTTAAATGCACGTACCAGAAATACTCTTTCAATACAGCATGATCAATCCACAAGCGCAATAAAGTTGCAATTCTTATAATTTTAAAGCAGTATCACGCTATGTGTTCTCTCTGATTTCTTCCCATTCATATTCAATGACCCCTAAATAAATTAATGGAGCTTTGAAGGAGGAAATTAATATCTATACCAACAACTGAGGAAGTAATTAAGCTTGTGGATTGATCATGCTGTATTGAAAGAGTATTTCTGGTACGTGCATTTAAAAATCTGGTGTTGGGACACACAGTGAATTGAGAGCACAGGTGGTGAAGTTTATCCTGGTTTGATTGTGGAGTAGTTTGGGGGGAAGGGTTTTGACCTGTTTTTGGTCAGAGCCCTAGGGAAGATATATCTGGATACTCTACACGTCTGCCCCTGCTCTCCTTATTTATAAATGAACTGAAGGGGGGAGTACAGGTACTAAGAACAGTACCTAACTGTTGGAGAGCTTGTTGTAGGAGTGCATGTTAGTCATGGAAATACATAGATACATACTAATAGTTAATATTAAAACACTTAAACAAGTTTATTTCACATATTCATTTTTCACATATTTTACAAAAATTAAATATAAGAAGACATTATACATCAAATGTTGGGGAGTACAATGGTAGGGACTATGGTCCTCCCCTCTAGTTGTCCTGGAAGGACTTAGTTCATGCAATTGATATCTTCACCAGCACTTGGGTAATTTCCCACTCAGTTGTAGCAAGTGTTGTTATTTGTGCAAACGTTTCGCTTTAGTCAGCTTCATCAGTGCACTTCATTATTAAGTAACTAGATAAATAATTCGAGATAATTACCTTGACATGGTGCCCATAAAGTGTCAACAGTCTGTAATTATTGCAAAATTGTAGAGGATCATACCTTTGCTTACTGAGTTTGGTTGTAAGGCAGCGCTTGTGTTTGGATTGCCTGTTCCAGTAATTGCCTAAGTATACAAGGAATATATTGTGTACATATATATATATATGCAATTTGCATGGGTATAAAATGTTGGGTAATATTTCTAATTGTCAGAATAAATAAATATATATGGCATACCTGTTAATACCCTTTTGTATATTCAATAAGTGGGTCTCCTTTACCCCTTAGGGGTGTCAGCTTTCAAGTAGCTGTGGAGCGGATAAGGAAGTAAAGTCAGCTGATAGCTTAAGTAAATACGTGTAAGGGGTTTCAAGTATATTTATATAAATGGCTTACCTTTGCCTGGACGGAGTCCCTGCGGGATGGTCCTGCTGAGGGGCAGGTCTGTAGTGGGCTGCCGTTGTCGCCTGCAAATGTGCGCCAGTCTGGAAAGTGTGTGGTGGCGCGTCTTTTTGCAGGCGTGGGCGCCGCCTACATACGGGGCCGTCCAATCGGCGCTCTGCGATTAGGGGGGGGTGTATACCTCCCTGAGCGCCTTGCTGTCTTCGTACTGCGACTGTACGGATGACGTGGTGCTCGTCATCCGTTCATCGCTGATTGGCAGCATGAGGGTGACGCTTGCTGCGTCACTCTCTGTCGGGCGGCCTCCGTACCGCTTGTACGGACTTCCGTCCTGGCAGGGCGCTGCCATATTTAAAAATCGTACGGACATGTCTTAAGAATGGGCAGGGGGAGGACAGGAATCGCAATGACAAGCGCTGTCTTTTACATTTTTGTGAACTTAGTAATTAAAATAAATTAAATTAAATAGGAAATAATAAGTAATAATCATAATAGAAATAATCTAATAGTAATCTCATAGTGAGAGTTTTTTTATAGTGTTACTTATGGAGGGTGATGTTGTCTCATTTGATACTATGTATTTTACCTATGCTGGTTATTGGGTGTTCGTTACTAGATTTAACATTTGTGTTATTTTTAGTTATTTTTATTTTTAAAGCTAGCATGGATTTAGTACTGTGCTAATTTCTGTGTTGGTTATGTTGTTTAGGTTTGTTGTTTGGTTTTTTATTTATTATTTTTATTTTTATTCTGTTTAATTTTATTTACATTTCTCATAGAGCTCGTTTGGTCATTGTTCAATGAGGAATCTATTATGTTATAGAATTGTTGGGTCTGTCCTACTATGCTTATTTTAGGAAGGGTACAAAACTGCAGGCGTCATTGATGCCTGGTGGTGTTAACGCTTTAAGTGTGGTTATCCATTGAGTCTCCTTTTGCAGTGTTATTTTTCTAATGTTGCCCCCTCGGGGGTGTTGGTGAATTCTGTCAATCACTTGGAAGGTAGCGCCAGTGGGAGATCCATTATGTTTTTGAGCCCAGTGTTTTCCAACTGGTGTGAGTAAATTTCTGATCTTGATGTCCCTTATATGCTCGTATACTCGTTTTTTTAGCTTTCTGTTGGTCTTTCCTATGTAGAACATTGGACATGGGCACATTAAGATGTATATCACGTCTTTTGTGTTACAATTAGCATAGTGTCTTTGTTGTATTGTAAGTCCTGTCGGTATTGTGATGGTTTTGCCTGTTTTTATGTATTTGCATGTCGAGCAGCTTTCACACTTATATGTGCCTATTGTTTTGCAGCAAGACGTTTTGTTTTCTTTAGTATAGTGGCTTTGTACTAGATCGTCTTTAATTGATCTCGCTCTCCAAGCTCTCCAACAGTTGATTGTGGAATACAAGGATCTAAAAATCCAATCACTACTTCCACTCCGCGGAGTCATGCTGTATATTTATATATAGCACTTTATTTTAAAGTATTTGAGTGTTGAGCCTAATTTAGTTGCTTGCTTTAACTACCTATAAAATCTATTTTAGGGATGTCCGTTTATTTGCTGGTATAGCACAAAAAAGGGTTTTGCAGCAGTCCAGTCATGAAATGACCAGGGCACTAACACCTAGCATTGTGGGCTAGAGGAAGGGATGGATGTACAGTAGTTGGAGTGGAAGTGCTTGTGAGATTTGAATGAAAAGGCAAAGTCCAGTATGACACCTTGGCATTGAGATTGTAGTGTAGCAGCTAGACTGTAAAGTTGTTAACTGGGATTGTGTTAGAAGAAAAAGGGAGATTGGATCATGGCAAAATGGCCAGTTCGGTTTAGGGAGCGCGGAGGGAGGAATGACCACTGTTAAACAGAGCAAGATAGGAGAAGAGAGATTTGGGCCAGAGAGATGTTTGCGTGTCATATGCATTACAGTGATATTGGAAGCCCATTGAAGATTCTGAATTGGGGAAGACCAAGTATAGATTGAAAAAAGGAGTCCTAGAAAAAAAAAAAGGAGTCTTAGGACGGTACTTGTGGGACGCCAACAGTTAGGATGAGGAAATGAATGTGTTTGAGTAGGGTAAACTAAATGGTTTGTTATGGAAACAGAAGAACAAAGAGTGCGAGAATTTGAGAAGCAGGAGTTGTCAACTCAGGTGGGCCTTAGAGATAAGAGATGGTAGTCCTTGTTCAGTTAGCTAGTTCTCCCTTTCAGGGCTGGGGGCTGGGAATTGGACAGAAAATCCAACACCCAGGAGGTTGTAGATTAGCGTTAAACTGCAGCACAACCTGGTATGCTGTTCCTTCACCCAGAGAATCCTGATGGGATGCCCTGCAGTGTGGAATCCCCCAGAGTTTTTTTCTGTGCCGCTCTGAGATCTTTCTGGTAAGGGTTGATTCAGCACTGTATTTATTGGTGAGGAAATCCTTTTTCTTATAAATTTTTCCCACGGTCCTGCTCATTTATATTTGGCTGATTTCTTTTTAAAAATGCACTGCGAAATATAGTGCTCAATTGCACGAGGAAATTAGAAAATTAGTTTAATCACATTTGGTAAACAAAATACGGTGCTGGATCAACCCTAAAGACTCCAGGCCGGTAGTTGCTTGCCTTTTAAGAAAACCTATATAATCCCAAGATGCTGCATGTCTATAACTTTTCCTACCTGGCACATGCTACATGGTCAGGCTTCCCATACAGTGTAGCCCTCTTTAAGGCAGACCTACACTCTTCCTGGGAAAGCTGTGCTCACAGTAGACCTATACACTTTCTAGGACAAAAAGCCCCATCCTGCCACAATACCAAGTGCAGAGGTTTGTCTTAATTTTTACCTGCTTTTCACCCCTGGCCTATTGTGGCTGTTAGTGCCGCCGGTACCTACAGTGATACTATCAGTTGGGGAAACAATGGTGTGGACCAGGGGTTCCCAATCTTACTCTAAGTATGTCACACACCCCGCTTCAAGACATTCATTACATGTGGGTTTACTGACCTGTAGATGGCGATCTTGCAGAGATGTCAATAAAAAAAGTTAGACCCTCCTGGTCCATAAATACCTGGGACCTCCCACTCATTCCCCAGTCTTTGATCTCTGCAGACGGCGAGCAAGTCAGAAGATGGATGTCTCCTCCATGCTGGTAGCCGGGATGACTCCCGGCCCTCTATTTGATCTATTCCTGTCCGGATTCTTTATTGATTTTACTTGCCTCCCTGCCTAGGCTGCTGGTCCGGGCAAGGGTAGATGGCACCCTAGGTGCTCAGGAGCTACGCTCCGCCGTGAGACCCCATAACAAGGGGTAGGCGGCTAACCGGGTTGTTGACCCCGGTTTGGGATGCCCTGTCCCTTGGCCTTCCACCCTAGCATGGCTTCCCCCTCTCCCGGATACCCTTAGAGGGGGGGGGGCTGGTCTCTTATAGATTCATCCTTTATTGTTATGTGTGTGTGTTTGGTTGCATGTACATTCGCGGTACCACGTCGCCGGCCTCTGTGTTTTGTCATGGCGGCTGTTCACGGTGCCCAGGGGGAGCTTCTTCCCCTCAGGGCGGGGCCGGGCATTCGCGTGAACGCCTACAGCCCGACCCCCGTGCTGCGGCCGCCGCGGTTCAGGTCCCGGCCTCTGGCCGGGCGCGACGCGCGAACTGCGCTGGTCGGCCCTCCTTCTTCCTCTACCTACGCACCTTTTTCCTTCCCTGCCAGGCGTGCGTGACGGTCAGTGAGTGGCCTGTGGCCCCATTAATTTTGCTCAGTATAGTTATTCATGCCCCTCCTTGGGGTTGTTTGGCAACGCTTCTGCTATTAACCCCTATGGACATTTGCTATGTGGTCTGGTTGCTGTGTTTGTGTGTTCCAGGTGGACCATTGTTCCTATTAAAGGGGGGTTCTCCTGGTCCTAGGGTCCCTGGTTAAATTTAGGGGTCTGTAAATTCCTCCCACGCGAGACTTAAAGGGGCATCCCGGGTTGCATTACTGCGTAATTCCCTCAGGGCATTGTGCCTATATATAAAAAATCACCATATGGAGGCTTCCCCGGATACTGGGCTTGTGCCCCCCTCGGGGCAATCCAGGCTGTGTTTGGGGTGTGGGGTATCCCTTTTGGGGGATGATGTATTTCTTTGTGTACCCTGTGCGCAACGGTCTATTACGCGGCAGTCCGGATCTTAGGCGTCTGGTTCTGCTCCGCCAGTCTCCTCTCCGTCTCCCCCTCGCTTGACACGTACCCCATGTGATGTGGTCATTGGTGGGCAGTCGCAATCTGAGGTGTGTGCCAGATTGGCCAATCTTGAAAAATTGTTTTCCAGTGCTGTTGCCAAAAAGGCCACGGCAAAGCGAAAACATTTGTATACAGCCACGCAGGCCTTTGATATGGAGGAGTTTGACCCCCTGGATTGGTCTGATTGTTCCCTGCTTGAGGAAGGGGAGCTGTTTGAGGAGTCTGAGGGCTCCGATGACCAGCAGTTTGTGGGTGCTGATACCGAGCAGGGCCAGGGGGATTCCTTGGATACCTCTAGGGTCCTGGCTCATATGTTTGAGGTCCTGGCTATTTCTCCCCCTGAGGCGGCTCCTCCGCTGAAGGGGGAGTTCTTTGAGGTGACCAAGCCACGCTTGGAATTTCCTTATCAAAAGCATTTTGATAGTATCATTCTCAAGGAATGGGAGAGGCCGACTCGGCTTCCGGGTGTCCCTCCGGGTTGTGACAAAAAATATCCCTTTCCGGCGGACGCGGTGAAGCACTGGTCGTTCCCCCGCCCCCCCCCCCCCGCCCCCCCCCGAGGTGGATGCTCCTGTTTTGGGGTTGTCCAGCACCTCAATCCTGCATTCTCCGGAGTGCACTACTCTCAAGGATGGTGAGGATAAACGCATTGACCAGATTGCTTGTCATGGTTTTGCCAGTGTTGGGTCGGCCTTGCGGCCGGTTTGTGCTTCAGCGCTTTTATTGGTAGCTGCCAGGTCAGTTGTTAGAGGACTGTTGTCCTCTTCCGGGCTTGACCCGGCTAGTGAGGAGTTTACCGCCCTTAAGCGATGTGAGTTGTTTTTGTTCTTTGTGCTGACCGCCTTGGATGACATGTTGGTGATGTGTAGCAGAGCTTCGGCCTTGCTTGTGGCTATCCGGCGGTCGGTTTGGTTACGCCAGTGGGCGGCTGATTTTGTGTCCAAAAAGTCACTTACGGCCCTTCCCTTTGTGGGGTTGAGGCTCTTTGGAGAAAAATTGGATTCGGTGGCAAAGGGGGGTAAGTTACCTCAGCGTAAGAAGCAGCGTTGCCCCTTTCGGGGGCGGCTTCCTTCACTCAGTCCTTTCAAGGGGCTAGAGTTGGCAGGGGTTCGGCTTTCCCCTCATCCAGAGGTGATTCCTGGTCCAGGGGCAGGGGTCGGGCCTGTCCAGGACACAGTTGGGGCTCTAAGCCTAAAGCCGCTGCCAAGCCGGCTCAGCAATGAGGGGGCACCCTCACCCTTGCGGGTGGGGGGACGGCTGCAACTCTTCTCCCGGGTCTGGGTCCAAGAGGTCTCAGACAGGTGGGTTCAGGAAGTGGTGTCTTCCGGTTACAAGCTGGAGTTCGAGTTCCGGCCCCCTCCCAGATTCTTCAGGTCTCGGGTGCCGTCAGATCCTCTGGCCGCTCAGGGGCTTCGGGCGGCAGTAGCAAGTCTCTTGGACATGGCTGTCATCTGTCCGGTGCCCCCCTCGGACCGGGGCCTGGGCTTCTGTTTCAATTTGTTCACGGTGCCCAAGAAGGACGGATCCATTCGTCCCATTCTGGATCTGAAGCTGCTCAACAGGTTTGTCCGTCCCCGGAAGTTCTGTATGGAAACTCTGCGCTCAGCCATCCACTCACTTTGTCAGGGGGACTTTATGACGTCCATAGACATCAAGAATGCTTACCCATATTCCAATATTTCCGGCACACCAGAGATTTCTCAGGTTTGTAGTGGAAAATCAACATTTTCAGTTTGTGGCTCTTCCGTTTGGCCTTACCTCGGCTCCAAGGGTTTTCACCAAGGTGTTGGCGGGAGTGATGGCCATCCTCAGAGCCCGGGGCATCCGCATCGTGCCATATCTGGACGACCTTCTCATGGCGTCTTCCCTCAGTCAGGCACAGCTGGATACCAGGACCGTGGTGTCCACTCTGGAGAGTTTCGGTTGGGTGATCAACTATCCCAAGTCCTGCCTCTCTCCCTCCAGGGTGGTGGAGTTCCTGGGAATGTCTCTGGATACTTCTCAGGCCAGGGTGTTCCTCCCCCGGGCCAAAGTTCTTCTGATTCAGGCATTGACTCAGCGCCTCCTATCTATCCCCCGCCCGTCCATCCGGCTGGGGATGCGACTGGGGGGATTGATGGTGGCATCGTTCGAGGCGGTTCCATTTACCCAGTTTCACACAAGGACGCTCCAGCTCCATCTCTTGGCAGCCTGGGACGGATCCCCGCTGTCATTGGATCAGTCTTTTCTGATGTGCCCCGGGGTGCGGCGCTCCCTTCGGTGGTGGCTGAAACCAAGCAATCTGACGAGGGGCAGATCCTTTCTGACCCCTCGTTGGGAGATGGTCACCACGGATGCCAGCCTGTCAGGTTGGGGGGGGGGGGATTTTGGAGGGATCCTTAGTTTCAGGGACTGTGGGGGCCTCTGGAGGCTCACGATCCCATCAATGTTCTGGAGTTGAGAGCCATCAGGTTGGTTCTGGCTCACTTGACTCATCAGTTGCGGGGTCTACCGGTTCAAGTTCGGTCGGACAATCAGACGGCGGTCGCCTACATCAATCACCAGGGAGGGACTCGCAGCAGGCATGCCCTCAGGGAAGTGTCCTTGATCTTGCTTGGGCAGAGAGCAATGTCCCATGCATCTCGGCGGTGTACATTCCGGGAGTGGACAACACGGAGGCAGACTTCCTGAGCAGGGGGTCATCTCGCCGGGGGGAATGATCTCTCAGCCCCAAGGTGTTTCGGTCGCTTTGCCACCGGTGGGGGACTCCGGATGTGTACCTCCTTGCCTCTCGTGACAATCACAAGCTTCCGGCATTTGTGCCTCTCTCGCAGGATCCGCTGGCTCTGGCAGCGGATGCCATGTCTCTGAACTGGAGGGATCTGGGGTTTCTGTACCTGTTCCCTCCGTTTCCCATGGTGGGCAAAGTGGTGCGCAAGCTGGCCCTAGAGGGCGCGTCAGCAATCCTGGTGGCTCCAAGATGGCCAAGACAGGTTTGGTTCGCAGACTATCAGTTAGATCTGCCCCTTCTGCCGGATCTGCTCACTCAGGGTCCACTGCTCTACCCCAATTTACCAACGCTGGCTTTGACGGCGTGGCTGCTGAAACCTCCATCTTGAAGGAGGAAGGTCTTTCTGATGCTGTCATTCAGACTCTGGTTAGGGCTAGAAAGAAGTCTTCCTCTGCCATCTACTATAGGATTTGGAGGTCTTATATTGATTGGTGTGAGGTCCGGGCCTTGCCTTGCAGGGCGTTTTCTATCCCTAGGGTTTTGGAATTTCTGCAACATGGTCTGGACCTAGGTTTGCAGCTTAGCACACTGAAAGGGCATGTTTCTGCCCCGGCGGTTTTCTTTCAAAAGTCTTTTGCTCTTCATCCTCTGGTTAAGACCTTTTTCCAGGGTGTTACGCATGTGCGGCCTCCTAGGAACCCTTTGCTCCCAGTTTAGAATTTGAATTTGGTTCTTTCTGCCTTGCAGGGTCCTCCTTTTGAACCTTTGCAGGATATTGCACTTTCTACTCTTACTCAGAAGGTTGTTTTTCTGGTTGCTATCACTTCCGTTCGGCGTGTATCAGAGTTGGCGGCCTTGTCCATTAAGGCCCCTTATTTTGAGAGGCATCAGGACAAGGTTGTTTTCCGCTTCAAGCCAGATTTCCTTCCTAAGGTGGTCTCTTTTCATTTTAATCAGGACATTGTTCTACACTCCTTGTGTCCTAAGCCCAGCAATGACAAGGAGAGGGTTTTGCATTCTTTGGATGTGGTTCGCTGTGTGAAGTACTATTTGGTGGCTACTGCCTCTTTTCGTAGGACTGACACCCTTTTTGTGGTGCCCTCTGGGCCTAGGAAAGGTTTGGCTCCCATTAGTAAATGGATTCACCAGGCCATTGTTGGGGCCTATTCTGCTAAGGGGAAGATTCCCCCTTTTCGTGTTACTGCTCATTCTACTCGTGCTGTTGGGGCGTCCTGGGCTTTCCAGCATGAGCAGGTTTGTAAGGCTGCTACTTGGTCTTCAGTTCACACTTTTTCCAAGTTTTACAAGGTTGATATGCGGGCTTCAGTGGATGCTGTTTTTGGCCGCAAAGTTCTGCAAGCTGCAGTGGTTTAAGTTGTGCATTGTTGCCTTGTTTTTGGATCCCTGCCCTTTATGGACACTGCTATTGGATGTCCCACATGTAATGAATGTCTTGAAGCGGGGTGTGTGACATACTTAGAATAATACCATTTTGTGATTACTCACCTGTAAAATGGGTATTATAAGTATGTCACACACCCCGCTTCACCCTGCCCTTTGGTATTCTGGATCCTTTATATGGTGAACCTTTGTTAGTTTTAATTGGCTTTCCTGGTCCCTTTACCATACTGCTATCTTTATACTGGGGAATGAGTGGGAGGTCCCAGGTATTTATGGACCGGGAAGGTCTTACTTTTGTTTTACATCTCTGCAAGGTCGCCATCTACAGGTCAGTATACCCACATGTAATGAATGTCTTGAAGCGGGGTGTGTGACATACTTATAATACCCATTTTACAGGTGAGTAATCACAAAATGGTATTTTTTTCATCTTCCACTTCTCATTTTCTAATGATCTCAAGTACCACCTAGATAGTAAGTGGGGCTTTGTGGCACCTAAACTGGTGGTAAATAAACACACAAAACAGCCATATAAGTGCTACATATAGTTCTCATGTAGCAAATTGGGCTTGGGTAAAGTGTAGATGGCAGAAGATTAGATTGGGGTACACATCAAAATGTCACCTAGCTGAGTACCTCTAGACAGAATCTTGAGTACCACCAACTGAGAACCTCTGATGTAGACTTGGTGCTTGGGAATTCGACATCCAGCTAAATGAGAGGTAGTATTCTGTGAGCAGGTTGAGGATGGGTGGGTGGATGGATGGGCTGGACAGAGTTTTTTTTTATTTATGTTAATGTTTGGGAAGTTGAATGTGTTGTTTCTGTAGATATAAATGCCAACTGTGGCAAACTCATGTTTTAGATACTGATCTTTGTCTGTTAAGCTGTGGCGTTGGCTCTGTGCTCTTCTTGCTGTCTTTCATTATCTGTAAAGGCATTCCCACTCTGCAAATATTTCTCTTAATGTATTCCAGTTCTGCTTTTTCATCAACTTCTGCTACGTCTAGCACTTTACAATATACGCAAGTTCTTTTTCACTTTTGCCGTGGGAAATGTCAAATGCTCTGTTCAGTCAAGGCACAGTGTCTGCATAGCGGTTGTATATTTTCTGTGGATGGGAACCAGAGCAACCACACAAAAATCCACCCTGTCTAAACTGTTTGTGTATTATCTGTAGGAATGAGTAAATTGGTCACTGCTACTTTACCAGCAGCAGCAGCAAAGGCTGTGATGGTGGGTGGATAAGGGATGGAAATATCAGTATAACAGACAATGTTATTATATTGCAGTATTGTCTGGGCAGATATCTGTGAGAAAAATATAGTTAGAATTTCTAATAATGAGCTGCTCTGTGTGTAAGCAAAATACCTCCTTTCTCTGCAACCATCTCAACCAGGTTCATCACACGGTATAGACAGGATGGGCCTACAACTGAGCTTGCAGGAAACCCCTGTCATGAGGCTGTGCAGGCTAGCATACTTCAAGTCCAAACATGCTGAGGCCAGTAGTTCATAAAGGATTGGGTAGCTACGTGGCACCTTTATCATAAACTGAAAACATTTTTTGGAAACTGGAATCCTGTTATCGGTTATCCCTGGTGTTCAGGGGCTGAGATGCAGGGAACTCGGAAGGCCACGCTACTATAAACACTATTACAATGTGATTATTTAAAATGTTTCCGTTTTTTATTGAATTCACTGTCTAAAAATTCTATCTATAAAAAAAAGTAATCACATAAACACTTCAGAAATTATACAATCCATGGTTCAATTCCATACAGTCACCTGGGATTTATTCAAAAATGTTCAAAATGACGTGTTGGGTATACTAGTTTCGCCTTTCATTTCCTCAGCGCACCTTTCACTTTAAATACATAGAGGCAGCATATGTATGGGTATAATTTTTATATGAATACTATTATATTTACGATTTAACTTTATGAATATTCATTGTACCTGTGTTTCATGTCTTCCAATCATTAACTATCGAAAAAAGGATGTTCCAAGGAAAATATTTCTAAAAGCCATTATAAGGTTCTTAGTATATTCCCTCTTGATGTGAGCGTTTTGCTTGACCCTATAGCATAATTATTGTATTAAGGATTAGTTATTAAGATTAGGAAACCATATCTTGCTTAAGGCTATTTTGTCTGCGTTGCTTACCTTTTCTCTTAATGGGAGGCTTTTGCGGCGGAGAAAGTCGGATAGCTTTTTTGCATGGGGGCTTTTTAAATAATCACATTAGTAGTGTTTATAGTAGCATGGTCAGCTACATGGACAATGATAGAGATTGGGGCTTTACCCTCCCCAAGAAATGTGTATAATTAAACAGTCTAGTATCCGTACCAGCTTGGAGTATAAATATTGGGGGTTCACATTCAAATTGGGCAGCAATATGCTGCCTTACACTTGGTAACTCAGGGAAGGAGTCATATGAAACAGTGGTGTTTGGTCTCATAGTTTGCTCAGTACGTGACTGGGGTCTGTTGGCACCAGAACCATCAGAATTTAGGAGATCTTTAAAATAAAGCTAGCCACTGCCAAGAGCTCATCCCGGGGGGGGGGGGGGGGGTAGTGATTTCCACCTCTGTATAAAGATCTGAGGAATCATTTGCGTGGATTGGCTGAGTGGCGCGCTCAGCCAATTAGCGTGTTCGCTGTCACTCTGCTCCCTTTTGCTAAGTACCTGAGCAGCGTCTGAGGTAGCCGAGTGCGCTGCCAGGCGCATCCTCCGCTGACCTTGCAGACATGGCATGCCTGCACTGCTTATTCAGAAAGACCGGGTGCGCACATGGCTACAGGTGGGTATGGACGCGGCAAGGGCTCGGGAGGTTTCACACTGTGGGGCATACTAATTTGGGAACTCTGATGTTCCTCACTAATAACTTATAAATTAAATGTCCATTTCTACACATGGAAACCAAAAAAGTGGTGTCTCTGATCCCAGCCATCTTAAAGAGGAACAGCACCCCCGATTCTCACTTTTCGGGGTGTTGTTTCTCGCAGTGGTGGTATCCCGATTTCTGAAAATCGCTGACTGCTAAGCAGCCTGGATGGCTAAGCAGCCGAGTGGCTTCGAAGGAAGTCAAGTGCACTGCCAGCTGCATCCCCCATTCACCTCCTAGCCACTGTGTGCCCCACGTCGCCCTTTCAGAAAGGCTGGACGAGGGTGCCCGCACGGCTAGAGTTGAGCCCGGATGCAGCCACAGTGCAGAGATGTGGCGAGGTCTCCGGGACAAGGTGAGTGAAATGGGGCTTCTGGAGGGTTTTACACAGCAGAGCAACCCAATTCAGGATGCCCCAAGGAGTGGAACTCGGATGGCCCTGGAATCTAAAAGTGTTCCGATGTCTCTCTTTAACTCCGTGTATTTTCTCATGGGGTATTTCATTCAGTCCAATTTTAGTTAATTGTTTAGTACATCCTTCTTTATTATTTAATCATTTACAGTCTACAGTTGTAGGTGTGACTTTTTGGGCTGATTTGACGACTTGACTTTGACTTAAAAGGTCACAGAGTGTCACTGTTATCACACGCTTTAGAATAAGTAGTGCTGATAATGAATTCTATCTGGTCTTGACATTAGGTTCAGATTTTGCTGCTGTATGATACTTTATTTCTTTGGGCTGTTTAGACGTTCATGACCTCTTCTAATCTTTTCAGTTTCCCTTCATAAACAATGGTTGCACTGTGCGAATAATAAAAGCTCTGTGCTAACAGGTTTTAGCAGAACTGGCATTAGAGGAAAGCTAATACACTTCATGTGACTTGTCAGCTGGGGGCTTTCATTCCAGCTTTTCACATCTTATCTCCTTTGGATTATTTTGTATTTTCCAAGCCCTAATCGGGAGGGAATACCTTCTGCCAAAAGAACTGTGTGGAAACAAATATATAAAAATCTAAAATAATTTTACACATTCGTTGAGCTAAATTGAGTTCAGCGTTAGACAAATAGAAACCTTTTTAATAGGCTTCATTAATATTAGATCTACTCCCACATTCCTTTTTCTAATGTACAATGTGGTACAACAAGAATATTGGTTATTGACTTAAACTGGACCAACATCCTTAGAAGAAACCATGCTCTTATGTATCCTATTCACATTGCTGCACACAAAAACTTCTGCTGTGGTCTATTTTACAACCAAAATTGTGTCCCATGAAGCTGCGGGCCATCTGCGCGGAGGAAGTTCTGCGGGGTTTCCTGCCGCTGTGCCTTGTGGGTTATGCCAGTTGAATCTAGGCAGCAGCGCAGCGTTTCAGCTTTGAGTGGATTTAGGAACAAATATGCTGACAATGATTCAGTATCATGCATGCAGATGGGGGCAAGGGAGATCTGGGTATATTTTTTCCCCCAACTGTGCAATAACACTCAATCTATGCACTACCACTGTTCAGTCCATGACCCAGTGCAGGGACCCAGTTGTAAACTGACCAGACTTCCAGATATGGTGGGACAGCCTCCCCCAAAGTATCTGTAAAATGGGACATTTTAAGTTCTCTACAGGTATTAAAATAAAGCCTATACTGACCTTTTGTCATCCGCAGTTCCAATAATGGGAGAGCAAGTGTTTCCATCCTCCGGCGCTGGGCAGATATAACAGCATCCATCAAATCGGTTTTACGCACATCTACCATGCCTATTCCATTCATTAATTTGGGGCGGCCGGGCCCCCCTTGGCACGCCCAGTCTATTGCAATGAATGGAGCTGGCCACTGATTCCGATACCACCAGCTGGATTTCTGCCCTCTTTAATTATGAAGATGCCAGCACTAGATAGTGCATTTGAGTGGGCGCACTCCGTTTAAGTTTGTGGGGACACAGTAGGACAAAATAATGGTCCAGCTGAAAGTGGGATGTTTGGTCCATTTAGTTTTGCACCTAGATGTGTAATCGCTCATTCTCTCCCTCTGGTGAGAATTAAGTTGTTGGTGCTACTCAAAGGAGCTGTGGGGGAAAAAAGGTATGTATAGACTTTTATTTTAATGCCTGGACAGAGACTTTTTATGTTTTGTAAAATAGTGGAAGCCTATCACTTAAAGCGGCCCCTTACTCTGAATAAGAGCCTATCTTATACGTTTCCCACACCCTGTACATACAGATTGCTCGCATTTAAAATCATCCTACCCGCATCTACTGCATGAGCCTTTAAACATCTAAGATGGCGGCTCATGGAACATCAGGCAGCCTGCAAACAGGAAGTGCCTTCTAACTGTGTCGCTCTGCATTCTGGGACTACTGACCTTTTCCTGACCCCAGCTCTGCTCTGTCTGAGCAAAGCACAGCTATAACCCGCCCCCCTGTACCTTATCCCCCTCTCCTGTCCTCAGTAAGTATGATGATTCTGAGTCAAGATGGCGGCGCCCGTATCCTAAACAGAGTTGCAGCTCAGTGGAGGAAAGAATAATAAGTAAGTGACTAAAAACTTAAAATATATTAATTTTAGATGCAGGGGAATTGTTTTTTAAGGGTTTGGGCTTTTCAATAAATCATGGTGAAGGTCTGGTTTAATGTCTTTACATTTAGCTTCAGCAATTATACATTTTGCATTGGAGTTATGTGGAAGTGTTACAGTCTTCTTTTTATATTTTGTATAGGATTTCCAAAAATATCCCAACAACAAAAGATGTGGAACCACTCCTGGAAATTGATGGCGACATTAGAAATTTTGAAGTTTTCCTTTCATCCAGGACTCCAGTTCTTGTGGCACGAGATATGAAGACCTTCTTACCATGCACAGTAAATTTGGATCCTAAGCTACGCGAAATCATAGCAGGTAAGTGTGACCTCGGTGGTAAAAACACAATTCAGTGAGACTCACCTGTAGAAATGGTTTTGCTTCCGATCCATTCCAGGCCTTCCATTATTCATTACATCTGGGACTTCTCCGCCCGGAGGGGCGTGGACTGCAAGATCAAAGGTGTGGCTCCTCCCGGCCCCCCTATAAATAGCTGCTTCCTAACCAAGCCCAGTAATTAAAAAGCAGTAACTCAAATAGCAAGAGGCAAGAGGAGACCATGTTACTTCACATAGCCTCCGCTTGTATTCTCTCAAAAACCTATAATCTTAAATTTTTAAAACAAGTGTCCTATGAACAAGTATGGTTCAATCACCATAAAAAAGGCATCCAGGACAATAATAAACCTCCAAGAGGGCAGGTTGGATGGCCTGGAATGGATCGGAAGCAAAACCAATTCTACAGGTGAGTCTAACAGAATTGCGTTTCATTCTAAGTATACAGCACGTCCTGTTCCAGAAGATAGTCCTTACTCTTGGGTTATACATCCAGTAGATGGCGCTGGACTGCAGAGACAGAAAAGTTGCTCCTCCCGGCCCCATATTTACCAGGGACCCCCCACAAAATCCCCAGTTCTTCTCTGCAGTCTAGGCTGCGATGTCTAGAAGATGGTTCTTTCTACTCGCAGGTGAGCGGGGCTTATTAGCCTGCGGCCCTGTAGGACTATTCCTACCCGTTCCTTTTCACTGCCTCCCAGCTTAGGCTGCGCTGGTCGGGTGATGGTAGGCAGTACCGCTGCTAGGTGCTAAGGAGCGCTGCTCCTACCGCAGTCCCCCACCAAAGGGTAGGCGGTTACAGGCCCGTGGTGAGCCTTATGGGATGCCCCTCCCGCGGCCATTTGCCCCTCGCCCCCTTTCCACTCAGTTAGGCTCCTCTTAGGTCCGCTGCTTCCCCGTCGCTCCCCCTGGGTAGATCTCCGGGGGGGGGGGGGGGGGGGGCATATATATATATATATATATATATATATATATATATATATATATTACTACGTGTTTGCTTTATGTTTGGCATTGGTTGGTTTTTGCTATGCCGCCACCGTCGCGCGCTTGTACTCTGCTCCGTGGACGGCGACGACATCGTCTCAGGCACTGCTGCGCCGTCATTGGCTGGCCTTGTCATGAGGGCGCATTTTTGCGCTCTTCGGGGTATATGCTGGCGCCATTTTGGAGCTCCTGTGCTGCGTGTCTGGCGTTTCCCTATCGCGGTCCGTAAGTGCCCCTGCGGGCTGGCTTTTCTTTATATTTCCTTGTATTATGCTTACGGGTTCTTTGCTTTATGTCTTACAGGCAGGTCAAACTTTTTTGTGGTTTCTCCCGGTCCTATCCCCTCTATTTGGCATTAACTCCTTATTGGAGGGCTATTGTATTATATATCTCCCACTTCCCTAGCGGGCTATTGGGGCATCCCGGGTAGCCTTATTGGCGTCAATCCCAATCGGCCTATTGTGCCACAATAATCACCATATGGAGGCTTCTCAGGATAATGTGCTTGGGGTTCTTTCGGGACAAGCCCCGCTGTGTGCGGCATGTGGGGTATCCCCTATAAGTGATGATGTCAGGGTGTGTGTACCCTGCGCCCAGCAGACTCTTGCGCTGCAGTCTGGGTTACCGGCGTCAGGGCCTGGAAGAGGGGGGATTATTTTCTGATTCAGAATCATCTGAGGAACAATCTAGGGGGTACGGTGCCGATTCTGGGTCTGACCCATGGGCTTCAGATGATACTGACAGGCTTTTTAGCTCCCTGCTGCTGTGGAGCTTTGGCTCCACAGCAGCAGGGGGAGCTGTTTCATACTGTTAAACCACGCTTGGAGGTTCCTGAACAAACTCATTTTAATAATCTGGTGCTCAAGGAGTGGGAACGGCCTAGCCGGCTCCCCGGGGTGCCAAAGAGTTGGGATAAGCGGTATCCCTTTCCTGCTGAAATGGTTAAGAGGTGGTCATGTCCTCCCGAGGTGGATGCTCCAGTTCTGGGGTTGTCCAACACATGCATTCCCCTGACTCTACTACACTGAGGGATGGGGAGGACAGGCGCATAGATCAGCTGGCTTGCCATGCCTTTGCCTGTGTGGGGACCGCGCTGCTTCCGGTCTGTGCCTCTGCCATTAAGGCTGTTGCTATTAAAAGCCTGCTCAGGGGTCTCTTAGATGGGGCCCCTGATGATGCAGATAGTGAAGAGTATAGAGCTCTTCTGTGTTGTGAGGAAATTGTTGCATATGTTCTCTCTGCCTTGGATGATACCATTAGAATGTGTGGCAGGGCATCTGCCTTGTTGGTGGCGATACGCTGTTCGGTCTGGCTGCGCCAGTGGGCAGCTGACAACGCTGCTAAGAAGGCTCTCACTGGTTTTCCCTTCAAGGGGCTACGCCTCTTTGGTGAACGTCTGGACTTGTTTGCTAAGGGAGGCAAGTTACCTCAGTGTAGAAGGCAGCCCCGGTCCTTTCGGGGTTCAGGTGCCTTTTCTCCTTTGTCCCGGGGCTCCAGAATTGGACGGGGAGCTTCCTTTGCTGGAGCCCCGGGGGATTTTTGGAGGATTCAGGAGGTAGTGTCCTCCGGTTACAAGATAGAGTTTGCAGCCTGGCCGCCCCCAAGATACATCAAATCCCAGTTAGCTCAAAACCCCCTGTCAGCTCAGGGTCTGTCCCTGGCTGTCCAAGGCCTTCTGGAACTGGGTGTCATCTTCCAGGTGCCCCTAAGGGAAAGGGGCAAAGGCTATTATTCCAATCTTTTCATTGTTTCCAAAAAAGATGGGTCCATCAGACCTATCCTGGATTTGAAGCACCTCAATTTGTCAGATTCAGACACTTTCGCATGGAGACTCTGCGCTCCGCTGTGACTTTCCTACGCCCAGGGGACTTCATGACCTCTGTAGACATCAAGGATGCTTACCTTCACGTACCTATCTATTCTAAGTGTGCCATACACTCCACTTCAATCTTCATGACATGTGGGTAATCTCCAGTTCGAGGGCTAACTTCTGCAGAGATGAATATGCAAAAAAGAAAGCCCCTCCCGGTCCATATATACCTGGGACCTCTCACCAATTCCCCAGTTCCTTCTCTGCAGGGAAGGCGACAAGACAGAAGATGAAGACTTCTTTTACTTGCAGGTAAGCCGGGCCAAGCCCGGCCGTTTATTGTCCCTATTGCTGGCAGGACCCTTTCTAAATTGCCCCTAATGGAGCCTCCCAGCTTAGTCTGCAGGTCCTGGCAAAGATAGGAGCACCCTATGGGTGCGGAAGGAGCCTTGCTCCACCGTGAGGCCTCGTTATGGGGTAGGCGGTCACCCAGGTTTTGGTGATCCTGGTGTGGGATGCCCTGTCCCTCCATGTTTAATGCTGGTTTCTGGCAGGGTCCCCCCCCCCCCTTCTGGGTCCCTTACTTCCCTCGGGGGGGGGGGGGGGGGGGATGGCTGGCTGGCCTTCATTATTGACTCCTTTTCATGCTAATGTGTGAGTGTGTTTGGTGTTTCACTTTTGTGTGTGTGTGTGTGCTGGTAGTGGCTCATCTGGATGTAATCCCTTGATGAATTGATTGCTTAAGATGTTTGCCTGGCCTGTTGGTTTTTTTCTGTCAGCCTGGGGAGCTTCTCCCCCTCAGGCTGTGTTAGGAAGGGGGCGCGGCCGTGGTAGCCCCGCCCCCTTGTCGGCGCGTTTTTTCTGGGGCCTCCCCCTGGCCAGATCCGCGCTGCTGGGAGGGGGGCGTGGCCTGGAAAGCGCGCTTTCGGCGCTGGCCCGCCCCCTTCTCTTCCTGCTTTACCTCACAAGGCTTGTCCGGGGGCCATCTTGCACTGCTGGTGTCTGCTCCTGCTGGTCGGTAAGCGGCCTGGTGGCCACTTCCTTAGCTTATGCGGGGGCCCCTCGCTAGCGGGGGGGGCCCTTCGGTTAATGGCCATGTCTGCTTGTGGATATGTTATATACAATATATATATATATATATATATCTCTTTTATGTGCATATTAGGGGGTCCCTCCTGGTCCTGGGGTCCCTAGTCACCTCAAATCCTCCCACTGGGACTTTAAGGGGCATCCCGGGTTGCTTAGGCGTAATTTCCCTGCGGTCTTGCGACTGACCACAAAAATCACCATATGGAGGCTCCGCAGGATACTGGGCTCGGGCTCCCTCTGGGACAATCCCGGCCATGTGTGGGGTGTGGGGCATCCCTCACGGGGGAGAATGTGCTGATCTGTATACCGTGTGCACAAAAGGCCATAACACGGCAGTCAGGTATAGAGCCGGTGCCGGTGGGGAGTCGCTCTCTGATGTTTGTGCTAGGTTGGCCAGCATCGAGAAAGTTATTGCTAGCACGGTAGGCAAGAAGGCCCAGGCTAAAAAGAGACTTGTCGTCGGCCCAGCCCTTGTGGGATGTGGACGACGATTCCATTGATTTGTCGGATTATTCCCCGTTAGAAGAGGGGGAATTGTATGAGGAAACAAAGGCTGATTATGTTCAGTCTGGTGATGCCGACGTCGGGCAGGCGCTGGGGGATGCCGTAGGCACGGCCACTGTTTTGTCACATCTATTGGAGGTGTTGGATATTGCCCCACCTGAGGCGCCTCCTCTCAAGAAGGGGGAATTTTTTGGGGTCCGCAAGCCCCGTCTGGAATTTCCTACCCAGGGTCACTTTGATGCGCTGATCCTTAGAGAATGGGAGAGGCCCAGTCGGCTTCCTGGTGCTCCTCAGGGATGGGATAAGAAGTATCCTTTCCCGGTGGAGGCGGTTAAGCGCTGGTCTTCTCCTCCCGAGGTCGATGCGCCAGTTTTAAGTTCGACCAACTCTTCTGTGCTGAACACCCCTGACGCCACTTCACTTAAGGATGGTGAGGATAAGCGCCTTGATCAGATGGCGTGCCACGCATTTGCCAGCGTGGGCTCGGCCCTGCGGCCTGTTTGTGCATCTGCCCTAGTGTCGCTGGCTACCAGATCTCTTATCAGGGGCTGGCTGAATGACGCTCAGTTTGATCCGGCTAGCGCTGAGTATGCTACCCTTAAGAGATGTGAATTGTTCATGGATTTTGTCTTGGCTGCTATGGAAGATTCTATTGTCGTGTGTAGTAGGACTTCAGCTTTATTGGTGGCTATGCGCAGATCGGTCTGGCTCCGCCAGTGGACGGCGGATTTTGGGGCCAAGAATTCGCTTACAGCGCTTTCCTTCTTGGGTACGCGGCTGTTTGGAGATAAATTGGATGCTGTTTCAACATTTTCAGTTTGTAGCCCTTCCCTTCGGACTGACCTCGGCGCCGAGGGTCTTCACCAAGGTCTTGGCGGGAATAATTGCTCTGCTCAGAGCTCAGGGCATTCGCATTGTGCCTTTTCTGGGCGACCTGTTGATCTCAGCTTCTTCCCTCCGTCAGGCGGAGCTGGACACCCTCCAGGTGGTGTCGACCCTGGAGAGGTTCGGGTGGGTGATCAACCGTCCCAAGTCTTCTCTCTCTCCGTCACGAGTGATTTCATTTCTGGGCATGAATCTGGATACCATTCAGGCCAGAGTGTTTCTGCCCCAGACCAAGGTGCAGGGGATTCAGGGTCTGATCCGCCTTCTTCTGGCCAATCCTTGTCCCTCTATCCGACAGGGGATGAAACTGGTGGGATTGATGGTGTCCTCCTTCGAGGCGGTACCATTTGCACAGTTTCACATAAGATCTCTTCAACTTCACCTATTGACGCATTGGGACAGGTGTCCGCAGTCATTGGATCAACCTTTCAGGATGTCTCCCAGGGTTCGGCAGTCCCTTCGGTGGTGGCTGTAATCGAGCAACCTGTTGAAGGGCAGATCCTTTCTGGTTCCTTGTTGGGAGACGGTCACCACGGATGCCAGCCTGTCGGGCTGGGGAGGTTATTGGAAAAGTCATCAGTTCAGCGGTGTGTGGGTCCTCAGGAGGCTCACATCCCCATCAATGTCTTGGAGCTCAGAGCCATCCGACTGGTTCTGGCTCGGCTGACCTCACATTTACAGGGTCTACCGGTTCAGGTTCTTTCAGACAACCGAACGGCGGTAGCTTACATCAATCACCAAGGAGGGACTCGCAGCAGGAGTGCCCTCAGGGAAGTCTCTCTGATACTGCACTGGCCGGAGAGCAATGTTCCTTGCATTTCGGCAGTCTACATTCCGGGAGTGGAGAACACGGAGGCGGATTCCCTGAGCAGGGGATCCTCTCGCCAAGGAGAGTGGTCTCTCAACCCCGAGGTTTTTCTGGATCTTTGCCGCAAGTGGGGGACTCCGGAGGTGGATCTCTTTGCCTCGAGGCACAATCACAAACTTCCGGCCTTTGTGTCTTTCTCAGGATCCGCTATCTCTGGCAGTGGATGCCTTGTCCCTTGCTTGGAAGGATCTGGGTTTTCTGTACCTGTTTCCGCCCATCTCCTTGCTGGGCAAGGTAGTTCGCAAACTGGTTCTAGAAGGGGCACCAGTAATTCTGGTGGCTCCAAGGTGGCCAAGAAGGGTTTGGTACGCAGACGTTGTTTGGCTGGCCGTAGATCAGTAGCGGCTTCTTTTGTTGCCGGATCTGTTATCTCAGGGTCAACTACTTTACCCCAATTTACAAACGCTGGCTTTGACTGCTTGGCTGCTGAAACCTCCATTCTGAAGGAGGAAGGTTTGTCTGCGGCTGTTGTTCAGACCTTGATTAGGGCTAGGAACGGTCCTCTTCTGGCATTTACTATGGAACTTGGAGGTCCTATATTGTTTGGTGTGAGGCTAGGGCCTTGCCTTGCAGGGTGTTTTCGATTTCTAGGATCTTGGAGTTTCTTCAGCATAATCTGGATCTTGGGTTCCAGCTTAGTACTTTGAAGGGACAGGTTTCTGCTCTGTCAGTTTTCTTCCAGAGGTCTTTTGCCTTACACCCGCTGGTTAAGACCTTTTTCCAAGGGATCGCGCATGTGCGGCCCCCTCGGAAGGCTGTGGTTCCCGTTTGGGATTTGAATTTGTTTTTTTCGGCTCTCCAGGGTCCTCCTTTTGAGCCGCTACAGGATATTGCTCTTTCGGTTCTCTCCCAGAAGGTTGCTTTCTTGGTGGCTATTACCTCTGTTCGGCGTGTCTCTGAGTTGGCGGCTCTGTCGATTCAGGCCCCTTACTTTGAGAGACACCAGGATAAGGTGGTTTTTCGTTTTAAGCCAGATTTCCTTCCTAAGGTGGTGTCTGCTTTCCACCTCAATCAGGATATTGTTCTCCCTTCCTTGTGTCCTAAGCTTAACAATGACGATGAGAGGGTTCTGCACAATTTGGATGTTGTTCGTTGTGTGAAGTACTATTTGGTGACTACTTCTTCCTTCCGCAAGACGGACGCCTTTTTCGTGGTTCCCTGCGGGCCCAGGAAAGGTTAGCAAATGGATTCGTCAGGCCATTGTTGGGGCCTATTCTGCTAAGGGGAGGACTCCCCCTTTTAGGGTCACTGCACACTCTACTCGTGCTGTTGGTGCATCCTGGGCTTTTCAGCACCAGGCTTCTGTTGAACAAGTTTGTAAGGCTGCTACTTGGTCTTCCATTCATACTTTTTCCAAGTTTTACAAGGTTGATGTGCGGGCTTCAGCGGATGCTGTTTTTGGCCGCAAGGCTCTGCAAGCTGCAGTGGTTTGAGTTGGTACATTCTTTACTGTTTCTGGTTCCCACCCATGACTGCTATTGGATGTCCCACATGTCATGAAGATCGAAGTGGAGTGTATGGCACACTTACAATAATATCGTTTTGTGAGTACTCACCTTTAAAACGGGTATTATGTGTGTGCCATACACTCCACTTCGCCCCACCCCTTTTTTTTCAGGTATTCTGGGGCTTTTATATGGTGAACCATTGGTTTTGATTGTTATAAGGTTTTTCCTGGTCCCCTTACTGCTTTTTTACACTGGGGAATTGGTGGGAGGTCCCAGGTATATATGGACCGGGAGGGGCTTTCTTTTTTGCATATTTATCTCTGCAGAAGTTCGCCCTCTACTGGAGATTACCCACATGTCATGAAGATCGAAGTGGAGGGTATAGCTCATAATACCCATTTTAAAGGTGAGTACTCACAAAACGGTATTTTCCAGGTCACCAGATTCCTCAGGTTCGCTCTGGAGGATCAGCACTACCAATTTGTGGCCTTGCCCTTCGGTCTCACTTCGGCTCCCAGGGTATTCACCAAGGGGCTGGCAGGTGTAATGGCTCTGCTGAGATCTCAGGGCATTCGCATTCTTCCCTACTTGGACGACATGCTTATCGCTTCTCAGTCCTTCCATCAGGCAGAGCTGGACACTCAGCGGGTGGTGTCCACACTGGAGTCATTCAGCTGGGTGATTAATCACCCCAAATCTTCCCTGTCTCCTTCCATGGTGAAGTCCTTTCTGGGCATGATTCTGGATTCATCTCAGGTCAAGATCTTTCTTCCTCAGCCGAAGATGGAGAGTTTTCAAGAGAAAGCTCAGCTCCTTCTGTCTTGTCCTCATCCATCAGGCAGGGAATGCAGCTGGTGGGCCTGATGGTGTCCTGCTTCGAGGCGGTTCCATATGCTCAGTTCCACATGAGGCCTCTTCAGCTTCACCTCTTGTCAGTGTGGGATCGGGACCCCGTGTCCTTGGATCAGGTGTTTGTCCTGTCCCCTCTGGCCAGGCGGTCTCTGTCGTGGTGGCTGGACTCCAGGAACCTGCTGGGGGGCAGATCCTTTATGGCCCCTTGTTGGGAGACTGTCACCACTGACGCCAGTCTGACAGGTTGGGGGGGGGGCTTTTGGAAGTCCCTGAAATTCCAGGGTCAGTGGGGCCCTCAGGAGGCCCATACCCCTATCAACATTCTGAAGTTGAGGGCGATCAGGTTGGTTCTCGCCCACCTAACCCCACACTTGCGGGGTCGGGCGGTTCAGGTCCGCTCGGACAACCAGACGGCGGTTGCCTACATCAATCATCAGGGAGGGACCCGGAGCAAGAGGGCCCTCAAGGAAGTGTCCCTGATACTGTCCTGGGCGGAGGTGATTGTTCCCTGCATCTCAGGTGTGTACATTCCGGGGGTGGAGAATCTAGAGGCAGACTCCCTGAGCAGGGGGACTTCTCGTCTGGGAGAATGGTCCCTCATCAGCAGGGTGTTTCGCTCTCTGTGCCACGGCTGGGGTCAGCCGGATGTGGATCTGTTTGCGTCCTGTCACAATCACAAGTTTCCAATCTTTGTCTCTCTGTCCCAGGATGCTCTGGCCATGGATGCCTTGGCAATGTCTTGTACGAGTTTTCAGCTCCTGTATGTGTTTCCCCTGGGTGCAGGGTGCTGCACAAGATGGCTCAGGAAGGGGTGCCAGCCGTACGGGTGGCCCCCTGTTGGCCAAGAAGAGTGTGGTTCGCAGACATCGGGCAGCTGGCAGTAGATCAGTACGCCCTGCCCCGGGTTCCAGATCTGATCACTCAGGGGCACCTACGCCACCCCAATTTACAAACGCTGACTTTGACGGCCTGGCTGCTGAAACCTCCATCTTGATGGAAAAGGGGCTGCCTGCCTCGGTGGTTAATACCATGATCAGGGCTAGGAAAAGGTCCTCTTCTTCTATCTACTATAGTGTTTGGCGCACTTACATTGACTGGTGTGAGTCTAACTCTTCCCTGTCGTGTGTTTTCTATTCCTAGGATTCTGGAGTTTCTGCAACATGGTTTGGATCTGGGTCTTCAGCTCAGTACTATGAAAGGTAATGTTTCTGCCTTGGCCATTTTTTCCAAAGATCCTTTGCGCAGCATCCCCTGGTCAAGACCTTCTTCCAGGGGGTTACTCACGTGCGTCCCCCACGTAAGCCTATATTACCAGTCTGGGACTTGAACTTAGTCTTGTCTGCCCTTCGAGCCCTTGCAGGGGCCCCCCTTGTCCATTCTTACACTTAAGGTAGTCTTTCTGGTGGCTATCACTTCTGTTAGGCGTGTTTCTGAGTTGGCGGCACTTTCCATCAAACCTCCTTATTTTGAGAGACACCAGGACCAGGTGGTGTTTCGTTTTAAGCCAGATTTTCTGCCTTTCATCTCAATCAGGACATTGTTTTGCCTTCTCTGTGTCCTAATCCTAGTAACTCTTAAGGAGAGGGTTTTACACGCTCTGGATGTGGTCAGGACTCTTAAGTTCTATCTGGTGGCAACTGAACCCTTCAGGAAGACTGATGCTCTTTTTGTGCTCCCGTCTAGACCTAAGAAGGGTCTGGCTCCAGCTACGTCCACTATCAGTAAGTGGATCCGTCAGGCTGTGATACATACCAGAATGTCCCTTCCATGTTTTTGTGATACAGGCCTACTCTGCTAAGGAGAAGGAGCCTCCCTTCCGCCTTACTGCTCATTCTACTCGTGCTATTGGTGCCTCTTGGGCCTTTCAGTACCAAGCTTCTGTTGAACAAGTTTGCAAGGCCGCCACTTGGTCTTCTGTTCATACTTTTTCTAAGATTTACAAGGTTGATGTTAAGGCCTCAGCTGATGCTGCTTTTGGTCGCAAAGTTTGCAGGCGGCAGTGGTTTACTGCTGTTACTTTTGGGGATCCCACCCTACCTTACGGACACCGCTATTGGATGTCTCAAGAGTAAGGAATATCTTCTGGAACAGGACGTGCTGTATACTTAGAATAAAACAATTCTGTGATTAGAAACATAGAAACATAGAAGGTTGACGGCAGAAGGAGACCATACGGTCCATCTAGTCTGCCCTTATGTGTATACTGTATGTACTCTTTATCTTAGGATAGATGTGTGCTTATCCCAGGCATGTTTAAATTTAGTGACTGTTGATGTTTCAACTACCTCTGCTGGAAGTTTGTTCCAAGCACCTACTACTCTTTCTGTAAAATAATATTTTCTAACATTGCTCCTGATCTTCCCCCTGACTAGCTTCAGGTTGTGCCCCCTTGTTCTATCGTTAAGTTTCTTCTTAAAAACACTTCCCTCCTGAACCTTATTCAATCCTTTCACATATTTAAAGGTCTCAATCATGTCCCCCCTTTTCCCCTTTTCCCCTTACTCACCTGTAATTGGTATTATACGTATACAGCACGTCCTGTTCCACCCCACCCTTATCATTATTTTTAGTTACCTCTTTATGGTGATTGTTCTTATGTTCAATTTTTATATAATGGTTATAGTTCTCCTGGTCTCGTTTTAACTGCTTTTCAATACTGGGGCTTTTGTGGGAGGTCCCTGGTATATATCGGACAACCAGACGGCGGTTGCCTACATCAATCATCAGGGAGGGACCCGGAGCAAGAGGGCCCTCAAGGAAGTGTCCCTGATACTGTCCTGGGCGGAGGTGATTGTTCCCTGCATCTCAGGTGTGTACATTCCGGGGGTGGAGAATCTAGAGGCAGACTCCCTGAGCAGGGGGACTTCTCGTCTGGGAGAATGGTCCCTCATCAGCAGGGTGTTTCGCTCTCTGTGCCACGGCTGGGGTCAGCCGGATGTGGATCTGTTTGCGTCCTGTCACAATCACAAGTTTCCAATCTTTGTCTCTCTGTCCCAGGATGCTCTGGCCATGGATGCCTTGGCAATGTCTTGTACGAGTTTTCAGCTCCTGTATGTGTTTCCCCTGGGTGCAGGGTGCTGCACAAGATGGCTCAGGAAGGGGTGCCAGCCGTACGGGTGGCCCCCTGTTGGCCAAGAAGAGTGTGGTTCGCAGACATCGTGCAGCTGGCAGTAGATCAGTACGCCCTGCCCCGGGTTCCAGATCTGATCACTCAGGGGCACCTACGCCACCCCAATTTACAAACGCTGACTTTGACGGCCTGGCTGCTGAAACCTCCATCTTGATGGAAAAGGGGCTGCCTGCCTCGGTGGTTAATACCATGATCAGGGCTAGGAAAAGGTCCTCTTCTTCTATCTACTATAGTGTTTGGCGCACTTACATTGACTGGTGTGAGTCTAACTCTTCCCTGTCGTGTGTTTTCTATTCCTAGGATTCTGGAGTTTCTGCAACATGGTTTGGATCTGGGTCTTCAGCTCAGTACTATGAAAGGTAATGTTTCTGCCTTGGCCATTTTTTCCAAAGATCCTTTGCGCAGCATCCCCTGGTCAAGACCTTCTTCCAGGGGGTTACTCATGTGCGTCCCCCACGTAAGCCTATATTACCAGTCTGGGACTTGAACTTAGTCTTGTCTGCCCTTCGAGCCCTTGCAGGGGCCCCCCTTGTCCATTCTTACACTTAAGGTAGTCTTTCTGGTGGCTATCACTTCTGTTAGGCGTGTTTCTGAGTTGGCGGCACTTTCCATCAAACCTCCTTATTTTGAGAGACACCAGGACCAGGTGGTGTTTCGTTTTAAGCCAGATTTTCTGCCTTTCATCTCAATCAGGACATTGTTTTGCCTTCTCTGTGTCCTAATCCTAGTAACTCCTAAGGAGAGGGTTTTACACTCTCTGGATGTGGTCAGGACTCTGAAGTTCTATCTGGTGGCTACTGAACCCTTCAGGAAGACTGATGCTCTTTTTGTGCTCCCGTCTAGACCTAAGAAGGGTCTGGCTCCAGCTACGTCCACTATCAGTAAGTGGATCCGTCAGGCTGTGATACAGGCCTACTCTGCTAAGGAGAAGGAGCCTCCCTTCCGCCTTACTGCTCATTCTACTCGTGCTATTGGTGCCTCTTGGGCCTTTCAGCACCAAGCTTCTGTTGAACAAGTTTGCAAGGCCGCCACTTGGTCTTCTGTTCATACTTTTTCTAAGATTTACAAGGTTGATGTTAAGGCCTCAGCTGATGCTGCTTTTGGTCGCAAAGTTTGCAGGCGGCAGTGGTTTACTGCTGTTACTTTTGGGGATCCCACCCTACCTTACGGACACCGCTATTGGATGTCTCAAGAGTAAGGAATATCTTCTGGAACAGGACGTGCTGTATACTTAGAATAAAACAATTCTGTGATTACTCACCTGTAATTGGTATTATACGTATACAGCACGTCCTGTTCCACCCCACCCTTATCATTATTTTTAGTTACCTCTTTATGGTGATTGTTCTTATGTTCAATTTTTATATAATGGTTATAGTTCTCCTGGTCTCGTTTTAACTGCTTTTCAATACTGGGGCTTTTGTGGGAGGTCCCTGGTATATATGGGGCCAGTAGGAGCCACTTTTCTGTGTCTGCAGTCCAGCGCCATCTACTGGATGTATAACCCAAGGGTAAGGAATATCTTCTAAAACAGGACGTGCTGTATACGTATAATACCAATTCTGCAGAATGACAGAATTGTATTTTCTTCCAATCTGTTCCAGGCCGTCCATTATTCATTACATCTGGGACATCCAAAAGCAGTGTCCCATATGGGCGGGATCCCCAATGCGGAGCAGCAGGTAGTTCATTTCACTACCGCCTGCAGCACCTTTCGGCCAAAAACAGTGTCAGCTGAGGCCCCCCCATCCACCTTGTAAAACTTGGTAAATGTATGAATTGAAGACCAAATGGCAGCTTTACAAACCTGTTCCACCGAGGCCTGATGCTGATAAGACCAGGAAGCACCAATGGCTCTAGTAGAATGAGCTGTGATCCGAAAAGGGGGTTCTTTTCCTTTGGCAGAATAGGCCCTTACCACCGCCTGTCTAATCCACTTACTGAGTGTGGACTTGGCTGGAGGAAATCCCTTTCTAGAGCCTTCCGCTAATATAAAAAGCAAATCCGATTTCCGGAAAGATTCATTAGCAGCCATGTAATATCTTATGGCTCTAACCACATCCAAAGCATGGAGAGTCCTTTCTTTAGGATTAGCCGGTGCTGGACACAAGGAAGCTAAGACAACTTCCTCATTAAGGTGAAAAGGAGAAACGACCTTAGGCAAAAAATCAGTCTTAAAACGAAAAACCACATTGTCTCTGTGCAACTCAAAATAAGGTGGTTTCATACATAACCCGGACACAGAGGTGATCGCTACCAAAAAAATCACCTTGAGCGTCAGCATAGTCAACGTAGCGTCGTACAAAGGCTCAAGGTGGCACCCTAGAGAGCAGATAACACCAGATTTAGGTCCCACACCGGTAAAATTGGTTTTCACGGTGGGCGGACATGAGTGACCCCCTGAAAAAAGGTTCTGATCAATCTATGATTAGCAATAGACTTCTGGAAAAAATGGATAGGGCCGAGACTTGACCCTTGAGGGTGCTCAACTGGAGGCCCAAGTCTAGACCATATTGTAGAAACTCTAGAATTCTAGAAACAGAATATCTCCGGCCAGGAAACTTCCTGGCCTCACACCAAGCAATATAGGCCCGCCAAACTCTGTAGTATATCATGGAAGAAGTCTTTTTCCGTTCGTAAATCATGGTGTGAATAACTGAGGCTGATAAACCCTTCTCCGTCAAAGCCAGCCTCTGTAAATTTTGGTGCCGAAGCGACCCCTGTGTGAGAAGCTCCGGATCGTCAGACATGAGGCAGTGATATGTTGACATCCTTACTATGTCTGCAAACCAACTCCTCCTTGGCCAGCGAGTAGCCACCAGGATGGTTGGTACCCCCTCCTAGACTATTTTGCTTAGCATCCGGTCCAGGAGTGGAAACGGAGGAAAAGCATACAGAAGATTGAACCCTGTCCAGGGGATTGCCAAGGGCATCTGTTGCTATGGCCAGAGGGTCTCTTGAGAGAGATACAAACCTTGGAAGTTTGTGATTGTGTCTGGACGCAAAAAGATCCACGTCCGGTCGACCCCAGCGGAGGCACAGAGCTTGAAAGGCCTTCCTGCTGAGAGACCATACCACCAGACGCAAGGACATCCTGCTCAGGGAGTCTGCCTCCTGGTTCTCTACCCCCAACTCAGAATCCGGCTTACTTCCCCGATTGTCCAAGCGGGCCTGAACCCTATGGCCCCTTAAATTGGGGGTCAGATGTAGGAGAACAAGCCAAATTGCCCTCAGCTCCAAGAGATTGATGGGCAACTGGTTCTCTCTCGGACCCCACTGACCCTGGATCTTCTGGGTCTGCCAGATGCTTCCCCAGCCTGTCAGACTGGAATCCGTGGTAACTAACTCCCAATGAGGAGTCCGAAAGGACTTGCCCACCAACAGATGTCGAGGATCCAACCACCACAAAAGGGATTGTCTGGCCGGGGGGGACGGCAGAAACCCTTGGTCCAGGAATTCCGGGGACCGATCCCAGCTGGATAGCAGGTTCAGCTGAAGAGACCTTGTGTGGAATTGGGCAAAGGGCACTGCTTCGAAGCAAGCCACCATTAGGCCCACCAGTCTCATCCCTAGGCACACTGATGGCTGTTGACAAGCCAGCAAGGACTCAACCTGCGTCTGGAGACACAAGACCTTCTGCTGTGGCAGAAAGACTTGACTTGAGCGGTGTCTAGGGTCATCCCCAGGAAGGATCTCACCGTTCACGGAGTGATATGACTTGGGGTAGTTGATTACCCAACCGAAAGCTTCCAGAGTTGACAGTATGGTCCGGGTGTGTCTCTCGGCCTCCTGAAGCGACGGGGCCAAGATCAGAAGGTCGTCCAAATGGAGTAAGACACGAATACCCTGAACCCTCAGGATAGCCATGAGGCCCGCCAGCACCTTGGTGAACACCCTGGGAGCTGAGGATATGCCGAAAGGGAGTGCCACAAACTGAAAATGCTGACCCTCCAATGCAAACCTCAAAAACTTCTGATGCCCTGGAAAAATAGGGATGTGTAGATATGCATCCCTGATGTCCACCGTAGTCATAAAGTCGCTGGACAGAAGCGACCTCACAGCCGGCCGCAATGTTTCCATGCGGAAATGCCTCACCCTTATGAACTTGTTGAGGCCCTTTAGGTCCAAGATCGGCCACACCGATCCATCCTTTTTGGGAACCGTGAATAGGTTGGAGTAAAAACCTTGACCTTCCTCCTGCCGAGGCATGTGACAAATCACCCCTGTCCGCTGGAGGTGCAGAACAGCGGCTCTCAAAGCCTCCGGTTTTAGCAGGTTTCGGGATGCCTTTGACCATAGAAATCTTGTGGGTGGTCTGGTTGCCAGCTTAATTTTGTAACCTGACGACACCACCTCCTGAATCAAAAGATCCGAGACCTGATGCCTCCAGATTGGAACGAAAAGCAGTAGCTGCGCCCCCACCCATACGGGTGAAGGCGCCCCCTCATACCTGTGTAGATTTGGCTGGAGGTTTGAACTTGGATCCCCAAGCAAGATTGGGCCGACTGCGGGACCTACCTCTGCCCCAAGAATCCTTGTGGGCACTGGAAAAGGAAGATTCTCTTCCCCCCCCCCCCCCCGAAAGGACCCTTACCGGAGTGCCTGAAAGGGCTGAGTAGGTTTCTTTCTCTGAGGGAGCTTACCATTCTTGACCAAAAGGTCCAGCTGCTTCCCGAACAGGCGACCCCCCACAAAGGGTAAATTTGTAAAGGAACTTTTTGGCAGCCGCACCGGTGACCACTGCTTCAACCACAGTGAACGGCATAATGCTACAAGCAAGGCCGAAGTCGTGGCACCAAGCCTGACTACATCATCCATGGCAGTAACAACAAAGCCGATGAAATCCAAACAGGCTCTGAATTCCTTGGAATCCTGCACCCATTTGCGAGACTTAGCCTTAGCCACAAGCTGCTTAACCTTTTTCTTCGTGGCTAGGGAAACAATTGCCGTAGCACACGCAGGGCATAGAAGCGAACCCACCAAGGCAAAGGCATGGCAAGCCAACTGATCCATGCAGGGTCTCTTAAAGAAGCATTATCAGGTGACGGCCTAATAGTGGTGTAGGACAGACACGAACCCGGAGGGTCCACCTCAGGAGGATGCGACCATAGCGTAATCAAGTCAGCTGGGAAAGGATACCGTCTCTCTAGGCTCTTAGCAACCGACGGTAGCTTGTTGGGCCTTTCCCACTCCTTAAGCACCATTTTAGAAAAATGCGGCTGTTCAGGAAAAACCCGCCGCGGTCTCTCAGGCCAAAACAAATCATCCTCCCTTCACTTTTGGAGGAACAATGTGTAAAGTGTCAAAAACAGAGGAAAGTAAGCTTTCCGTATCATCCAGGAGTAAGGAATCCTCATCCGAGGAATAACCAGAGTTGCTGTCTTCTCCACCGGAAAGCAACTCACCTTCCGAGAGTGGCTCATCCACCGACTCCCCTTCCTCCGCGGAACCAAAAGAAGCATACAAATCTTCGTCTGAGTAAGCAGGCTCCAAGTGCCGCTTCTTACTCGAGGCATTTTTAGGGGCTACCAATGAGGATGTTTCTCAAGGCTAGCCAGCCGGTGTGCCGTCTCCTCCTTCTCTAGGGGCTAACTGCAGCAGTGGAGGAGCCGGAGAGGCTGGAGCTGGCACAGGACTAGGGGCGGAAGTGACAGCCCTCTCATGGTCCGAAACAATGCCTCTGGCGCAAGTGGAACAAATTGTGCTGAACCCGCCCAGGGGATTCTGTCTGCACAAGGGGCAGAGCCTGTCTTGCCCAAGTGGGGTGCACGGCTCACTATCCCGTGATGCCTCCATCATGGTGATTATTCTTAGTATACAGTACGTCCTGCTCCAAATCTTTACTTACAGTTGGGATATACTCCGCCAGATGGCGCTGGACTGCAGAGACATCGAAAATAGGCTCCTCCCGGCCCCTCAAATACCCGGGGACCTCCCACAAATTCCCCAGAATTTCTCTGCAGTCTGGCTGCGAAGGACGAGAAATTGGCTCTCTACTCGCAGGTGAGCGGGTTATTAACCTGCGGCCCTGTAGGACTATTCCCACCCGTTCCACTAATAATATGCCTCCCAGCCTTGGCAGCGCTGGTCGGGTAAAGGTAGGCAGCACCGCTGTCAGGTGCTTAGGAGTGCTGCTCCACCGCAATCCCCCACCAAAGGGTAGGCGGTTCAGGCTTATGGTGAGCCTCTATGGGATGCCCCTCCCGCACTATTGCCCCTTGCCCCATTTTGTCGGTGGGCCCTATATAAGTGGCCGCCGTCCTCCCTCATCCTCCTTATAGTCTTCGGGGGAAAAGGGGGGGGGTGTATGTGTATAGATATGTAGGTTATGAAGTCTGTGCTTTCAACTTTCACATGTCTTTATTCTTATGTCAGCCGCCGCGCTGACTTGTCTTTTTCGCCTTTAAATTTGCCGCCGCCGCGCGCTGACTTGGTTCCGCACTTGGCGGCGGCATTACCTCAGGCGCTGGTGCCTTCTGGCTTTGCGCTCTTCGGGGGGGAGGGGGGTGCGGGCCCCTGTCTTTGGCGCCTTCCGCGTCATCGCTGTTACTGGCCCGCCCCTTGAGGTATACAGACGCCATCTTTTCTGACTTGTTGGCCTATGCGCGACGGACTCCTACCTACCGCGGTCCGTAAGTGCCCTCGCGGGCGGCTTTATCTGCTTCACTTTTTTTATGATGTACTTAAGGTCTTGTCTGCTTATGTCTTTCAGGCGGGACGAACCCTGCTTGGCTTCTCCCGGTCCTGTTTTTAGTATATTGCTTGTAGGCCTTGTAAAAATTATACTCCCACGTCCCTAGCGGGTTATTGGGGCATCCAGGGTTGCTATATAGTGTTATTTCCTATCGGCGTATTGCGCCGTTATAATCACCATATGGAGGCATCTCAGGATAATGTTACCGGGGTCCCGTTGGGACAAGACCGGCTGTGTGTAGCGTGTGGGCAGCCTCATGCTGACGCTGACAAGACACTGGTCTGTGTACCCTGTGCTGAGCAGGTGCTTGCACTGCAATCTGGCCGGCCTGTGGCTGCACCTCGTTTCACTTCACCAACACCCCCAAGCTTAAGTCTCACTCCTGTTGAGTTGCATACTAGTGGGGATTCTCAGCCTGATGTGTCTTCTAGACTGGCTACTGTTGAACAGATTATTGCGAAGTCTTTAGCGCGTAAGGCCCCTGCTAAGAAGCGCCACTTGACGCCTAATGTTACTTTTTTCCCTACAGGAACTGAGGAATTTATGAATCTGTGTGGTTATACCCCGTCTGAAGAAGGGGAGCTCTTTTCTGATTCAGGCTCATCTGATGAGACACCAAGGGGTCATGAGGATTCTGCCTCTGACCCCTGGGCCCCGGATGACACTGACAGATTATTGACCCAGGTTTTTGAGGTTCTGTCTATCTCTCTCCCTGTTGAGGCTCCCAGGCAAAGAGGGGAGCTTTTCCATACAGCAAAACCACGTTTGGAATTTCCAGAGCAGGCACATTTCCATAACCTTGTGCTCAAGGAATGGGAGCGCCCCAGTAAACTTCCCGGGGTTCCAAAGAGTTGGGATAGGAAGTATCCCTTTCCTACTGAGGTGGTTAAATGTTGGTCATCCCCCCCCCCCCAGGTAGATGCCCCAATCCTAGGGCTATCTAACACCTCTGTCATGCATTCCCCTGATTCTACTACCCTGCGGGATGCCGAGGACTGGCGTATTGATCAGCTGGCATCCCACGCCTTTGCATGTGCGGGGACGGCGCTGCGCCCGGTCTGTGCCTCTACCATTACTGCTGTGGCCACTAGAACCCTTATCGGAAATATGCTTCTTGATAGTGCCCCTGATGATTTGCCTTGTGAGGTGTTTAATGTACTCTCCAGTTGTGATGTTTTTGTAAATTTTGTCCTATCAGCATTGGATGACACCATCAGAATGTGTGCCAGAACTTCTGCCCTCGTGGTGGCTATACGGCGCACGGTTTGGCTGCGCCAGTGGGCTGCTGACAACGCTGCCAAGAAGGCCCTCACTGGGTTTCCCTTTAAAGGACTGCGTCTGTTTGGAGACCGCCTGGACCTTTTTGCTAAGGGAGGCAGGTTACCCCAGCGCAGGCGGCAACCTCGGCTCTTTCGGGGTCAGGGTTCCTTATCCTCCCCTTACCGCGGTGCAAGACAGGGAAGGGGGGTGTCTTTCCCTGGGGCCCGGGGAGATTTCTGGGGTAGAGACAGAGGAGGTGGACGTCCTGGCTCCTCCTGGGGTCCCAAAGCAAAATCCTCTCCCAAGCCCCTCAGGCATGATGGGGCGCCCTCACCCATCCGGTTGGGGGGACGGCTGCAGAACTTCGCTCACGTCTGGAGGCTTTATATCTCAGACCGGTGGATTCAGGAGGTAGTGTCCTCTGGTTACAAGTTGGAGTTTGCTGCCGATCCCCCTCCAAGATTCATCAGATCCCGGATTCCTCAGGACCCTGTGTCAGCTCAGGAGCTAGTGCAAGCAGTGCAAGGCCTCCTGGAGCTGGGGGTCATCTGCCAGGTCCCCTTAAGAGAAAAAGGCAAGGGCTTTTATTCCAACCTATTCACAGTACCCAAAAAGGATGGTTCTGTCAGGCCCATCCTGGACTTAAAGATTCTGAACAAATTTGTCAGGGGCAGGCGCTTTCGCATGGAGACTCTGCGCTCTGCCATCAGTTCCCTGAGCCAAGGGGATTTCATGACTTCTGTGGACATCAAAGATGCTTACCTTCATATTCCTGTGTTCCCAGGTCATCAATGGTTCCTCAGGTTCGCCCTGTTGGATCAACACTACCAATTTGTGGCCTTGCCCTTCGGCCTCACTTCAGCTCCCAGGGTGTTCACCAAGGTGCTGGCTGGCGTGATGTCTCTGCTCAGATGTCAGGGCGACCGCATGCTTCCCTATCTGGACGACACACTCATCACTTTCCAGTCTCTACATCAGGCAGAGTTGGATACTCAGCTGGCGGTGTCCACTCTGGAGTCATTTGGATGGGTGATCAACCACCCCAAGTCCTCACTGCCCCCTTCCTTGGTAGCTCCATTCGTAGGAATGAATCTGGATACAGTTCAGGCAAGGATTTTCCTTCCTCAACAGAAGGTGGACAGTCTGATTGCACAGGCCCAGTCCCTCCTAGCTTGGCCCCATCCCTCCATCAGGCAGGGGATGCAGCTGGTGGGCCTGATGGTGGCGTGCTTTGAAGCGGTCCCTTATGCTCAGTTCCACTTGAGGCCTCTGCAACTTCACCTATTGTCTATATGGGACAAGGACCCAGCGTCCCTGGACAGGGTCTGTGTGCTCTCCCCCCTGGTCAGGAGGTCCCTCTTGTGGTGGATGGACTCAAGGAACCTGTTGGGGGGCAGATCCTTTCTTGCCCCTTCCTGGGAGACGGTCACCACGGATGCCAGTCTGTCAGGTTGGGGGGGTTTCTGGAAGTCCCTGCGGTTCCAGGGGAGGTGGGGCCCTCAGGAGGCCGACACACTTATCAATGTCTTGGAGCTGCGAGCGATCAGGTTAGTTCTGGCTCGCTTGACTACTCATCTTCAGGGCCTGCCTGTGCAGGTGCGCTCGGACAACCAGACGGCAGTCGCCTACATCAATCATCAGGGAGGGACCCGGAGCAAGGGGGCCCTCCAGGAAGTGTCTCTGATCCTGACTTGGGCGCAGGCCAATGTCCCCTGCATTTCAGCTGTGTACATCCCGGGGGTGGAAAATCACCTGGCGGACTCTCTGAGCAGGGGGACCTTTCGCCAGGGAGAATGGTCCCTATGCAGCAGGGTGTTTCAATCTCTGTGTCACCGTTGGGGCAAACCAGATGTGGATCTGTTTGCGTCCCGTCACAATCACAAGCTTCCAGTTTTTGTCTCTCTGTCCAGGGATCCCCTGGCCCTGACTTCGGATGCGCTAGCAATGTCATGGAAGGACTTTCAGTTCCTGTATGTTTTGTGCCAGCAATTCTGGTGGCCCCCAGGTGGCCAAGAAGAGTGTGGTTCGCAGACGTGGTACAGCTGGCAGTAGATCAGTACGCTCTGCCCTTGGTGCCAGTGTGGCCGGGAGGAGCCTATTTTCGATGTCTCTGCAGTCCAGCGCCATCTGGCAGAGTATATCCCAACTGTAAGTATTAGATTTGGAGCAGGACGTACTGTATACTCATAATACCAATTCTACAGGTAAGTAATCACAGAATTGTATTTTTGAAAAATGTTATATTTGTGAAAGGCAAAATAGATGCTAATGTCCTAAGCCTATAGCCTATCCCCTACAACGGGGACCGGGAGAAACCACAACCCTCAACCTTCTTCCCACAATCTAAAATCAAAAAGAGAGACACTAATCAAAACATGACCTACACTGCCAAAATATATACAGGTGCATAAATACAGACACGTATACATAGCTACATGAAAAACGTTTTTTTTTTTTTTTTAAACAACATGAAGGGCACATGAAAAAAATTGTAGGACTCGCGGTACCCGCGAGTGCCGTCCCGGCTCTGTGCGTCCAGGGCCCCATGCAGCAGCATGCGATCTAGAAGCTTCTGGCCGGGGGAGTGTCACATGGGCGAAAGGCCGGCCGCACGCTGTACGCGTCTTGGCTCCGCCCATACATACCCCCCCCCAGCCCAGAATTGTGGCCTAGCAGAGGCGGGCAATCAGCTCGCCCCCCCTCACCCGTGCCGGCCTGCGCCCCCAAGCAAGGAGGCCGCCATCGGCGAGGGAACGGGGGTGGTAAGTATAGAGGGGGAGAGGCAGCCGGGACCGCTCCTCGCTGGAGTCCCCTATGGCGAGTTCTCAGTGCCGCTCCCCCACGCCAGTAGGAAACACAAGCATGCACATACACAATAAAAATAAAAGAAAATACATGTGGAAAGAAGGGAGGGAGATATATAAAAAAAATATCAGGTTTTTCAGCAGGTTCACCATTTAACCTGTGGCTGACCTGCTTGTTTCAGAGAAGCCTGCACCCCAGAGCATAGAAACCCTGACAAACGCCCCAGACCCTGGCGTTTCACCCTACCATCACGGATCCCATAATACAGCCAAAGCTGGGTAGGCAGCAGATGGTCAGAGGAATCCGTGGGAATAGAGTCCTGCAGCAAGCCGACAGGTTAGAGGCCCCGCTTTGCTGCTAAAATCCCTGAGAGAAAATCAGCGATCTTTGCAAGAAGTAGACTGTGCTTGGTTAGGAGGAGCTGCTATTTATAGGTGGTCGGGAGGAGCCACACCTTTGATCTTGCAGTCCACTCCCCTCCGGGTGGAGAAGTCCCATATGTAATGAATAATGAACAGCCTAGAATGGATTGGAAGAAAAAATTCATGACTACCCGGTATTTTAATGGTTGGAAACTTTTGTTTAATTAAAAATCACCTAACTAAAGATCTTTATCCATTTGGATTAAAGGCCTAATACCTGTTGCTGATCTGTATTGATCTGCCAACGTTGGCACGGCTAAACACTTTTCATTGCAGAATAGTTTTGTGGGTCAGTGCTGCAGTCTCTAGCCTCATGCTTGTAAAGGCAGAGTATAAATTAATAAGTGCTTTCTTACCCAACATACAGACAATGATTTCTGTATCCCAGGGCCTGGAGATCATTTTAACAAGACCTACTTTTATTTTTTACCATTAGAGGTGGTTATAATCCAGGCCCTCTTCCGATTGTGTGGGGGACACCATATCTTGCGTCTGCAGAAGGATAGCTGCCCCTTGCTCTATTTGTAGGTCTCTTCAGTGCTTCCCCTGCTTTCACCATCCTGTCTGTTCTTCACCTAGACAGAGGAAGCTGCAGCCACGGCTGCAGGAAAGGAGACGGGAAATGATCCCAACAATCCTCTTCATAAGATCACACCACCAGAATTACACGCTCTAGGAGGTAGAACAGTTAAATTGGACCAAAATCAAAATTTATCACTATCCTGGGTTTTGGTTCTTGCCCTGTTTTGTGACCCCCCCCCCCTTCCACCGGTTCGCCCCAAAAACTTGCCTCTTCTATGTCCCACGCTGCATGTGCTGCCTCTTGTTCAAACAACGCAGTATGCCATGCATATTAAAGCGGACCAACACCCGCAGTGAGGGTGCTGGCGGCCGCTGCAAATTGACAGCCTGGGGGGGAGGGCATTCAGAATGCTGGAGCTCCTCCCCGCGCATAACCCCCCAGGACGCCCAGAAATCTCACCTATTCTTGGTGTGCCACACACCCCGCTTCACTTCTTAAATATTCATCCATTATTGGGTTAATCCACCGCCAGGTGACGTAGTGCAGAGAGGAAGTCTTGTAACGAGCCCCCTTCCGGCCTATATATACCTGGTACCTCCCTTCAATCACCAGTATTTTTTCTCTCTGCTTGCTGACAAGTCAGAAGATGGAAGTCTCCTGCTTACAGGTAGCCGGGGTATTCTTACCCCGCCACCCCCCTTTTGGTCTATTTCTGCCCGGTTTGAGTTTGTATACCTTTATGGTGAAATGGAAGCCTCCCAGCCTAGGCTGCTCACCGGGCAAATGGTAGATGGCACTTTAAGTGCCTAGGAGCTTATCTCCTACCGCTCGACCTCATGCGTGGGGCAATGCGGCTATCCGGCATGGTGATCCGGAAATGGGATGCCCCTGTCCCGAGGGTCCCCGTAGCCCCTTACTCTCCCGCTACGGTCCCTTCTCCCTTCACTATGGGAAGCGGGCCCAGCGTTTGCTTCCTTCAAATGCAGGAAGTCGCGTGGGCGCACGGCCGCACTTTGTCTTCCGTGCTGGCTGCTGGCTGCAGTCTTGTTCCGGCTGCTGCCTTCACTGACCAGGTAAGCGGCCCCACCCGTTGGGGCCGTTAAATGGGGAAATGCATTTCCTTGCAGTAATATAGTGGGGAGTCACTTTGTATTAAGGGGGTGTGATTTGGCTCTTATCTAAGGGCACTTTGGTGCCATGCTTATATGTTTTTTTATACACATGTGAGGATCTGATGGTTTTTCTTTTCCTTGCAGATCCTGGGATCCCTGCTTATGGTGGCCCTCCGGCTCTATGTGCCTGGCTAATTATTGGGATACCTATTTAATGTATATATACATAGACTATATATAAATATATATATATATAGTTTATTAAAGGGGACCTTAACTTAACTTGAAAAAAAAAAAAAAAATCCTCCCTTCCGGGACATTACTAATAAAGGGGCATCCCGGGTTGGCGTATGCCTTAAAAGTCCCAGTATTGCGAATACCATAAATCACCATATGGAGGCTTCCGTAATTTCCGGAAACGGTTCTGCTGAGCCGTTCGGGGGGTGCGTAGGTTGTGGGGTTCCACTCCCAGCTGATGATGTCTTTATTTGCATCCCTTGTGCAAAACAGACTATTGCGCGCCAGTCCGTTGCTTCGGCTGCGGGGCCATCGCATCGCATCTCCTACCTCTCCCTCCCTATTCCGGACCCCGCATGACACTGTCAAAAGTGGGGATTCGCATTCCGAGGCGGCAGCACAGCCCAGGCCCCGGAAATTAATGCCCGTTAAAGCAGCGTTAAAGGCCGCTGCAAAACGAAGGCACCTGACTCCGGTACCTTCGGCTCCACAGGACCAGTTTTGTGAACCTGTGGAATGGTCCGATGGATCCCCGGACGAGGATGAATTCCCGTCGGAGTCAGATGAGCCAACAGGTCAGCTTGTGGCTGATGAGATTGGCGATTGGTCAGAGGGGGTTGTTTTTGACACCCCCTCCATTCTGGCTCAAATGTTTAAAATTTTGAGTTTAGATACGCCTGAGGCGGCCGCGTTTGGTTTTTCCCAGACAACACCACTTTGAGAGGGTGGTTCTTAAGGAATGGGAACATCCCACGCGGTTATCTGGAATTCCTTCCAGTTGGGAAAAGCGTTATCCTTTTCCACCAGAATTGGTGAAGCTTTGGTCTGTCCCTCCTGACGTTGATACCCCTGTACTAGGGCTCTCCAGCTCGGCTATGGTACAATCTGCTGAGACCACTGTCCCTAAAGATGGGGAAGATCGTCGGATTGACCAATACGCTCGACATGGTTTTATCTATTCCGGGTCAGCGTTGCGCCCGGTATGTGCTTCAGCCCTTCTGCTATTGGCAATTAAGTCCTTAATTCAGGGGCTATATGAGGATCTTAATCCCGCTTGCAAACAGTTCACTGCGCTTAAGCAGTGTGAATCTTTTGTGGCTTATGTCCTGGCTGCTCAGGACGATGCGCTGACTATGAGTAGCAAGGCAGCAGCTATGCTGGTGGCTATTCGCAGGTCAGTATGGCTGCGTCAGTGGTCAGCGGACACGGCTTCCAAAAAGGTGCTCACAGCTCTCCCCTTTTTGGGGTTGCGTCTGTTCGGGGAGAAAATTGATTCTGTCGCAAAGGGTGGTAAGATGCCACAACGCAAGAGGCCCCGTGGCCCCTTTAGGGGGGCAAGTTCCGGTAGGCCTTCCTTTCGAGGATTCAGAGCGGGCAGGGGTGCGTCCTTTCCCGCTACCAGTGGCGCAGGTTGGACTCGGGGGAGGGGCCGTGGCCGGCCCACTCAGTCCTGGGGCACCAAGCCCAAACCTGCTGATAAGCTCACTCAGCAATGAGGGGCTGCCCTCACCCGTGCGGGTGGGGGGACTATTGCGACACTTCTACCATTGGAACCAAGTGGTTCCAGGCAGATGGATCCAGGAGGTAGTGTCGCCCGGTTACGACCTGGAATTCGAGTCTCACCCTCCTTCACGGTCCGTTCATGGGTCGGTTCATCCCGGCCTGAACTCTCATCAAGACGGAGTGTGTCTTTCTTTTGCCCAAATTCACACGAGAACGCTTCAGCTATTTCTGTTAGCGTGTTAGGACCAGCAACCTCAGTCGCTGGATCAGTCCTTCCAGTTGTCCTCCCGTGTACGGCAGTCCCTCCTGTGGTGCTTGGTCTCGACCAATCTTGTGTAGGGCAGGCTTTTCCTGACCCCCCTTTGGAAAATTGTCACCACGGACGCCAGTCTGTCGGGATGGGGCAAATTCTGGAAGGAGCTGCGGTTTCAGGGGCAGTGGAGAGCTTAAAGGCCCCACTTACCCATCAATATTCTAAATCTGAGAACCATCCGTCAGGTGCTTGCTCTCCTGACTCAGTACGTTCTGGGCCTTCTGGTCCAGATGTGTTCAGACAATCGATCAGCGGTTGCTTACGTTGGTCTTCAGGGAAGGACGCGCAGTCTGAGTACTCTCAGAGAAGTGTCCCTTATCCGGACATGGGCAGTGTTCCATGTTCCCTGTCTCTCGGCGGTTTACATTCCAGAGGTGATGAAACAGGTAGTGGGCCGGTTGAGCAAGGGCTCTCCCCGTCTGGAGGATTAGGCTCTCCATCCTCGGGTGGTTGGCTTACTGTGTCTCCAATGGGAGACCCCGGAGGTGGACCTGTTGGCCCCTCATCACTATCACAGGTTCCCGAACTCCGTGTCGCTCTCCCAGGATCCTCTGGCTCTGGCAGTGGACGCCATGTCCCTGATCTGGGGAGTTCTAGGATTTCTATACCTGTTTCCTCTGATGCCCATGCTGGGCAGGGTTCTTCAGAAGTTGGCTCTGGAAAAGGTGTACGCCGTTCTCGTGGCCCCAAGGTGGCCAAGACGAGTGAGGTTCGCAGACATCGTTCGGCTGGCAGTGGACCAGTTCGTTCTGCCTCTTCGGCCCGTTCCGCTCACTCAGGGTCAATTGTGTTACCCCAATTTACCAGCGCTGGGTTTGATGGCCTGGCTGCTGAAACCTCCATCCTAAAGGAGGAGGGTCTTTCTGATTCAGTCATTAAGACTCTGATCAGTGCCCGGAAGAGGTCTTCTTCCATCACCTACTATAGGACTTGGAAAGCCTATATCGCTTGGTGTGAGATAAGATCTTTTCCTTGTAGGGTCTTTTCGGTCTCCAGGATTCTGGAGTTTTTACAATCAGGGCTGGACTCTGGTCTCCAGCTAAGTACGTTGAAAGGGCAGGTCTCTGCCTTATCTATCTTTTTTCAGAAGCGTGTTGCGCTTAAACCTTTAGTTAAAACTTTTTTCCAGGGGGTTATGCATGTGCGGCCTCCCAGGAAACCATTACTCCCTGTTTGGGATTTGAATTTGGTTCTTTCTGCTCTTCAGGCTCCTCCTTTTGAGCCTTTGCAAGATATTGCTTTGTCTACCCTGACTCAGAAGATTGTCTTCTTGGTAGCTATCACTTCTGTCCGGCGTGTCTCAGAGTTGGCGGCCTTAACTATCCAGGCGCCTTACTTTGAGAGGCATCAGGATAAAGTGGTCTTTCGGTTCAAGCCAGACTTTCTTCCTAAGGTTGTTTCTGCTTTTCATTTGAACCAAGATATTGTTCTTCCCTCCTTGTGTCCTAATCCTAAGAATGACAAAGAGAGGGTTTTGCATTGTTTGGATGTAGTACGCTGTGTTAAGTACTACTTGATTATCACGTCTCCTTTTCGTAGGACGGATTCCTTTTTTGTTGTGTCCCATGGGCCTAAGAAGGGTTTGGCACCAGCCAAATCTGCCATTAGCAAGTGGATACGTCAGGCCGTTACTGTGGCCTATTCTGCTAAGGGAAGAGTTCCCCCTTTTCGTATCACTGCTCATTCCACTCGCGCTGTTGGGGCGTCTTGGGCATTTCAGCACCAAGCTTCTGTTGAACAGGTTTGTAAGGCCGCCACTTGGTCTTCTGTTCACACTTTTTCTAAGTTTTACAAAGTTGATGTGCGGGCCTCAGCGGATGCCGTTTTTGGCCGCAAAGTTCTGCAGACTGCAGTCATTTAAGTTATGCTTCACCTGGCCTTGAGATGCCCTTCCCTTGTGGACACTGGTTTTGGATGTCCCAATAATGGATGAATATTTAAGAAGTGAGGCGGGGTGTGTGGCACACCAAGAATAATACCATTTTGTGAGTACTCACCTGAAAAATGGATATTGTTGGTGCGCCACACACCCCGCTTCACCCCCACCCTTTTTGGTATTACCGAAGCATTTATATGGTGAAGCCCTTTTTTATTTATATCAAAATTGATTTTTGAGGTTACCGGTGGAATACTGGTACCTTGTCTTTCTGCTTTTTAAATATACTGGTGATTGAAGGGAGGTACCAGGTATATATAGGCCGGAAGGGGGCTCGTTACAAGACTTCCTCTCTGCACTACGTCACCTGGCGGTGGATTAACCCAATAATGGATGAATATTTAAGAAGTGAAGCGGGGTGTGTGGCACACCAACAATATCCATTTTTCAGGTGAGTACTCACAAAATGGTATTTTCTCTCGCTCCCCCACTGGGAGTCCAGCACAGCGATTGGCTGCCTGGAAGTCACATGGACAGTGACATTCTAGCTACCGAGTGCTGGTAGAACAACGAACCAGCCGTCCAGGTACTCGCTGCTTCCGTGATCTTCCTCTACGGCTGCTGTGGAGCAGCCCATCAGCCTCCATGACCAGCGGCAGCCAGCTCTGATTGGCTGCTCACATCATGTGGTCTTGTCGGCGCTGCTAAAAAAACACACCAGCCGCCCTGGAATCTTTTAGATTGGCTTACCCCCCTGGGCGTCCCCAATTGGAATGCCCCGCTGAGTGAAATTTTCTTGGGGTGCTGGCAATCACTTACCTTTCCCCAGTCTTATGGCCCATGCTTGGGTTCTCGAACAATTGAGAGCCGTCTGTAGTGACTATGTAATTTGCGAACTGCTCTTATGGTTTTTAAGGTTGGAGTCCCTGCTGCTGTATCCCAGGCAGTGTGCAGGCGCTCCTGGTAACCGCCTCATTACCGCTGGTAATGACTTTAAGTCAATGAGAGCTGCTTGCTTGAAGGATGTAAACAAAGCAAACAAGTCTGATTGGCTGTGCATGCATTGGCTGTAGGGATTAGTTGAGTTGTACTGGGCATTCTGGTGGTTTTCACACAGCAGGGCATCCCAACATTCTTACTGCAGCCAGACATAGACCAACACCTGTTAGCAAGAAAAAGGCCACCCCTTTTCTGAGGTCTGTCTACAAAACTTTCCCTTTAAATGTAGTCTATGTGAGCCATTGGCATGGTTTTGTCTATGTCCCATAGCACTGTATCATGTACTGTACCAATTTTTTCTGAACATATTTTTCTCTTTTTAGATGTGCGTGCTGCAAGAGATCAAATGAACATCGGAGGCTTCCCCTATCCTGCATTACCCTTGCAAGATGCTCCACCCAGAGCATCCTCAGTTTATAGCCAGCCACCTTCTGTCTGCTCCTCCTCTTCATTTAATGGGCCTTTCCCTGGTGGCATTGTGTCCCCGCAGCCTCCCAGCAGTTATTATAGCGGTATGACTGGCCCCCAGCATCCTTTCTATAATCGGGTAAGTCTGATTACATCTTTATATTCTTATACTTTTTGCTTTTATAATTATACTTGTGTGGAGTTTTAAAAAACTGAACATAAACAAGTGGGCTTGCAGTAAGGTAAGCAGGTAGCCTCAGCCGTACATGGCACACCGGATCTGAGATCCACAACCATAGACTTTTCCTTTTAAATTGTTATTGGCATGATTATTATAGGTTATAGTTTCTGCATAGACAGACATTACCTAATCTTCTAAACTAAGCTTCTAAGCTATCCATTTTTACTCTTGGCCCAAACATAGTATATAATACACCAATACATTTTGTATCCATTTTTTCTGTAAAATTATTTGAAAGCGTTTTTTTTCAGGAGGGTTCAGGTAAAGATTTTAATAAGCCCACTTTCTACTCGATGCTGGAAGTCAGGGCACATGTCTTAATTTAGTCTTGCTTTACACTTCCTTATATACTCTAGTGAACTCTCTCCTTGCATGCATGAGTCATACTGTGCTGAAGGGTCCTGAGAAGTGTAAGTTACTGTGGGGACTGTGTTTGTCAGCAGACTGGATCAAGTTCAATAGGGCTTATCAAGGAAATGCAATATGAATCCTTATTTTGTGCCCCTGATGGGTTATTACATTTCCACATGGATTTAATGGCCACAGATGTGGTAGTTTTCATACACAGCCAATATACTTATCCGCAACCAGACGGGGTCATTGTATCCCCTGCCTCACCAGGCATTCTAATTTTGGGAGCCCCCTCCAGCAATGCTTAGCTACATCCACTATCCCCCACCGAAATTAAGCCCCCAGGATTGGCCATGTGGTCGGTCATTATCTGGAAACATGTCCCTGTCCAAATTGACCGCCGGTGGCCAATCGCTGGGCTGCACATTGGCTGCCGATAAAGGTAAGCGTTGCGGGGGACCAGCAATCTGCATGAAACTATTTCCTATCCCTCCTTCCCCCGGGCCTGAACTACACCTATTAGGTAGGAAATGGGTATGGGTCCAGTTTAATATCCTGCCAGCAGTCAGAAGACCCACATCCAACCTTGAGGTAGAGAACCTACAGGAAGGTGTTCTAAATAAAGTGCTGCATATTTATAAAGTAAGCTTGTTTGTATATCCGTTTATATATTAAAAAAGCATCAGCCATTGGTTCCTTGCTGCTAGTCACAAAGGGAATGGGCTATAGTATCGGCGGCAGATGGATTTGAGCGCTGCAGGCCAATGTACAATGAGGGATGGAGTCTTCGGACGTGGAGGTATGTAGTGCTTTTTTTTTTCTCCTTCATTAGCTTGTGCTGTCCCTGAAGTCTAAGGGGTATTCATAAAAATGTCTCCATCTCCGCTGACTGTTGTACAGTAAAAATTGCAGAGTTTCTTCCATATTCATTACTTAAGTGTAGGAGGTATCTGCATAAGGTCCACACATTTTTATGAGTACTCCCTCCTTTTGTTTATTTCTCATAACTACATTATTTTTTTTGTCGTTTATTTTATTCCATGTTAAATTTGTGTCCATTTTATTTTTGATCCCTGCATGTTTTGTTTTTCTTTTCCATAGCCATTCTTTGCACCTCATGTTTACCTGCCAAGGTATTACTTTGGCAACTCCCAACATCCCATGTCACGTCCATCTGTAAAACCCAGTTTGCCCAGAGATCCATCCATTGGCCTTGTAAGTATTGAAAATTTGATCAGAACCATGTGTCATTATCCCAATAAAGGCTATTTCATCAGCTCCATACTTGCTTACCCACTGCTTTCCCCCTAGAGAAAACCATGTTGTATTAAAGTCATTCAGGAGGCAGAAAAAAAAATGAAAGGGTACTTATCTTTCCATTCACTACAATGAATGGACAGAGCTTGGCAGTGCGCCCGTGACTGATAGCAGGTTGCGATCCCTGTCGCCATCAATTCTGATGTTCCATGTTCAGGCCTGTGGCCTTGCAGGAAGCAAAAGCTGCCGTGCGGGCTCAGATTCAGCAATCAGGTGAGTTGCTGTTCGCCGGACTAACAGCAATCATTGGTGGGGGACAAAAAGGTAGGTACCCTTTTCTCTTCCATTTTACTCCAGGTTGTCAGTAGAATTCAGACACGATTTGGTTAACTCTCGACTGAAGGGCGTGGACTGCAAGACAAAGGTGTGGCTACTTCCGGCTGTATTCCCACAATCCAGTTTTATTCTTGCAGTTGGAACTGAACTGCAAGGTGTGCTGTGAGCTCCTCTCTCCGTTTGTTTATTCTTAGTATACAGTACGTCCTGCTCCAAATCTAATACTTACAGTTGGGATATACTCCGCCAGATGGCGCTGGACTGCAGAGACATCGAAAATAGGCTCCTCCTGGCCCCTCAAATACCCGGGGACCTCCCACAAATCCCCAGAATTTCTCTGCAGTCTGGCTGCGAAGGACGAGAAATTGGCTCTCTACTCGCAGGTGAGCGGGGTTATTAACCTGCGGCCCTGTAGGACTATTCCTACCCGTTCCACTAGTAATATGCCTCCCAGCCTTGGCTGCGCTGGTCGGGTGAAGGTAGGCAGCACCGCCGTTTGTGCTTAGGAGCGCTGCTCCACCGCAATCCCCCACCAAAGGGTAGGCGGTTCAGGGTTATGGTGAGACTCTATGGGATGCCCCTCCCGCACTATTGCCCCTGACTATCGGTGGGCCCTATTTAAGTGGCCGCCCTCATCCTCTTTGTAGTCTTCGGGGGGAAGGGGGGGGGTGTATGTGTATAGATATGTATGTTATGCAGTATGTGCTTTCACTTTTCACGTCTTTATTCTTGTGTCAGCCGCCGCGCTGACTTGTCTTTATTGCTTTTTACCGCCGCTGCACGCTGACTTTGTTCCGCGCTTGGCAGTGGCATTACCTCAGGCGCTAGTGCGCCATCATCGGCTGTTGGCCTTCTGGCTTCGCGCTCTTCGGGGGGGCGGGGCCCGTCTTTGGCGCGTTCCGCGTCATCGCTGTTACTGGCCCGCCCCTCGAGGTATACCGACGCCATCTTTTCTGACTTGGTTGGCCTATGCGCGACAAACTCCTACCAACCGCGGTCCGTAAGTACCCTTGCAGGCGACTTTATCTGCTTCACTTTTGTTACGATGTACTTAAGGTCTTGTCTGCTTATGTCTTTCAGGCGGGACGAACCCTTCTTGGCTTCTCCCAGCCCTATTTTTATTATATTACTTGTAGGCCCAAAAATTATACTCCCATGTCCCTAGCGGGTTATTGGGGCATCCAGGGTTGCTATATAGCGTCATTCCCTATCGGCGTATAGCACCGCTATAATCACCATATGGAGGCATCCCAGGATAATGTTACCGGGGTCCCTTCGGGACAAGACCGGCTGTGTGTAGCATGTGGGCAGCCTCATGCTGACGCTGACAAGGTGCGGGTCTGTGTACCCTGTGCTGAGCAGGTGCTTGCATTGCAATCTGGCCTGCCAGTGGCTGCACCTCGTTTCACTTCACTTACTCCCCCAAGCTTAAATCTCACTCCTGCTGAGTTGCATACTAGGGGGGGATTCTCAGCCCGATGTGTCTTCTAGACTGGCTACTGTTGAACAGATTACACCCCGGAGGTGTATGCCCCCATCCTAGGGCTATCTAACACCTCTGTCATGCATTCCCCTGATTCTACTACCCTGCGGGATGCCGAAGACCGGCGTATTGATCAGCTGGCATCCCACGCCTTTGCATGTGCGGGACGGCGCTGCGCCCGGTCTGTGCCTCTGCCATTACTGTTGTGGTCGCTAGAACCCTTATCAGAAATATGCTCGATAGTGCCCCTGATGATTTGCCTTGTGAGGTGTTTAATGCACTCTCCAGTTGTGATGTTTTTTTAAATTTTGTCCTATCAGCATTGGATGACACCATCAGAATGTGTGCCAGAACTTCTACCCTCATTGTGGCTATACGCCGCTCGGTTTGGCTGCGCCAGTGGGCTGCTGACAACGCTGCTAAGAAGGCCCTCACTGGTTTTCCCTTTAAAGGACTGCGTCTGTTTGGAGACCGCCTAGACCTCTTTGCTAAGGGAGGCAGGTTACCCCAGCACAAGCGGCAACCTCGACCCTTTCGGGGTCAGGGTTCCTTCTCCTCCCCTTACCGCGGTGCAAGACAGGGAAGGGGGGTGTCTTTCCCTGGGGCCCGGGGAGATTTCTGGGGTAGAGGCAGAGGACGTGGACGTCCTGGATCCTCCTGGGGTCCCAAAGCTAAATCCCCTCCCAAGCCCCCTCAGGCATGAGGGGGCGCCCTCACCCATCCTGGTGGGGGGATGGCTGCAGCACTTCGCTCACGTCTGGAGGCTTCATGTCTCAGACCGGTGGATTCAGGAGGTAGTGTCCTCCGGTTACAAGTTGGATTTTGCTGCCGATCCCCCTCCAGAATTCATCAGATCCCGGATTCCTCAGGACCGTGTGTCAGCTCAGGAGCTAGTGCAAGCAGTGCAAGGCCTCCTGGAGCTGGGGGTCATCTGCAAGGTCCCTTTAAGAGAAAAGGGCAAGGGCTTTTATTCCAGCCTATTCACAGTACCCAAAATGGATGGTTCTGTCAGGCCCATCCTGGACTTAAAGATTCTCAACAGGTTTGTCAGGGGCAGGCGCTTTCGCATGGAGACTCTGTGCTCTGCCATCAGTTCCCTGCGCCAAGGGGATTTCATGAATTCTGTGGACATCAGAGATGCTTACCTTCATATTCCTGTGTTCCCAGGTCATCAAAGGTTTCTCAGGTTCGCTCTGATGGATCAACACTACCAATTTGTGGCCTTGCCCTTCGGCCTCACTTCAGCTCCCAGGGTGTTCACCAAGGTGCTGCCTGGCATGATGTCTCTGCTCAGATGTCAGGGTGCCCGCGCGCTTCCCAGTCTCCACATTAGGCAGAGTTGGATACTCAGCTGGTGGTGTGCACTCTGGAGTCATTTGGATGGGTGATCAATCACCCCAAGTCCTCACTGTCCCCTTCCTTGGTAACCCCATTCCTAGGAATGAATCTGGATACAGTTCAGGCAAGGATCTTCCTTCCTCAGCAGATGGTGGACAGTCTGATTGCACAGGTTCAGTCCCTCCTAGCTTGTCCCCATCCCTCCATCAGGCAGGGGATGCAGCTGGTGGGCCTGATGGTGGCGTGCTTCGAAGCGGTCCCTTATGCTCAGTTCCACTTGAGGCCTCTGCAACTTCACCTATTGTCTGTATGGGACAAGGACCCAGCGTCCCTGGACAGGGTCTGTGTGCTCTCCCCCCTGGTCAGGAGGTCCCTCTTGTGGTGGATGGACTCAAGGAACTGTTGGGGGGCAGATCCTTTCTTGCCCCTTCCTGGGAGACGGTCACCACGGATGCCAGTCTGTCAGGTTGGGGGGGTTTCTGGAAGTCCCTGCGGTTCCAGGGGAGGTGGGGCCCTCAGGAGGCCCACACACCTATCAATGTCTTAGAGCTGCGAGCGATCAGGTTAGTTCTGGCTCGCTTGTCTACTCATCTTCAGGGCCTGCCTGTTCAGGTGCGCTCGGACAACCAGACGGCAGTTGCCTACATCAATCATCAGGGAGGGACCCGGAGCAAGGGGGCCCTCCAGGAAGTGTCTCGGATCCTGACTTGGGCGGAGGCCAATGTCCCCTGCATTTCAGCTGTGTACATCCCGGGGGTGGAAAATCACCTGGCGGACTCTCTGAGCAGCGGGACCTCTCGCCAGGGAGAATGGTCCCCATGCAGCAGGGTGTTTCAATCTCTGTGTCCAACTGTGTCAATCTCTGGGGCCAACCAGATGTGGATCTGTTTGCGTCCCGCCACAATCACAAGCTGCCAGCTTTTGTCTCTCTGTCCAGGGATCCTCTGGCCCTGACCTCGGATGCGCTAGCAATGTCATGGAAGGACTTTCAGTTCCTGTATGTCTTCCCCCAATTCCCCTGCTGGGCAGGGTTCTGTGCAAGATTGCTCTGGAAGGGGTGGCCCCCAGGTGACCAAGAAGAGTGTGGTTCGCAGACGTGGTACAGCTGGCAGTAGATCAATACGCTCTGCCCTTGGTGCCAGATCTGATCACTCAGGGCTCACTACGCCATCCCAATTTGCAAACTCTGGCTTTGACGGCTTGGCTGCTGAAACCTCCATCTTGATGGAGAAGGGGCTGTCTTCCTCAGTTGTGGATACCTTGATTAAAGCTAGAAAGAAGTATTCCTCTTCCATTTATTACAGGGTTTGGCATGCCTACATTGACTGGTGTGAGTCTAGGTCTCTTCCCTGTCGTGTGTTCTCTATTCCCAGGATTCTGGAGTTCCTGCAACATGGGTTGGAGATGGGGCTCCAACTTAGTACTCTGAAGGGCCAGGTTTCTGCCCTGACTATTTTTTTCCAGAAGTCCTTTGCTCAGCACCCTCTGATCAGGACTTTCTTCCAGGGGGCCACTCATGTGCGTCCCCCACGTAAACCTATGGTGCCTGTTTGGGATTTGAACTTGGTTCTGTCAGCCTTGCAGGGTGCTCCCTTTGAACCTGTGCAGGGTGCTGCCTTGGCCATTCTTGCGTTCAAGGTTGTGTTTCTGGTGGCTATCACTTCTGTCAGGCGTGTGTCTGAGTTGGCGGCGCTGTCCATTCAGCCCCCCTACTACGAGAGGCACCAGGACAAGGTGGTGTTTCATTTCAAACCTGATTTTCTGCCTAAGGTAGTGTCTGCCTTTCATTTGAATCAGGATATTGTTCTTCCTTCTTTGTGCCCTAATCCTAGCAATGCTAAAGGAGAGGGTTTTGCACTCTTTGGATGTGGTTAGGTGTCTGAAGTACTATCTGGTGGCTACTGCACCTTTCAGAAAAACTGATGCACTTTTTGTGGTCCCTTCTGGTCCTAGGAAGGGTTTGGCTCCTGCCAAGTCTACTATCAGCAAGTGGATTCCTCAGGCTGTGATTCAGGCCTACTCTGCTAAGGGGAAGAATCCTCCCTTCCGCCTTACTGCTCACTCCACTCGTGCTATTGGTGCCTCTTGGGCTTTTCAGCACCAGGCTTCTGTTGAACAAGTTTGCAAGGCCGCTACTAGGTCTTCTGTTCATACCTTTTCAAAGTTTTACAAGGTTGATGTTAGGGCCTCAGCTGATGCTGCTTTTGGCCGCAAGGTTCTGCAGGCGGCAATGGTTTAAACTGCCTGCTGCAAATTTTTCTTGGGGATCCCACCCTACTTTATGGACACTGCTATTGGATGTCCCAACTGTAAGTATTAGATTTTGGAGCAGGACGTACTGTATACTAAGAATAATACAATTCTGTGATTACTCACCTGTAGAATTGGTACTAGGAGTATACAGTACATCCTGCTCCAACCCACCCTTGGTTTGCATTTTCTTGGATCCCCTGTTTGGTGATTGTTATCATTGTTATAGTTGATTGGATTGTTTAATGCTCCCGGCTTCTCCTTAACTGCTTTTTAATGCTGGGGATTTGTGGGAGGTCCCTGGGTATTTGAGGGGCCGGGAGGAGCCTATTTTCGATGTCTCTGCAGTCCAGCACCATCTGGCGGAGTATATCCCATCTGTAAGTATTAGATTTGGAGCAGAACGTACTGTATACTCATAATACCAATTCTACAGGTGAGTAGTCACAGAATTGCATTTTTTGTTTTTAGGATTCTACCTTGGAAGCAGGGTAACGTAACCCTGACTGTCTTCCTAGCCCTTATATCTCTCTGATCTGGATGGGACCCACAATGCCTCCTCAGCTATGCTGTATGCAGATCAGGATGGTATGGGTAAGCGCCAGGGTCTTGGGGCGCTTTGGGGTGTCCCTTTTGTTTTCAAAAAAAGTTGGTCACTCATGGACTGCAATTCCACTTTAAGGAAAAGTGCTATTTGTGTATTAGCACTTTTTTTAAATTCAAATATCGCGCCTTTTGGGGAGTATCGAGGGAAGTTTGCTGCCTCATCTGCCGCCTTAGGCTGTGCTTCAGGGCTTTTCTCCGCCACTGCTTGTTCTTCTCCGGCTTGCGGCACTCTTCCTTCCCCATGTGCGGGGCTGCTTCTTCGGCCGTGCCGCCGCTGAATCTTTGCTGCGGTTTGAAGCTTCGTCACTGGCAGGTCTGGGCTCTGGGCGCATACTGTGCCTCTCCGCCCCGAATGCCGGGGCTATCCAGGGGCTGTTATGGTCTGTCTAGCTGGCAGCGGGGCCCCTTCCTAAGCCAATGCTGCTCCGTCTTCAAGTGGACTTAAACTACTAAGGTATTGTTAAGTATGCTTAATATTTTTAATTATGTTTAATATTATTAATATTCTGTTTTGTTTTTATAGATTTCCATTCTGTTCCCCTTTTTCCTTCTTTCTCCCTAGCTCCACCTAGATCCTTCTCCCCTGTCTCTTTTTTCCACCCCCCCCCTTTCTCTTTTTCCCGCTCTTTCTCTCTTTTTCTTTTTTTTTCTCCCTTGTCTATCCCTCATCTGCAATCCCTCCTTTCTCCCCTTTCTCTCTTGTCCACCCCTTATCTGATATCCCTCCTTTCGTTGCCCTTTCTATTACCCTCATTTCCTCTCTCCTCCGCCTAACCCTCCCTTCCCTGCCCCCCTCTATTTCCTATCTGCATAGGGTCCCTCCTTCTGTGATACCGCCTTCTTATTATTTTTTCCTTTTTCCTTCCCATTGGGTCTGTCATTCTGACCTTCTTTCTTTGTTCCCTCCCCTCCCTCATGCTGTCCCCTTTGATTCCCACTGTTCCCTCTCCGCACCTTCTCTGTCTCACCTTTCTGTCCCTCTGGTTTGTTATCCGCTCTTTTCCTTGTCTAGCGTCCCTCCTGATATACTTTCTTCTTGCTTGTTCGCCATGTGTGCGTTTATTACTGTTGAAAGCTTTTATTTAACATGAGCCCAGGAGCTTGTGCTCCCACTTCCTCTGGGGAGCGTCCGCATCACACGCGGCGCATGCCGGCGTACCCACAGGCCCTGAACTGGAGCTGGCGGCCGCCATGACCAGCGCCGTCTGTCACGGTGTGCCCAGTGTATGCGGACTATGCTGCCCAATAGGAGCGCGGCTGCCATGACGTCACGGGTTGCCGGGCAGATTCTGCCGCCCAGCTGCTCTCGCTCCCTGGCCCGCTGACAGGCAGGGACATTGCCGCCCGCTTTCATAGCGAGTGGCGGTTGGCAGTGGAGGGGCTCCCTCCATCTAGGAGCCCCTACAGGTGCAGGTAAGTTGTTACTACCTCATTTTTGTTATTTTGATCACTTATATAAGTCTATTGCATTTCTTTCCCCAAAAACCCCCGCTGACGTCACTATGACGTCAGGCGGAAATTCTCTGATCAAATCTGTTTATAAGGACCACCTCTCTGGCACATGTCTGTCTATCTGTCCCTGATGAAGGGGGCTGCTCCCCCGAAACGTTGGAATTATGGACATTGTTTACCATTTGACCTAATATGGACTTTGGACACTTTGTGATGGATATTTTGTACCACATTTGTCTTGATGTAATACACTTGGTGGAATCATACAACAGAGTGCTGGTCATTTGTGCATAATAGATTATAGGAAAGGGCAGGCAATATTTTGGTGTGGTTCACCCCTAAGGTTTCGGAGTAGTCACTTGTGATTATCGAGGCCTGTTTATATACTTTGGTCTTAGATCCTCAGGGAGTCAGACTATATATATATTTCACCATGACGAAAGCATCTGGGTTAAACGGATCTGGTCTTTCAGCAGACAAGTTCTGTCCAGTATGCATGCAGGTGCCACTGGACGAGGATAGCACGGTTTGCAGGGATTGTGCTATGGTAGTAGTTGCCAAGTATTAAAGGCAGTTGAGTACTAGATACTAAGAATCCCTTTCCTCCAGATGAGATTGAATTGTGGTCTCGCCCTCCTGTGGTAGGTGCTCTAGTTTCAGGTCTTTTTAAAATTTCTATTATACCATCCTCTGATAGTGTTTCTCCAAGGGATTCACCAGATAAGCGGTGGCACATCATGCTTTTTCTGTTATGGGGGTGACCTTGCGGCCAGCCTGTGCCACATCCATTGCAACGTCAGCAAGCAGCAAGTTATTAAAACAACTGGAATCTTAAGACTCATTCGGGTCGTTCATGGAAAAACCCCCCTTCAAAGCCCTATCAGGCAGGAAGGGACGCCCCGGCTTTTGCAGGCTCCATGTAACAGATCTTTGGATACAGGCGGTTGTATCCTCAGGTTTACAAGATTGAATTAGGGGCCTTCTTGGATTAGAATCTTCTTGGAGATTATTCTGGTCAGGTGTATCCTGAATTCTGCAGAAAGCAGAAGCAATGAGATCCGCCGTATCTCGCCTTTTAGAGATTGGAGTAGTCTGTCCTGTTCCTCTCTTAGAGAGAGGTCAGGGGTTTTACTTCAGTTTGTTCATAATTCCCAAGAAGGACTATTCTGTGCGCTCAATATTAGATCTTAAGGGCCTCAACAAGTACGTTCTCCCAGTTTTGCATGGAATCTTTAAGATCCACAGTGATGTCGCTCAAGCTGGGAGATTTTATGACCACACTGGATATAAGGATATGTACCTACACATTCCAACTTTTCTGGGTAATGGAAAATATCTGCGGTTTGCAGTAAATGGCCTACATCTTCGGTTTGTGGCTTTGCCCTTTAGCCTGTCATCAGCACCAAGGGTGTTTACCAAGGTGTTGGTAGGTCTTATGGCTTTTCTCAGGGGATACCTATAATCCCTTACTTAGATGACCTGTTGATATGGGCCCCATCATTTCAGGAGTCCCAGAAGGATACACAAACTGTCTTATCGAGGCGAGTTTCTGAATTAGCAACTTTATCGGTTAAGTCTCCTTATTTAGTGTTGTATAAGGACAAGGCTGTCTTCCGTTTTAAACGTGATTTTCTTCCTAAAGTGGTTTACCCTTTTTTATCTTAACGAAGAGGTAGTTTTTCCTTCCTTATGTCCTTCTCCAGATAACGATAAAGAGGGGGTTCTGATGTAGTGAGAGCATTGAAATATTATCACTGCTACTCAAGCTTTCCGTAGGTCAGACTCCTTATTTGTTATAACTGAAGGTCCACGGAAAGATCTACCACCAGCTAAGTCTACCATCAGCCGATGGAATAGACAAGCAGTGGTAACAGCCTATGTCCCTAAGGGGAAAGGATACTCCTTTAGGGTTAGAGCTCATTCAACATGAGCTATTGGAGCATCTTGGGCTTTTTAGCATCAAACTTCAGTAGAACAAGTATGCAAGGCTGCTTCTTTGTCTTCAGTTCATACATTTACCAAATTTTATAAGGTAGATGTCAGAGAGGTCCCAATCATACTGAATTCTTCTGATGACCTAAGTCGGAATGGAAGAGAAAATACAATTCTGTGATACTCGCCTGTAGAATTTATTTTTCTTTCATTATTACTACAGGGCGTCAGGCCCTCGCTGTCTGCTAGGTTACTATATCCATTCCTTGGATGCCTAGTCTTAGTGAAGTTGTAAATATGAAAATAGATCATCAGCATAAAAAAAGAAAATTAAATGGAGGGAGGTAGAAAGGAGTTCTCTTGTCTCCCCGTTTGTCTCTAACAAAAGATATAGGAATGGGGCGGCTGGTTCTACTGCTTTTCAATTACAGGATTGTGGGAATACAGTCGAAAGTATATAGGCCGCGGGAGGAACCACACCTTTGTCTTGCCGTCCATGCCCTTCGGTTCACAGTTAACCCAATCGTGTCTTAATTCTCCTGACACCCTGAAAGAGAAATCAATTCTATAGGTGAGTAATATTGAATTGTATTTTTTCTGCTTCTGGATGACTTTAACTACTCTTTTCTGCCTTCATGCTAAAGCTGCTGTCGGATGCTTAAAATCTGCTTATTCCTTCTTAGTTAAGTTGGTTCTAAGGATTGGTTCACATATAAAGGGGAGAAATTTCTCCCTGCATTAAAGCAGACCTTCACTCTTTCTTGCAACCGAATGCCAGGGTGGGTCCTGGTTCACAGGGACACTACACTAACCTCACCTGCCCATCAGTGAGCCCTGCATTAAATATATACTGTTGGGAAATCAAATAAATACACAGATGTGCAGAATCCACAAGTCATCCAATAGGTTACTTTCCATCCTCATCGTGAAGTGCTTAATGCCCACTTTTGGCTTCCTAACAGTCTTTAAATGTAAAGGCATCCCAAACTGGGATGCCCTCATAGTCTTAGTATGCAGTATGTCCTGCTCCAGATATAGTACTTACACTTGGGTTATCCTCCGCCAGATGGCGCTGCACTGCAGAGACATGCAAAAACAGGCTCCTCCCGGCCCCTCAAATACCCAGGGACCTGCCACAAATCCCCAGATTTCTCTGCAGTGCTGACTGCGAAGACATGAAGTATCACTGCGGCCCTGTTGGACTATTCCCACCCGTCCTCTTTGTGATGTGCCTCCCAGCCTGGGCTGCGCTGGTCGGGTGAAGGTAGGCAGCGCCATGCGTGCTTATGGAGTGCTGCTCCACCACAGTCCCCCACCAAAGGGTAGGCGGTATAGGCTGATGGTGAGCCTCTATGGGATGCCCCTCCCGCATTATTGCCCCATGCCCCGTGTAGCGGTGGGCCCTGTACAAAGGGCCGCCATCCTCCCTCGTTTCCCCCGTAGCTCGGCGGGAAAGAAAGGGAGGGGGAGTGTGTGTTGGTGTCAGTATTGGATTACATGCATATGGCCTTTGTAATGTCCTTTGGACTTGTACATGTTGTGTCAGCCGCCGCGCTGATTTGTGTTTTACTCGTGTTACTGCCGCCGCCGCCCGCGCTTTCTCCTTCACTGGATGGGCGGCGGCGTCGCCTCAGACGCTGTGGCGTTATCATTAGCTGCTGTCTTAGAGCTTCGCGCTCTTCGTGGGGGGCGGGGACCTCCCTTGGCGTGCTAAGCCTTGGCCCGCCCTTCGAGGTTCGCTTGGCGCCATTTTTATGTGTAGTCGCGCACGCATGTGTAACAGTCCCCCCTTCCGTGGTCTGTAATTGCCCTCGCGGGTGATTTGTATGCTTATTGCTTACTGCGCATGGTTCTGACACGCCTTATTTTCATTATGTCTTTCAGACTTGGTGAATCCGGTGGCTTCTCCCGGCCCGGTGTAGTTGTCAGTCGGGCCTAGTATAATTACTCCCACTTCCCTGCGGGTCATTGGGGCATCCAGGGTGGCTTACTGCGTCAATCCCTACTGGCCTATTGTGCCTATTAATCACCATATGGAGGCATCCCAGGATAATGTGACCGGGGTTCCTTCGGGACAAGCCCGGCTGTGTGTAGCTTGTGGGGTCTCACCTAGCTGTGACAATTCACGGGTTTGTGTTCCTCGCGCGCAGCAGGCGCTAATGGTACAACCCGTCCCTCCGGTGGCCAGGCCTGCACGCCTCACTTCACCTACTCCCCCAAGCATGAGTCTAACCCCCAATACAAGTGGGGATTCTCATCCTGATGTGGCTGCTAGACTGGCCAGTGTTGAAAAATTAATTGCTAATTCCTTAGCGCGAAAGTCCATCGCTAAGAAGCGCCACTTAACCCCTGATGCCACTCTCTTCCCTCCGGAGTCTGACGAGTGGTCGCATTTATATGGCTATACCCCCTCGGATGAAGGGGAGCTGTTCTCTGACTCGGGGTCATCTGACAAGAGGCCCAGGGGTCACGACGATACTGGCTCTGATCTCTGGACCTCGGATGATACTGACAGACTGCTGGTTCAGATTTTTGAGGTTTTGTCTATCTCTCCCCCTGTTGCGGCTCCCAGGCAAAGGGGTGAGCTCTTTCATACTGCTAAGGCTCGATTGGAATTTTCTGAGCAAGCCTATTTCAATAACCTCGTGCTTAAGGAGTGGGAACATCCCAGTAGACTTCCCGGGATACCTAAGAGCTTGGACAGAAAGTATCCTTTTTCTGCTGATATGGTCAAGTGTTGGTCATCGCCCCCCGAGGTCGATGCTCCTATTCTAGGGCTGTCTAACACCTCTATCATGCACTCCCCCGACACTACTACGCTGCGGGATACCGAGGACCGGCGCATTGACCAACTGGCATGCCATGCCTTTGTGTTTGTGGGGGCGGCGCTGCGCCCGGTTTGCGCCTTGGAGAAATGTACTCGAAGGCCCAGATGAATTACCACCTGATACGGTTAATGCACTGTCTAACTGTGATGTGTTTGTAAACTTTATCCTGTCTGCATCGGATGATGCCATTAGGATGTGTGGCAGATCTTCCGCCTTGACGGTAGCTATACGCCGCACGGTGTGGCTGCGACAGTGGGCTGCTGACAATGCTGCTAAGAAAGCCCTTACTGGACTTCCATTTAAGGGGCTATGTCTGTTTGGGGACCGTCTAGACCTCTTTGCTAAAGGAGGTAAGTTACCCCAGCGCAGGCGGCAGTCTCGGCCCTTTCGGGGCCAGGGCCCCCTTTCCATCCCCTACCGAGGTGCTAAGCAAGGAAAGGGGGTGTCCTTCGTGGGGGCTTGCGCCGATTCCTGGCATAGGAACAGAGGACGACGTTATGGACCCTCCTGGGGGTCCAAGCCCAAAGCCCCTCCCAAGACCCCTCAGGCATGATGGGGCGCCCTCGCCCGTCAGCACTTCGAGCACGTCTGGAGGCATCACGTCTCAGACCGGTGGATTCAGGAGGTGGTTACAAGATAGAGTTCGCTGTGCGGCCTCCCCCAAGATTCATCAGGTCCCAGATCCCACAGGACCCTGTCTCAGCTCATGCTGGCCGTGCAAGGACTCCTGGATCTGGGGGTCATTTGCAGGGTCCCCTTAAGAGAAAGGGGCAAGGGGTTCTATTCCAACCTTTTCACAGTGCCCAAGAAAGATGGGTCAGTCAGGCACATTCTGGATTTAAAAATCCTCAACAAGTTTGTCAAGAACAGGCGCTTTCGCATGGAAACTCTGCGCTCAGCCATCGGCTCTCTGCGCCCAGGGGACTTTATGACGTCTGTGGACATCAAAGATGCTTACCTTCACATCCCTATGTTCCCGGGGCACCAAAGGTTTCTCAGATTTGCGTTGGAAGATCAACATTACCAATTTGTGGCCTTGCCATTTGGCCTCACTTCCGCTCCCAGAGTGTTCACCAAGGTGCTGGCAGGGGTGATGTCTCTGATAAGGTCAAGGGGCATACGCGTGCTGCCCTACCTGGACAACATTCTCATCACCTCTCGGTCGCTACAGCAGGCAGAGTTGGACAATCAGACGGTGGTGTCCACCTTGGAGTCCTTCGGCTGGGTGATTTATCATCCTAAGTCCTCTCTGTCCCCTTCTTTGGTGACCCCATTCCTGGGAATGATTCTGGATACGGTTCAGAGGGTCCTTCCTCAACAGAAGGTGGAAGCTCTAACTGCGCAGGTGAGGTTCCTGCTCTCGTGTCCCCAGCCCTCCCTCAGGCAGGGAATGCAGCTGGTCGGTCTGATGGTGGCGTGCTTTGAGGCGGTGCCCTTTGCTCAGTTCCATTTGAGGCCTCTGCAACTTCACCTTCTGTCAGTATGGGACAAGAAACCAACGTCCTTGGACGGGGTCAGTGTGCTTCCCCCCTTGGTCAGACTGTCCCTTTCGTGGTGGCTGGACCACAGGAACTTGCTAGGGGGCAGGTCCTTTCTGGCCCCCTCCTGGGAGACGGTCACCATGGATGCCAGTCTGTCAGGTTGGGGGGATTCTGGAAGTCCCTGCGCTTCTAGGGGAGGTGGGGCCCTCAGGAGGCCGACTTGCCCATCAACATTCTGGAATTACGGGCAATCAGGTTGGTTCTGGAGCAGTTGACCAATCACCTGCAGGGTCTGTCTGTGCAAGTGCGCTCAGACAACAGGACGGCAGTTGCCTACATCAATCATCAGGGAGGGACCCGCTGCAGGGGTGCCCTCCAGGAGGTGTCGCGGATTCTGACATGGGCGGAGGTCAATGTTCAATGCATATCGGCTGTGTATATCCCTGGGGCGGAGAATCTACTGGCAGACTCTCTGAGCAGGGGGACTTCCCGTCAGAGGGAGTGGTCCCTCTGCAACAGGGTATTCCAGTCCCTGTTTCACTGTTGGGGTCTACCGGATGTGGATCTGTTCGCATCCCGTCACAATCACAAGCTCCTGGCCTTTGTCTCCCTGTCTCAGGATCCTCTGGCCTTGGTCACGGATGCTCTGGCCATGTCATGGAAGGAATTTCGCCTCCTGTATGTCTTTCCTCCATTCCCCCTGCTGGGCAGGGTCCTGCGCAAGATTGCTCTGGAAGGGGTGCCAGTGATTCTGGTGGCCCCCGGGTGGCCAAGAAGAGTGTGGTTCGCAGACGTGGTACAAATGGCAGTAGACCAGTACGTCCTGCCAGGGGCGCCAGATCTGCTCACTCAGGGCCCCTTACGCCATCCCAATTTACAAACTCTGGCTTTGACGGCCTGGCTGCTGAAACCTCCATCTTGATGGAGAAAGGCTTGTCTGCCTCAGTGGTGGATACCATGGTGCAGGCTAGGAAGAAAACTTCTTCTGCCATCTATTATAGGGTATGGCGTTCCTACATTGATTGGTGTGAGTCTAGGTCTCTTCCCTGTAGGGAGTTCTTAGTCCCTAGGGTTCTGGAGTTTTTACAGCATGGATTGGAGTTGGCTCTAAAACTCAGTACTCTGAAGGGTCAGGTTTCTGCCCTGTCCGTCTTCTTTCAGAAGTCTTTTGCTCAGCATCCCTTGGTTAAGACCTTCTTTCAGGGGGTCACTCATGTGCGTCCCCCACGTAAACCTACGGTACCTGTTTGGGATTTGAACTTGGTTTCGTCTGCCTTGCAGGGTGCTCCCTTTGAGCCTATTCAGGATGCTGCTCTGGCTGTTCTTACCCTCAAGGTTGCCTTTCTGGTGGCTATTACTTCGGTTAGGCGTGTGTCTGAGCTGGCGGCTCTGTCTATTCAACCTCCGTACTATGAGAGACACCAGGACAAGGTGGTGTTCCGTTTTAAGCCAGATTTTCTGCCTAAGGTGGTGTCTGCTTTTCATTTGAATCAAGATATTGTTCTTCCTTCATTGTGTCCTAATCCTAGCAACGCTAAGGAAAGGATTCTGCATTCCTTGGATGTGGTCAGGTGTCTGAAGTATTACCTGGTAGTCACTGCGGCCTTCAGGAAGACTGATGCTCTTTTTGTGGTCCCCTCTGGTCCTAGGAAGGGTTTGGCTCCTGCCAAGTCTACTATTAGCAAATGGATTCGTCAGGCTGTGATTCAGGCCTACTCTGCTAAGGGGAAGAATCCTCCCTTCCGCCTTACTGCTCACTCCACTCGTGCTATTGGTGCCTCTTGGGCTTTTCAGCACCAGGCTTCTGTTGAACAAGTTTGCAAGGCCGCTACTTGGTCTGTTCATACCTTTTCAAATTTTTGCAAGGTTGATGTTAGGGCCTCAGCTGATGCTGTTTTTGGCCGCAAGGTTTTGCAGGCGGCAGTGGTTTAAACTGCCTGCGGTTACCTTTCTTGTTGGGGATCCCACCCTACTTTATGGACACTGCTATTGGATGTCCCAAGTGTAAGTACTATATCTGGAGCAGGACGTACTGTATACTAAGAATAATACAATTCTGTGAAATACTCACCTGTAGAATTGATATTATTTGTATACAGTACGTCCTGCTCCACCCCACCCTGGTTGTTGCATTATTCTGGATCCCCTGTATGGTGATTGTTAGCATTGTTATAGTTACCAGTTTTGGTGGTTAAATTCTCCGGGCTTCTTGTTCACTGCTTTTCAATGCTGGGGATTTGTGGGAGGTCCCCGGGTATTTGAGGGGCCGGGAGGAGCCTGTTTTTGCATGTCTCTGCAGTGCAGCGCCATCTGGCGGAGGATAACCCAAATGTAAGTACTATATCTGGAGCAGGGCGTACTGTATACAAATATCAATTCTACAGGTGAGTATTTCACAGAATTTATCTGTGTAACACCGCGCTTGTAAATTACTAAGTGACAATCTCTAAAAGGTTGAAAATATATTTAGGTGAAGCTCAACGTGTCAGAAAACTCCCAATTTTCCCATTAAAATATATGAAACAATAAATACACAGAGCTAACTTCTTTCAAAATCAAACAATTATGTGTCGCAAAAAATCAATGTCCATTAATACATCCAAATCAATAATAAAGTCTTTCTAAATTCTTTAACCGTATCCCAAAGTGCATGTGCTCCAATTTCTTCTGTGCTCTTATCACCCCTATGTGCAAATCCTTACCAAAAGAAAATCTTTAACACAGCCAAACAAGATGATATATGGATATTCCCCCACATCAGTGAATGGTTAGCTTGATTTCAAATCATCCACATCCAAGCTTGATTCCACAGGACGAATAATTTATGTATAATCTCTCAAAAATATATCGGTTCAATGGATGACAAACCGCACATAAAGGAAGAGATAAAATAGCAGGACTAGTGCAATAACGTTTAAAATACCCGTTTAATAGTACTTAAAATCCAAGAATCGCATTCACAATGTTAAAAGCATAAAATCAGCATGTCAGCTCTTTTTATAGAGCAATGGATATAGCGGGTCTCACCACCAATCTTCAATGCTCCTACCAATCCGTCCAAAGATGACGAGCACTCCAAACGGGGTATGACCCTGCATCCACACAGATAAGATCCTAAAAACTGCCAAACTCCCAACGCGTTTCGTCGCATATGCGACTTTGACCAGGTGTTCGGCTAGTACAAAAAGCATATCTACTTATACCGGATATGGGGAATGCGCTCCAATGCCATGCCCTCTGACGTATCTTTCCAGCGCACTTCCGTCGCTGGATAATTCAATCGCCTCTCTCCCGGCTACCGGGCGGAAACACAACAAATGAGGGCTTGTGACGTCTACCCACGTGATCATAAGACCCCCCTGCCTTGGTATAATCTAGCTGTTGTTGGTTAGCAGTTTCCTAGGTGATCAGCGCTGCAGCAGGCGTCGGAGCCAGGGATGAGAGTGAGGCGTGACTCCCGCTGCTTCCTCCTTGTGATGGAGCGCAGCGTAGATGAATCTTATGATCACGTGGGTAGACGTCACAAGCGAAGGTCGTTTGCCCTCATTTGTTGTGTTTCCGCCCGGTGGCCGGGAGAGAGGCGATTGAATTATCCAGCGACGGAAGTGCGCTGGAAAGATACGTCAGAGGGCATGGCATTGGAGTGCATTCCCCATATCCGGTATAAGTAGATATGCTTTTTGTACTAGCCGAACACCTGGTCAAAGTTGCATATGCGACGAAACGCGTTGGGAGTTTGGCAGTTTTTAGGATCTTATCTGTGTGGATGCAGGGTCATACCCCGTTTGGAGTGCTCGTCATCTTTGGACGGATTGGTAGGAGCATTGAAGATTGGTGGTGAGACCCGCTATATCCATTGCTCTATAAAAAGAGCTGACATGCTGATTTTATGCTTTTAACATTGTGAGTGCGATTCTTGGATTTTTAGTACTATTAAACGGGTATTTTAAACGTTATTGCACTAGTCCTGCTATTTTATCTCTTCCTTTATGTGCGGTTTGTCATCCATTGAACCGATATATTTTTGAGAGATTATACATAAATTATTCGTCCTGTGGAATCAAGCTTGGATGTGGATGATTTGAAATCAAGCTAACCATTCACTGATGTGGGGGAATATCCATATATCATCTTGTTTGGCTGTTAAAGATTTTCTTTTGGTAAGGATTTGCACATAGGGGTGATAAGAGCACAGAAGAAATTGGAGCACATGCACTTTGGGATACGGTTAAAGAATTTAGAAAGACTTTATTATTGATTTGGATGTATTAATGGACATTGATTTTTTGCGACACATAATTGTTTGATTTTGAAAGAAGTTAGCTCTGTGTATTTATTGTTTCATATATTTCACAGAATTGTATTTTTTTACTGTTCTGCCTTAAAGTGGACCAACACCCAGGATTTTGACTATCCTGGGTCTTGGTCCACTTCGGTGGGGCACCCCCGATCGGGGTGCCCCGCTGTGTGAAACCCCCCCTAACCCCCCGAAAAACTCACCTCTCCCCGCTCCCAGCGCCGACGTACAAGAACGTCTAAGCGGCAGCCGCCGCCGCCGCCTCCCTCGCGTCACTTTCGGCGCGCGCGCGCCCCCGCCGGCCATTCGCAGACGGCCGGCGCGGGCACGCAGACGCCTACAGGAGCGCGAGGGAGGCGGCGGCGGCCGGCCGCCGCCGAAGATAAGGTAAGGGGTTTGGGGTGTTTGGGGGGGTTTCACCCCGCGGGACATCCCGATCTCGGATGTCCCGCGGGGTGGGGGGTGATCGGCCCGGGAATCTTATAGATTCCCGGGCCGATCACCCGTGGGTGTTGGTCCACTTTAAGATGATGCCACTATTTTCAAAAACCTTATTAAGACAATCTAAATGAAAAATACAGATACAAGTTCTTTATAGGTGTGTGCGATTTCATTGGAGAATTTTGTTTTAGAAGCTTTAATGTAAGAATAGTAATGTTCATACTTGATTTGCCACTTACAAATGTATATGCATGGGTGTTGTTTCCTTTATTAGTCTTGTTTCTTCTCCATGGTCCTATGTAGATGGTCTTCACTTTGAATTTACAATGTGTCGCTTGCCAATCTGTATTCTCTATAACATTACAGGTGTAGTTTAGATGAGCATATGACACAGCGCAAAGTGTGACCAGTCTATGTGGGCACCTTTTTTTTTATAGTTGGTAGCCATCTGGTCACCGTAATATGTAGGGTAGCCTTTTTTTCAGACTCTGAATTGTATTGCTTAGGATATAATTCAAGAAGATGCTGCCGAGAATCTGACTCCTTCCACATACTCGCCTGTGGTAAAGCTGCACTTGTGTGGTGCTGTGTGGTGGCATTCCATCTCTTTAGGATCCGTCCCTTTAACTACCACCTTACTAACCCTGCATTGGCAAATGTTTGATACACAACTTAGACTAGTTTAGAAACTAATTGTGTGACTTACTGGTGGGTAGTTAGTGACGTATATTATTCAGTTATTTAAGTCTTTTTGTGTTTTCTCTATTTTTGCTTTGTCCTGAAAATTTTTTAGATCCATTGGAGACCAGGTAACATACAGGTATGATGGAGTCAGCCACCCCTCTTTAATCCCCAGTTTGTGTTTATATAAATTTGTAGAACTCCTCAACCTGTGGCACACCACCTAACAGGATACGTGGGTCATGGTGGCATTTTTTGCTGCTGTGAAATCTTGGATTTGGTTGGGACTACCATTGAGATATTAGATGTTAATACACTTACCAGTTTTTTACCAGTCAACACAACTAGAAGGCTGAGTGGATTAACAGCAAAGGGAATTTTAATTTCTTTGTTGCAAAAAGCTGGAGTAAGGGACTAAGACATCCTCTGACAAATATAATTTCATATTACACATACTCTCTCTGTCACCCCTCCCACGCCCACTCCTGCCTTCTTCCAAAGCCAGATTTATCTTATAATACTGTTTTAAATAGACATTTGCTGGTTGCGTGAGCCGGCATAATAGTTAGCATGCATTAGCCACGATGGGATAGCATGTGAGGTTTTGATATTCCTAGTATGTCACACACCCCACTTCCAAAGATCCATGACACTTGGGAAACCGGCCTGTAGAGGGCGATCTTGCAGAGATGACATGGAAAAAGGAGCCCCTCCTGGTCCATAAGTACCGGGTTCCTCCGACTATTCCCCAGTCTTTTCGTCTCTGCAGTCGGCGAAGCATTCAGAAGATGACTTTCCTTTAAGCTGCAGGTAGCCGGGTTTGCTCCCGGCCTTTCTCTTTTTCTCTGCCTGAATTTTTTAAAAAACCTGTTTGGTTATATTGTATGCCTCCCAGCCCTGGCTGTATGGTTCAGGCAAAGGTAGATACACCTTCTGGTGTTTACAGGAGTTTTTTACTCCTCCATGTGACCCAAAATTTGGGCGGCTTCCGGGTTGGTGTTCCTGACATGGGATGCCCCCTGTCCCTTTATAAATCCCCTTGTGCCTGATGGGTGCATTTCTATCCTCTCCCCTTTAGTTCTCCTTTAACCCTGCTGGGTAAGAAGGAGGGGGGGGGGTTTATCTGGGCTTATTGGTCACCATGCAAGAAAAAAAGAGGGATATATATATATTTTACTTATATATTATGTATTTAGAAGATTACAGTTTAATAGGGAATGTTTGTGCCTAAATTTCCCCATCTCTGACTAAACAGCATTCATTTGGCATTGTTCATTTTTTTTTTTTTTTTTTTAATTTCCCTCCATTTTCTTGGCATCACGTGATCCCGGAAGTGGGCGGGGCTTCGGCGCGCAGTGTCATTTTAGTCATAGAGCACGCTGATCTGCTCTGTCTTCCTGGCTCCTGCTGATGTCAGGGGTCGGGGCTTATCGGCGCGTCCTCCTCTTAGCCGGCGTTTTCGGCTGCTTCCCTGCGGTCTTCCCTCGTTGTGTGAGCTGGTCGCCATTTTTAATGCTTTGTTCATTTATTGTATATTTTGTGCATTGGTGACTGTTTTTTATGTAGGTGGAAACTCCTTATTTAAAATGGGGGTTTCTCCTGGTCCTTAGCCCTTAAGCCTTATTTGGGGGTCCATTTGTGTTTCAATCCTTCCACCTGGGACTATTTAAAGGGGCATCCCGGGTAGCAATTGCGTAAAACCCATATATACTTGGCGACTATAATCAATTATAGTATAATACTAAACATCATATGGAGGCATCTCAGGATAATGGCCATGCAATTCCCTCGGCACAGACTCGGCAATGTTTTGGATGTGGGGATAACGCAATTCTTTGTGTCCCTTGTGAACAATTAACCATTATGCAGCAAACTGGGGCCCAGGCTTCAGGGTCTGCGGCTACTGCCTCTTCTCCTACTCCATCGTGTCTTGTCCGTACCCCCAGTGATATTGTCATGGGTGGTGAGTCGCATTCTGATTTATGTGCCAGATTGGCTCATCTTGAAAAAATTGTCTACCTCTGTGGCTAAGAAGGACTCAGCTAAAAGAAAGCATTTGACTCATGCCGTCTCGGCAAGTGAGTTGGACATTTGCGAATTGCTTGATTGGTCTGACCCTTCTCAGTTAGAAGAAGGGGAATTATATGAGGATTCAGATGTTTCTGACGAACAGCAATTTGTTGGTACTGAAATTGAGCAGGGTGAAGAGAGTGTTGTGGATACCCCAAAAGCTCTTGCCCAGTTGTTTGAGGTTTTGGTTATTACTCCTCCTGAAGTAGTCCCTCTTAGAAGAGGGGAATTCTTTGGAGCCTCTAAACCTCGTTTAGAATTTCCAAATCAAAAGCATTTTGATGATATTATTCTTAAGGAATGGGAGAAGCCTGCGCGGCTTCCTGGCATTCCCTTGGGCTGGGACAAAAATATCCCTTTCCAGCTGATACGGTTAAACGTTGGTCATCACCTCCTGAGGTGGATGCCCCTGTACTTTATCCAATTCTTCTGTGTTGCATTCTCCTGACTCCACTACACTTAAAGATGGAGAGGACAAACGTATTGATCAAATGGTGTGCCCCGCTTTTTCCAGTGTAGGCTCGGCCTTGCGGCCTGTTGGCGCTTCGGCGCTTATGTCGGTGGCTATTAGGTCTGTTGTGAGAGACCTAATGAATAACTCAGGGCTTGATTCGGCCTCTGATGAGTACACCGCTCTTAAGCGATGTGAGATGTTTGCATCTTTTGAACTTTCTGCTTTAGATGATACTCTGCTCATGTGCAGCAGAGCCTCTGCCTTGTTAATCGCCATTCGGCGGTCAGTATGGTTGCGGCAGTGGGCGGCGGATGTTGTAGCCAAGAAATCGCTTACAGCGCTTTCGTTTGTGGGATTGCGCCTATTTGGAGAAAAATTGGATTCTGTCACTAAAGGAGATAAATTACCTCGGCGTAAGAGACCACGCCGTTCCTTTCGTGGAGTGGCTTCCTTTAGCGCTTCCTTTCGGGGGTCCAGATCCGGTAGAGGATCGGTCTTTTCAGCCTCTAGAGGGAATGCATGGAATAGAGGAAGAGGACGTGGCCGTCCAAGTCAGAATTGGGGGTCCAAAACCAAATCTTCCCCTAAGCCTGCTCAACAATGAGGGGAGGCCCTCACCCTTATGGGTGGGGCGACGGCTGCGGTTCTTCTTCCAGGTCTGGGTTCAGGAGGTATCAGACAATTGGGTTCTGGAAGTAGTTTCTTCCGGTTACAAACTGGAATTCGAGTCCCTGCCGCCTCCCAGATTTTTCATGTCCCGGATGCCGTCAGATCCGGCAATTGCGCAGGGACTGCGGGCAGCAGTAGCGAATCTGTTAAACATGGCTGTCATCTGCCTAGTGCCTCCAGCGGAAAGGGGTTTGGGGTTTTACTCCAACCTATTTACGGTACCCAAAAAGGACGGCTCTGTTTGGCCTATCTTAGACCTAAGGAGACTCAATCAATTTATCAGTTTCAGAAGATTCTGCATGGAGTCTCTGCAATCAACGATCGATGCTCTCCGTCAGGGGGACTTCATGACATCCATAGACATCAAGGATGCTTATTTGCACATTCCTATTTTTCTGGGTCACCCGAGATTTCTCAGGTTCTCGATAGAAGACCAGCATTATCAATTTGTGGCCTTACCTCGGCCCCAAGAGTCTTTACCAAGATGCTGGCAGGAGTGATGGCTATATTCAGGGTCCAGGGCATCCGCATTGTGCCTTTTCTGGACGATCTTCTTATTGCGGCCTCCTCCCTCGAACAATCAAGAGTGGGACACCAGGACGGTGGTCTCTACGCTAGAGAGGTTCGGATGGGCAATAAGTTACCCCAAATCCTCTCTCTGTCCGTCCAGGGAAATTCCCTTCCTGGTCCTGATTCTGGATACATTTCAGGCCAAGGTTTTTCTTCCTCAGTCCAAAATGGTTCTGATTCAAGACTTGATTCGTCTATTCTTGTCCAACCGTCGTCAGTCTATCCGTCTAGGGATGAGACTAGTGGGATTGATGGTAGCTGCATTCGAGGCAGTCCCGTTTGCCCAGTTTCACATAAGGACGCTTCAGCTCTTCCTCTTGGCAAAGTGGGACAGGTGCCCACTATCATTGAATCAGACTTGTCTATTGTCTCCCCACGTTTTGCAGTCCCTTCAGTGGTGGTTAATATCGCACAACCTCCAGAAGGGCAAGTCATTTCTGACTCCGCGTTGGGAACTGGTTACCACGGATGCCAGCCTAGTGGGCTGGGGGGGCTTCTGGAAGAAGCATCAGTTCCAAGGATTGTGGGGGCCTCAGGAGGCTCATTCTCCAATCAATGTATTAGAGCTTTGGGCCATATGTCTTGTTCTACTTCGACTGACCCATTTCTTACAGGGTCTGCCAGTTCAGATTCGGTCAGACAACCGAACAGCTGTTGCATACATCAATCACCAGGGAGGGACTCGCAGTTGGGGTGCCCTCCGGGAAGTGTCTCTGATCCTTCAGTGGGCAGAGATCAATGTTCCCTGCATATCAGCAGTTTACATTCCGGGGATAGAGAATGTGGAGGCAGACTCCCTGAGCAGGGGATGTTCTCACCAGGGAGAATGGTCTCTCAATCCAAGGGTCTTTCAGTTCCTCTGTCACAAGTGGGGGACTCCACGGTTGGACCTGTTTGCTTCTCGTCACAATCACAAGCTGCCAGCTTTTGTGTCTCTATCCCAGGATCCTCTGGCATCTGGGCTTCCTATATCTGTTTCCCCCATTCTCCATGATCAGCAAGGTGGTGCGCAAGTTAGCACTGGAGGAGGCGCCAGCAATTCTGGTGGCGCCAAGGTGGCCAAGACGTCTGTGGTACGCAGACGTCGTAAGGCTGGCAGTGGATCGGTTCCATCTGCCTGTTCTTCCAGATCTCATAACTCAGGGTCAACTTTGTTACCCCAATTTACAAACGCTGGCTTTGACGGCATGGCTGCTGAAGTCTCCATCTTGAAAGAAGAAGGTCTTTCTGATGCGGTTATTCAGACTCTTATTAGAGCTAGGAAGAAGTCTTCCTCTGTCATTTATTACAGGACTTGGAGGTCCTATATTGATTGGTGTGAATCCAGGGCTTTGCCCTGTAGAGTATTTTCTATTCCTAGAATTCTGGAATATCTGCAACGAGGTCTGGATATGGGATTCCAGATTAGTACTTTGAAGGGGCAAGTCTCTGCCTTGGCTATCTTCTTTCAAAGGTCGTTTGCTCTTCATCCTTTGGTTAAGACCTTTTTCCAAGGAGTCGCGCATGTGCGTCCTCCCAGAAAGCCTATACTTCCTGTTTGGGACCTTAACCTGGTGCTTTCAGCTATGCAGGCCGCTCCCTTTGAGCCTTTGCAGGATATTCCTCTTTCTATTCTTACTCAGAAGGTTGCCTTTTTGGTTGCTATTACTTCTGTCCGCCGAGTTTCTGAACTGGCGGCTTTGTCTATTCTAGCCCCTTATTTTGAGAGGCATCAAGATAAGGTTGTTTTCCGTTTTAAACCGGATTTCCTTCCTAAGGTGGTGTCTGCTTTCCACCTAAATCAGGATATAGTTCTTCCTTCCTTGTGTCCTAAACCTAGTAACGACAAGGAAAGGGTCTTACATTCTTTGGATGTAGTTCGTTGTGTTAAGTATTATTTAGTTACTGCCTCGGCCTTCCGCAAGACGGATGCCTTTTTTGCTGTGCCTTCTGGGCCCAAGAAGGGTTTTGCTCCTGCCAAATCTTCCCTTAGTAGGTGGATACGTCAGGCCATCATTGGGGCCTATATGGCTAAGGGGAAGGTTCCCCCTTTTCGTGTCACTGCTCATTCTACTCGTGCTATTGGAGCTTCTTGGGCTTTTCAGCACCAGGCTTCTGTTGAACAAGTTTGCAATGCTGCGACTTGGTTTTACAAGGTTGATGTGCGGGCCTCAGCGGATGCTGCTTTTGGCCGCAAAAGTAATTTAAGTTATGCATTATTCCTTGGGGATCCCCACCCATTATAGACACTGCTATTGGATGTCCCAAGTATCATGGATCTTTGGAAGTGGGGTGTGTGACATACTAGGAATAATACCATTTTGTGAGTACTCACATGTAAAATGGTTATTACGAGTATGTCACACACCCCACTTCCCCCGCCCTTTTTTGTTCTAGGGATCCTTTATATGGTGGTTATTATTTTCAAATTATTTTTCATTTATTGAATATAATTGGCTCTTCCTGGTTCTCACTGCTTTTTAAAAAGACTGGGGAATAGTGGGAGGAACCCGGTACTTATGGACCAGGAGGGGCTCCTTTTTCCATGTCATCTCTGCAAGATCGCCCTCTACAGGCCGGTTTCCCAAGTGTCATGGATCTTTGGAAGTGGGGTGTGTGACATACTCGTAATAACCATATTCTTAGTATACAGTACGTCCTGCTCCAGATATAATACTTACACTTGGGTTATCCTCCGCCAGATGGCGCTGCACTGCAGAGACATGCAAAACAGGCTCCTCCCGGCCCCTCAAATACCCGGGGACCTCCCACAAATCCCCAGATTTCTCTGCAATGCTGACTGCGAAGACATGAAGTATCTCTCTCTCGCAGGTGAGCGGGGCTATTGAAGCCTGCGGCCCTGTTGGACTATTCCCACCCGTCCTCTTTGTGATGTGCCTCCCAGCCTGGGCTGCACTGGTCGGGTGAAGGTAGGCAGCACCTTGCGTGCTTATGGAGCGCTGCTCCACCGCAGTCCCCCACCAAAGGGTAGGCGGTATAGGCTGATGGTGAGCCTCTATGGGATGCCCCTCCTGCGTTATTGCCCCGTGTAGCGGTGGGCCCTGTTCAAAGGGCCGCCATCCTCCCTCGTTCCCCCCCGTAGCTCGGGGGGAAAGAAAGGGGGGGGGGGTGTTGGTGCCATTGTATTGTGATTCATGCATTGGTCTGTAATGTCTTTTTGACTTGTACTTGGTGTCAGACGCTGTTTTGTATTTAACTTGCGCAGCGGCAGTATCATAGTCCATGAGGTACAACTCGTGCATTTGCCGCCGCGCGCGCTTTTTCCTTAGATGGATGTTCCGCGCCAGGCGGGGGCGTTATCTGAGACGCCTCTGTGTTCTCATTGGCTGCTGGTTGGACTTCGCGCTCTTCGGGAGGGCGGGGCCTTTGTCTGGCGCGCTCCGCGTCATGGCACGCTCTGGCCCACCCTTCGAGGTACTCTGCACCATTTTGTCTATTCGCGCTCGACGCGTATGACGTTCCTGCTTACCGTGGTCCGCTTATACTCATTTTAGTGTTTAGGTTCTGACACCATTCACTTCTCATGGTGTCTTTCAGACTGGTGAACACCATTGGCTTCTCCCGGCCCAGTGTAATTGATAGCGGGCCTTGTAAAATTCTCCCACTTCCCTAGCGGGTCTTTGGGGCATCCAGGGTTGCTTATAGCGTCAGTCCCTGCTGGCATATTGAGCCTAATAAATCAGCATATGGAGGCATCTCAGAATTATGTGACCTGGGTCCCCCTGGGACAAGACCGGCTGCGTATAGCGTGTGGACAACCCCATGCTGACGCTGACAGGGCACGACGGGTCTGCGTACCCTGTGCTGAGCAAGCGCTGGCCCTGCAATCTGGCCTGCCAGTGGCTGCACCTCGTTTCAATTCACCTATTTCCCCATGCTTAAATCTCACTCCTGCTGAGTCGCATACAAGCGGGGATTTGCTGCCTGTTGAGGCTTCCAGACTGCCTACGGCTGAACAGATTATTGCGAGGTTGTCAGAGCGCAAGGGCCCTGGTAAGAAGCGGGACTTGACGTCTCATGTTACTGTTTTTCCTTTGGGAACTGAGGAGTTTACTCCTCTGTGTGGCTATAACCCTTCTGATGAAGGAGAGCTCTTCTCTGACTCAGGCTCATCTGATGGGAGGCCGAGGAGTCATAACGATTCTGGCACTGACGATTTGTTGATCAAGGTCTTTGAGGTTCTGTCTATCTCTCTTCCTGGTGAGGCCCCCATGTAGAGAGGAGAGCGTTTCCATACAGCGACTGCGCGTTTGGAATTCCTGGAGCAGGCACATTTCCGTACTCTTGTGCTCAAGGAATGGAAGTGCCCCAGTAAACTCCCAGGGGTCCCAGGGGACTGGGATAGGAAGTACCCTTTTCCCCCTGAGGTGGTTAATTGTTGGTCATCCCCCCCCCCCCCCCCCCCATGGTGGGGTAAGTCACCCCAACGCAGGCGGCCGTCTCGGCCCCCTCGGGGCGGGGGCTCCCCTCCTACCCCCTACCATAGTGTTTAACAAGATCCAGGGGTGTCCTTCGCGGGGGCTCACGCAGACTCCTGCCCCAGGAGCGGCAGACAACGCCCTGGCCCCTCCGGCAGGGCTAAGCCCAAATCTTCCACCAAGCCCCCTCAAGCATGATGGGGCGCCCTCGCCCTTCTGGGTGAGGGGATGGCTGCGGCACTTTGCTCTTGTCAGGAGGCATCACGCCCCATACTGGTGGATTCAGGAGGTAGTTTCCTCCGGATACAAGATAGAGTTTGCTGCGCGGCCTCCCCCAAGATTATCAGGTCCTGGGTACTCCGGGTCCCTGCCTCTGTTCAGGTGCTGGTGCAGGCCATACAAGGACTGCGGGGTCTGAGGATCACTTGCAGATTGCCTTAACAGGCAGAGGCAGGGGCCGCTACTCCAACCTTTCCACAGTTCCCCAAATGGATGGGTCAGTCTGGCCCATTCTGGATTCACAGTTTTCGGCAGCTCGTCAATTTCAGGCAGTTCCTACATGGAGGTTCTTAGCTGGGCCATCAGCTCCCTGCGCCCTGGGGGCTTCTTGCCGTCTGTGGAGATCAAAGATGCTTATTTTCACATCCCTGTGTCTTCTGGACACCGAGGCTCTTCAGGTTCGCGTTGGAAGTCCAACACTGCTAATTTGTGGCCTTGTTATCTGACCTCTCTTCAGCTCCCAGAGTGCTCACCAAGGTGCTGGCGGGGGTGATGTCTCTGATGAGACCAAGGGGCGTCCGCGCGATGACCTGCCTGGACGTCCTTTTCACTTCTCAGTCTCTACGTCAGGTTAAGTTGGATGCTAGACTGGTGGTCCATTGGGAGTCATTTGGATGGGTGATCAATCACCACTAGTCCTCATTGTCCCCTTACTTGGTAACTCCATTCCTAGGAATGAATCTGGATACGGTTCAGGTGGGAATCTTACTTCCTCAGAAATAAAGTGGACAATCTGGTTGCATGGGCTCAGTCCCCCATAGCTGTCCCCGTCCCTTCACCAGGCAGGGATGCAGCTGGTGGGCCCTTTGGTGGCTTGCTCTGAAGAGGTCCCTTATGCTCGGTCCCCCTGGGGCCTTCTGCAACTTCTATTGTTAGTACAGGACAGGGATCCAACGTCCCTGGAGCAGGGTCTGTGTGCCTTCCCCCCTGGTAAGGAGGTCCCTCTTGGAGTGGATGAACTCAAGGAACATGTCTGGGGGCAGTTCCCTTCTTGCCCCTTCCTGGAGACGGTCACCATGGATGCCAATCTATCAGGTTGAAGGGGGGCATTTTCTTCTCAAACTCCCTGCGGTCCTGGGGGAGGTGGGGCCCTTAGGTGGTCCATACACCTATCAATGTTTGAAACAGTGAGCGTTCAGGTTGGTTCAGTCTCGCTTGACTACTCCTATTCAGGGTCTGCCGGTTCGGGGGCGCTCGGTCTGTCTGACGACTGTGGCCTACATTAATCTTCTGACAGGGCCCTGGAGCAGGAGGGTCCTCCAGGTAGTGTCTCTGATCCTGATCTGGGTGGAGGACAATGTTCCTTGCATATCAGTGGTATTCGCTCCGGTGGGGGTCCCTCTGCGACAGGATGTGCTAATCCCTGTGTCACTATGGGGTCCAACCAGTTGTGGATCTGTTTGTGTCCCGTCACTATCACTTGCTCTCGGCCCTTGTTTCCCCTTCCCAGGATCCTCTGGCCGTGGTCATGATGCCTTAGTAACGTCATGGCAGGACATTCTGTTATGTATGTCTTTTCTCCATTCCCCCTGCTAGGCAGGGTTCTGCGTAAGTTTGCTCTGGAAGGGTGGACCAGTGATTCTGGTGGCCCCCGGGTGGCCTAGTGGAGTGTGGTACTGAGGGCAGTAGATCTGTACTTTCTGCCAGGAGTGCCAGTTCTGCTCACTCAGGGCCCCTTTACGTCACACCAATCTACAGACTCTGGCCTAGACGGCCTGACTGCTGAAACATTCTTCTTGACATCTTGATTGAGACAGGATTATCTGTCTCGGTGATTGAGATTATGGGAAGACTAGGAGCAAGCTTCTTATTCTTCTTCTAGTTGTTGTTCTTCCATCTATTATAGGGTATGGTGTACCCTTATTGATTGGTGTGTGTCTAGATCTCTTCCCTGTCGGGCGTTCTCTGTTCCTAGGGTTCTAGAGTTTTTTACAGCATGGGTTGGATTTGGTTCTCCAACTCAGTACTCTGAAGGGTCAGGTTCTGCCCTGTCCGCCTTCCTGTAGAAGTCTTTTGCTCAGTTTTCCTTGGTTAAGACTTTCTTTCAGGGGGTTACTCATGTGCGTCCCCCACGTCATCCTATGGTCCCTGTTGGGATTTGAATTTGATTCTGTCTGCCTTGCGGGGTGTTCCCTTTGGACCTATTCAGGATGCTGTCTGGCTGTTCTTACCCTCAGGATTGTCCTTCTGGTGGCTGTTGCTTCGGTCAGACATGTGTCTGAGCGGGGCGGCTCTGTCTATCTAGCCCCCATGCCTTGAGATACACCGGGCTAAGGTGGTGTTTCGCCTTAAAGTGGACCAACACCCAGGATTTTGACTATCCTGGGTCTTGGTCCACTTCGGTGGGGCACCCCCGATCGGGGTGCCCCGCTGTGTGAAACCCCCCCTAACCCCCCGAAAAACTCACCTCTCCCCGCTCCCAGCGCCGACGTACAAGCGAGGATCAGGAACGTCTAAGCGGCAGCCGCCGCCTCCCTCGCGTCACTTTCGGCGCGCGCGCGCCCCCGCCGGCCATTCGCAGACGGCCGGCGCGGGCACGCGCACGCCTACAGGAGCGCGAGGGAGGCGGCCGGCCGCCGCCGAAGATAACGTAAGGAGTTTGGGGTGTTTGGGGGGGTTTCACCCCGCGGGACATCCCGATCTCGGATGTCCCGCGGGGTGGGGGGTGATCGGCCCGGGAATCTTATAGATTCCCGGGCCGATCACCCGTGGGTGTTGGTCCACTTTAAGCTGGACTTTCTGTCTAAGGTGGTGTCTTATGTTTATTGATTCAAGATATGGTTCTTCCTTCTGTGCCTTATTCCTAGCAATGCATTCCTTGGACAGGTGTTGGATGTTTTTCCTTAGTAGTCACTGTGTCCTTTAGGAGAACTGATGCTCCTTTGGGCCTACGGCCACTCCATCCTGAATGTGCCTGATCTCGGGGGCGTAGGTGGCCTTGGGCCTGGTCATTACTTGGATGGGATGGTTCCTTCTGGTCCTAGGAAAGGTTTTTGGCTTCTGCCAAGTCTTCTGTTAGCGTTTGGATTGGTCAGGCTGTTACTCAGGCCTATTCCTATAAGTGGAAGATTCTTCCCTTTCGCTTTACTTCTTATTCTACTCGTGCTTTTGGTGCCTCTTGGGCTTTTCAGCACCAGGCTTCTGTTGAACAAGTTTGCTAGGCCGCTACTTGGTCTTCTGTTCATACCTTTTCAAAGGTTTTACAAGGTTGACGTTACGGCCTCAGCTCATGCTGTCTTGGCCGCAAGGTTTTGCAGGTGGCAGTGCTTTTAACTGTCTGCTGTTGCCTTTTTTGTTGGGGATCCCACCCTACTCTATGGACACTGCTATTGGATGTCCCAAGTGTAAGTATTATATCTGGAGCAGGACGTACTGTATACTAAGAATAATACAATTCTGTGAAATACTCACCTGTAGAATTGATATTATTTGTATACAGTACGTCCTGCTCCACCCCACCCTGGTTTTGCATTGTTCTGGATCCCCTGTATGGTGATTGTTATCATTGTTATAGTTACCAGTTTTTTTTGGTGGTTAAATTCTCCCGGCTTCTTGTTCACTGCTTTTCAATGCTGGGGATTTGTGGGAGGTCCCCGGGTGCAGCGCCATCTGGCGGAGGATAACCCAAGTGTAAGTATTATATCTGGAGCAGGACGTACTGTATACAAATAATATCAATTCTACAGGTGAGTATTTCACAGAATTGTATTTTTACAGGTGAGTACTCACAAAATGGTATTTTTCAGTTTAAAAGGGGGGGGGGGGCAACATTAATGTGTCACATAACGTAAATGGATTACAATCACATCCCGCCTATACCTAATTTTCGCCTAAATTCCCAATACCTTGCTGGGGCCGTCCATAACCAAAAAAGTGTGTATATATATATATATATATATATATATATATATATATATATATATATATATATATATATACAATAGTTAGGACAATTGGTAACATTTATCCTAAAGGGTATAGGACATTTGTGGGTGTTTTAGGTATTCATAGTTATATTTATATACATCCAATAAAGTATTATATTTCCTAAATGCTTAGTCTGATTAAATAAAGGTTATCAATTGCCCTATTATTTTTTTTATACATTTTATACACATGTGAGCCCAATCTTCTATTTTTTTACATCCTGTATGATTAGGGGGGAGGATCACCTTGTGACTCAAGCTTTAAGTACCCCCTGCACCACCATGAACACAAACTTAGCCAGGAGGGCAGAGGTTCTATACTGGCCCAACATTGAAAGCGTTTATGCCAGTAATGCAGTTATCCTAAGATGCCCAAGATCACCTGGCTTTAGGGGACTAGTTGGGAACCCTTGCTCTAGGGCATATTTTTGGGTATTTAAATAAAAAAACATGGATATCAAAGACGCAATATTTGGTGCTGGTGACCATCTTTAGCACCACTCTTTCTCCATTATAAAGTTAAACACACTACAGAAAATACAGAAAGCGACTATATTTATTTAGGCTTTAAATAGAGAAAATGTCAGTCTATTACATTATTATTTTAAGGAGACCCATAATTTTAAGGAGACCCATAAATCTAAGTCGCCAGTTGCCATTCTCTTAAATCTTTTTTTTTTCTGTTTCTGTAGCCATTGAAATCTTCTTAGCTGTGACAGTGCAAACGGGTAGAATGGTTTCCCCTGGCCTTGGTGAGGCTGATTTTAGGCAGTCTAGCAACGACAATGCTCCTTTCATTATGGCAATCTTAAAAAATAGCTTTTCACATTTATATAGAGTACCTTTCTTTCCCCTTCTCCTCGGAGTCCATAAAAAAAAAAAGAAAAATAAATTCATGAGTAAAATTGGAGCTAGAAAAATGTAGGCTTCGGTTTGCACTCTTGTTTTTCTGTAACAAAGTAGAGACAGGCTGTTAAATAAAACATTGCTTGTGGGGCGAGATATCAATCTGCATATTTCAAATGGATGGCACTTGACACAGAATAGTTATGCAGCAAATTGTTCGTCTTACATTAATGTGTTGTGAGCAGGCTGCTGCTTGCATACGAATACTCATATTGTGCTGAATCGGCTCTCTTCTGACTCTGCAGTGGCTTTATAAGTGATAGAAGAGCTCAGTGTGCTGGGTAAGAATTTTGGGAATAGCAGTTTTTCATTCATGTAGCACGTGCTAGATGTTTTAGCCACTCATTTGAGGAGCTTGGTCATTGGAGTGGAGAAAATTGGTTTGTAAAATTGTCATGTGACCTCATATATCTAGGTGTTTTTATCCTCTATATTACCTTTACTTTCTGGTGAATTCTGCTTTCAGAATTTCAAGTCATGTTATGGGTTCATTCATTACTTGTTCTAGATATTCTTTGTATGAAATTGGCCGGAATCTCTTTTGACTGACAGTCAGGCAGACAGTTTACACTTGCCATTATTAAAGTGGACCGTCACCCTGGGGTGATCGGCCCGGGAATCTATAAGATTCCCGGACCGATCACCTCCCTCACCGCGGGACATCCGAGATCGGGATGTCCCGCGGTGAGGGACCCCCCCGAAAACCCCCCAAAAACTCACCTCCTCGCCGCCGCCGCCTCCCGCGCGCCCCTCTAGTCGTGCGCGCGCCCACGCCGGCCGTTTGTGAATGGCCGGCGCGGGCGCGCGCGCTGTGAGAGGGACGTGCGGGAGGCGGCGGCGGACGCGCTGGCTTGTCCGTCGCTGTCAGCGCTTGTCCGTCGCTGTCACCCGGCCACGTGGGAGCGTTGTGAGGTGAGTATTGGGGTGTTTCTGGGGGGTTTTACACAGCGGGGCACCCCTAATCGGGGTGCCCCCCTGAAGTGGACCAAAACCCAGGATAGTCAAAATCCTGGGTGTTGGTCCACTTTAAACTTAAACCGGACCTTCACCCTGAATAAGAGTCTATCTTATATATTTCCCTCACCCTGTACTTGCAAATTGCCCACATTAAAAATCATCCTACGTGCATCTACTGCATTATATAAGCCTTTAAACATCCAAAATGGCGGCCCATGGGCTCTCAGGCTGCCTGCAAACAGGAAGTGTCTTCTGACAGTGCTGCTCTGCATTCTGGGATTGATGTCTTTTTTCTGACCCCAGCTCTGCTCTGTCTGAGCAAAGAACAGCTATAACTCTGCCCCCTGTACTTTTGCCCCCCCCCCTCCCCCACTCTCCTCAGTATGTGATGCTATTGAGAGACAAGATGGCGGCACCCGTATCCTAGGGTCCTGCACAGAATTGAAGCCCAGTGGTGGAAAGAATAAAAAATAGATGGCTGAAATATGTATGTTTTAGATGCTTTAAAGGTTTGGACTTTTCATTAAATGATGCTGAAGGTCCAGTTTAAGCTATAATGCTTACACAAGTATTTTGTCAGATCAGCCGATTCCAGTGTTGCCATGCACCTTCTGGGGCTCATCTTTATCTGCTTGAGGTAGCCATTCTTTAAATTAAAAGTCCACTATCGGTGATTTTCACACAGACCTCGGCTTAGGGTGCCTCCCTTCTTACCCATCACTTGCTCCTGTGCCACTAATCGCTCTCTCCCGCAGCCTCAGTTACGAAAGCCGGGGGTCGCACTTTCTCTATCCAGGCCTTCAGATTGGTGTTTGGTCTGTTTATGGAGGTGTGAGGATGAGCTACTTTGTTCAAAATCGTACACAAGCCAAATGCATTTGCAGGTGCTCCTGGCTTCACCTACTGGTATTATTAGCAATTATTGGTGATGGTAATTGGGGGAACTCTCAGAGTTAATTCCAGCGGATCAGTTTTAGCTATAAGCAGTCTTGCACTCTAGTGCGTAATAGAAGCGCATGGCACCCCCTCCCTACACACACTTTCTTTGTACATTGTACTCACACAGTCCATGGAACAATGTTCACCACGATTCTCCAGAGCACACCAGAGACATTAAAGCACACACTTCTATCTATGGGATGCCCCTTCTTTATTAAACACTCTAACTCTCCAGCACATTCTTGTTAGTCACGGTTCAACAGAAAAACATTGTTTCTTCCCCAGTACCTCACAATGGGGTCTCCTCCTGGTATCCCAACGAGCCTCGCTCCAGGGGCACCTTCCCATGACCCCTAACTTCCAGGTCCTAAGCTGGCTTCCTCGCCTCTTATGAAGATTCAACAGGGGTACCAGACACTAGGGCCTAAGTCCTCATTCATTCCACTCCCAGGGATCTCACAGTGTTGCACTCTGGGACCTTATCTTCTCACCCTCTCCAAGGTCCCAAGCTGGTTTCCCTTCCTCGCCTGTAACCCTACATGGGTCCCGGACACTAGGACCTTCCTTTCTGAGCATTCACTCTAGAGGATCTCCAACAGCTACACTCCAGGGGCGCACTCCACCTACCCTTCACCTCCTTACAGGTCCAGAGGGACCTTTGCACACCACAGATCAGGAACTTAGCTTTGCATAGTGACTTCTCTACAGGGCTCTGTCCTCATTTCCTTTGGAACGCTCTAGAATCTCCTCAGTTCTCCCTTTTATAGTCTATCCCTCTACTGTCCTCTAATGGCAAATCTATTTAACTACACTACCTTACTTATTCCCCAAAGGGTGCCTCTCGTGCCCTACCTAAGTAACTACATCTAAAGTATACACATATTAATACATCCCCATTCTAACCTCCCCACCCAGTGTATCCCAGGGCATCCCCCGCTCTGCAGGGACACCCTTCCCAGGAGCACCCTTAGCCAAGGGGACTATCCTGTTACACTTGTACCAGCTGAACAATAGTATAAGGCTTGCATTAGGCTTTTCTGCTTTGTAACTATTGGCAGAATCCACAGGTGGGCTTAGAGGAGCCATTGCAGTCTGTATAGTGGTGGGGCCTGAAGATAGCATATCAAGTCGTTATGTAGATATTCTATCAATCAGCTGTATAGCTACAATGGGTTTTAAGATGCTATCCTTACATCATATTTTTTCCAAGCAGGTTGCTGGTGCCAGTGCACCAGGGGCAAATTCTACTGCACTAAACTCTATGAGTGTGGATAATGTATGCGAAAAACTGAAGCAAATTGAGGGGATAGAACAGAGCATGTTGCCCCAGTACACTGCAACCATCCGCAAGGTGAGTTTTTATGTTTACAATAAATGTATTTAAACCATGCATTTATTCTAAGTATACAGTACGTCCTGCTCCAGATATAATACTTACACTTGGGTAATCCTCCGCCAGATGGCGCTGTGCACTGCAGACATGCAAAAACAGGCTCCTCCCGGCCCTTCATATACCCAGGGACCTCCCACAAATCCCCAGATTTCTCTGCAGTGCTGACTGCGAAGACATGAAGTATCACTCTCTCGCAGGTGAGCGGGGCTATTACAGCCCGCGGCCCTGTTGGACTATTCCCACCCATCCTCCTTTTGATGTGCCTCCCAGCCTGGGCTGCGCTGGTCGGGTGAAGGTAGGCAGCACCATGTGTGCTTATGGAGCCATGCTACACCGCAGTCCCCCACCAATGGGTATGCGGTTTAGGCTGATGGTGAGCCTCTAGGGGATGCCCCTCCCGCATTATTGCCCCGTGTAGCGGTGGACCCTGTGTAAAGGGTCGCCATCCTCCCTCGTTTCCCCCTGTAGTTAGGGGGGAAAGAAAGGGGAGGGGGGTATGTGTGTGGCGGTCCCAGTGTACTGTAATGTCACGCTTATGGCCATAGTATTGCCCTTGATTTGCAACTGGGTGTCAGAGCCGCGCTGCTTGCTCTTTATAATTGTTTGGCTGCCGTGCGTGTGTCTTTCCTTTTACTGAATAGTGTGCTGCGCCGGGCGGCGGCGGCGGGCAGACGCTGCGTCGTCTCCTTTAGCAAATGCTTATACTAAGTATGATCTTATCCTTTGCGTGTTTGGCTGCCACCTCAGAGCTTTGCGCTCTTCGGGGTGGGCGGGGACTTGGCTTGGCGCGCTCGGCGTCACGTCCAAATGATTGGGCCCGCCCTTCGAGGTTCGCTGGGCGCCATTTTGATGATCTTCGCGCGCGCGCATGTTTGAGGTCCCCCTCCTCCTTTGGTCTATAAGTGCCCTCGCGGGTGATTCTTTATTACATATTTTTCCTGCTGCGCATGGCCCTGACACCTCTTATTCCCTTTGTCTTTCAGACGTCAAAGTCTCCGGTGGCTTCTCCCGGCCTCATATAAATTTAGCGGGCTTACAAACAATTCTCCCACATTAATCAGTGGGTCTTTGGGGCGTCCAGGGTTGCCTATTGCATAAATCCCTGCTGGCATATTTCTTAGATAATCACCATATGGAGGCATCTCAGAATTATGTGACCGGGGTCCCTCGGGGACAAGACCGGCTGTGTACAGCGTGTGGATAGCCCCATGCTGATGCTGACAGAGCACGGGTCTGCGGACCCTGTGCTGAACAAGTGCTGGCCCTGCAATCAGGGTTACCAGTGGCTGCACCTCGGTTCAATACACCTGTTTCCCCGTGCTTAAATCTCACGCCTGATGAGTCGCACTCGAGCGGGGATGACCAGCAAGTCGTGCCGCGCAGTCTGCCTACGGCTGATCAGGTCATTTCGAGGTTGGCAGAGCGCTTGGGCCCTGGTAAGAAGCGGTCCCTGACGCCTCCGGTTTCACCCCTTCTTACTGAAACTGAGGAGTTCGCTGCTCCACAGGGTTTTGCTCCTTCTGATGAAGGTGAGCTGTTCTCCGACTCAGGCTCCTCTGAAGAGAGGCCGAGGAGTCATGATGATTCTGGCCCTGGTTCCTGGGGCGTGTGTGACACTGATGAATTACTGATAAAGATCTTTGAGGTCTTGTCTATCTCTCTCTCCCTGGTGAGGCTCCCAAGCCTAGAGGAGAGAGTTTCCACACAGCGACACCGCGCTTGGAATTTCTGGAGCAGGATCATTTCCAGGCTCTTGTACTCAAAGAATGGGAATCCCCTAGTAAACTTCCAGGGGTTCCAGGGGACTGGGATTGGAAATACCCTTTTCCCCCTGATGTGGTTAACTGTTCATCACCTCCTGTGGTGGATGCACCGATCATAGGGGTTCTTAACCCCCCCCTTCATTGCAGCCCCTTCTTATCGTACCCTTCGGGATGCTGAGGACCGGCACATTGATAGGCTGGCTTCCCATGCCTTTTCTTGTGCAGGGACGGCGCTGCGCCCGGTCTGTGCCGCGGCCATCACTGCAGTGGCCGCTAGAACCCTCATCAGAAAGATGATTGGGTGTTTAATGTACTCTCCAGTTGTGATGTATTTGTAAGGTTTATCCTTTTAGCGCTGGATTACATTAGGATGTGTGCAAGAACTTCTGCCCTTGTGGTAGCTATACGTCGCTTGGTCTGGCTGCGACAGTGGGGTGTTGATGATGCTAAAAAAAAGACTCTTACTGGGCTTCCCTTTAGAGGGCAACGCCTATTTGGGGCCCGTCTGGACCTTTTTGGAAAAAAGGGCAAAACACCCCTATGCAGAAGGCTGTCTCGGGCACCCCCCCCCATGTTAGTGTCAAACACGGTGCTGATTTACCTCAGAGAGCTGAGGGAAGGTCTCTCCCCTCACGCTCTTCTGTGGGGGGGGGGGGGGCCTTCGGCGCGAGGCCGCGGCCCGCTCCCTCTTAATTATGTGTCTAGTCTTATGTGCGTGGCTCGAGCGGGGCAGCGGCTCCACACTCCGTGCGGGCCGCCGGCGCTTTTATTATCCGGCTTTTATTGTCCGCCCGCCCCCTCCAGCTCTGAGCTCCACCGAGGAGCTCTATCCCACTCTCCTACTTGCGGCGGGGGGCGGAGCTGGTAAAGCACGCGGTCCGCGCTGGCCACGCCCCCCCCCCTCTCCGTCTCCAGCTGCTTTTTACCTCAGGTCGGCGTGGACGCTGCACCCGGTTTACATAGGCTCTGTGAGTGGCCCTGTGGGCCTTTTCTTCCCAGTTTCTTTGTCTCTTATTCTATGATTAAGGTTTTTCTCATTGTGTCCATCTTGTTTTTTAGGCGGAATCTTCTGGGATATTTTGGGGGCTTCTCCCGGTCCTAGGGTCCCTGGGGTTTTTTTCTATACATATATTTTACAAATCCTCCCACTTGGACACTATAAGGGCATCCCGGGTTGCTTAATAGCGTAATTCCCTTGGTCATAGCGACTCACTCAAGTTCACCTTATGGAGGCATCCCAGAATTCCGGGCTCCCCTCGGGACAATCTCGGAAGTGTTTGGGTTGTGGGGTATCCCTAACTGGGGATGATTTCTTTTTATGTATATCATGTGCACAACAAACTATTACGCGGCAGTCAGGACCCCAGGCTTCTGGGTCAGCACCGCCGGCTTCATCCTCTCCCCCTCCAATTTTGACCCGTGCCCCGTGTGATGTTGTCATGGGGGGGCAGTCGCAATCTGATGTGTGTGCCAGATTGGCCAGTATTGAAAAATGTATTTCCTCTACGGTAGCCAAGAAGGCACCGGCTAAGAGAAAGCATTTGTCAACGGTTTCTCAGTATGAATATGATGATACGGATGGTCTGGATTGGTCAGATTATTCCCCTCCAGAGGAAGGGGAGGTATTTGAGGATTCAGATAATTCCGAGGATCCACAAATTGTTGGCGCTGATTCTGATCGGGGGTCAGGAGGTTCCTCGGACACCCCTAATGTTTTGACTCAGATGTTTGAGGTTTTGGCTATCTCGCCTCAGGCGGAGGCCCCTCAACAACAAGGGGAGTTTTATGAGGAATCCAGACCGCGCTTAGAATTTCCTAATCAAAAGCATTTTGATAATATTATTTCCAAGGAATGGGAGAGACTAGCTCGGCTCCCAGGCATCCCTCAGAGTTGGGATAGAAGGTATCCTTTCCCCGCGGACACGGTTAAGCGCTGGGCTTCCCCCCCCCCCGAAGTGGACGCCCCAATTTTGGGGTTATCCAACTCTGCCGTTTTGAATAACCCTGATTGTTCCTCTCTCAAGGATGGTGAGGATAAACGCATTGACCAGATGGCTTGTCATGGTTTTGCCAGTATTGGGGCAGCTATACGGCCAGTTTGTGCCTCATCACTGTTGGTGGTGGCTACTAGAAAGGTGGTCAGGGATTTGCTATCCTCGTCCGGCTTGGATCCGGACAGTGATGAATTTCTTGGACTGAAACGTTGTGAGGTTTTTCTTTCCTTCATTTTATCTGCTCTGGATGATTCATTGATGATGAACAGCAGGGCCTCTGCTCTTATGGTAACCATTAGGCGTTCAATTTGGTTGCGCCAGTGGGCGGCCGATTTTGGGTCTAAGAAGTCTCTGACGTCTCTTCCCTTTGTTGGTCTAAGGCTTTTTGGAGAAAAATTGGACTCAGTAGCTAAAGGTGGAAAATTACCTCAACGTAGGAAGCAACGTCGCCCCTTTCGAGGGGCGGCTTCCTTCACCCCTTCCTTTCGGGGAGCTAGAGCGGGAAGAGGTTTTGCCTTCCCTTCTACAAGAGGAGACTCCTGGAACAGGGGCAGAGGTCGTGCCCGTTCAGGATACAGTTGGGGTTCAAAACCCAAGCCCGCTCAACAATGAGGGGGCGCCCTCACCCGCGCGGGTGGGGGTCGGCTGCGACACTTCTCCCAAGTCTGGATTCAGGAGGTCTCGGACAGATGGATCAGGGAAGTGGTGTCTTCCGGTTACATGCTGGAGGTCATTTGCCCAGTGCCCCCATTAGAACGGGGTCGGGGTTTTTACTCAAATCTGTTCACGGTTCCCAAAAAGGATGGCTCCGTTCGGCCCATCCTGGACCTAAAGATTCTCAACAAATTCGTCAGGCTGCGAAAATTTCGCATGGAAACGTTGCGTTCCGCTATCCACTCTCTTCGTCAGGGGGACTTCATGACGTCCATAGACATCCAGGACGTTTACCTCCATGTTCCCATTTTTCCGGCGCACCAGAGGTTCCTAAGGTTCGCTCTGGAGGATCGGCACTTCCAATTTGTAGCTCTTCCCTTCGGTCTCACCACAGCTCCAAGGGTTTTCACCAAGGTGCTTGCTGGGGTGATGGCTCTTCTCAGAGCTCAAGGAATTCGCATAGTGCCATATCTGGACGATCTCCTCATATTGGCATCGTCATTCAGCCAAGCGGAATTGGACACCAGGACGGTTCTATCCACTCTGGAGAGATTCGGCTGGGTGATCAACTACCCCAAGTCCTCCCTCCACCTGTCCAGGTTAATATCCTTTCTGGGGATGTCTCTGGATACAGATCAGGCCAGAGTGTTCCTTCCTCAGTCCAAGGTTCTTCTGGTTCAGGAGTTGGTTCGGTCGCTTATGTCCATTCCTCGACCGTCCATCCGGCTAGGGATGAGACTGGTGGGTTTGATGGTGGCCTCCTTCGAAGCAGTCCCCTTTGCTCAGTTTCACACAAGGACACTACAGCTCCATCTGTTGTCGGTCTGGAACAGGTCTCCTCAGTCGCTGGATCAATTCTTTCAGATGTCCCCCCGGATTCGCCGCTCGCTTCGGTGGTGGCTGAACTCAACCAACCTGCTGAGGGGCAGATCCTTTCGGACTCCCCAGTGGGAGATAGTCACCACGGATGCCAGCCTCTCGGGATGGGAGGGCTTCTGGAAGGATCTGCAATTTCAGGGTTTGTGGGGTCCCCTGGAAGCCCACAAGCCTATCAATGTTCTGGAATTGAGGGCCATCAGGATGGTTCTTTGTCATTTGACTCATCAACTGCGAGGCTTGCCGGTCCAGGTCCGGTCGGACAATCGGACGGCGGTGGCCTACATCAATCACCAGGGAGGCACCCGCAGCAGGAATGCCTTCAAGGAAGTGTCTCTGATTCTGGACTGGGCGGAGAGCCATGTCCCGTGCATCTCGGCAGTTTACATCCCGGGAGTGGAGAATACGGAGGCGGACTCTCTGAGCAGGCTGTCAGCCCGCAAAGGGGAGTGGTCTCTCAATCTCAAGGTCTTTCACTCAATTTGTCGCAGGTGGGGGTCACCGGCGGTGGACCTCTTTGCCTCTCGTCACAATCACAAACTTCCGTCATTTGTGTCTCTGGCGAAGGATCCTCTGGCTCTTGCGACGGATGCCATGTCTCTGAACTGGAGGGATCTGGGGTTTCTGTACCTGTTCCCTCCGTTTCCCATGGTGGCCAGAGTAGTGCGCAAGCTTGCTCTGGAGAGAGCACCAGCAATCCTGGTGGCTCCAAGGTGGCCAAGACAGGTCTGGATCGCAGACGTGGTAAGGTTGGCAGAAGATCAGTTCGTTCTGCCCCTGCTGCCAGATCTACTCACACAGGGTCATCTTCGTTACCCGAATTTACCAACGCTGGCTTTGACGGCGTGGCTGCTGAAACCTCCATCTTGAAGGAGGAAGGTCTTTCGGATGCTGTGATTCGGACTCTTATTAGTGCTAGGAAAAGGTCCTCATTGACTGTGTACTATAGGACTTGGAGGTCTTATATTGATTGGTGTGAAACCAGGGCCTTCCCTTGTAGGGAATTCTCTATTTCTAGAATTTTGGAGTTCTTGCAACATGGTCTGGACCTAGGGCTCCAACTCAGTACTCTGAAGGGACAGGTGTCTGCCCTGGCGGTGTTTTTCCAAAAGTCTTTTGCGCTCCATCCTTTGGTTAAGACTTTTTTCCAGGGGGTTACACATGTGCGGCCTCCTAGGAAGCCTCTGATTCCAGTTTGGGATTTGAACTTGGTTCTTTCTGCACTTCAGGGTCCCCCCTTTGAGCCTTTGCATGATATTCCTTTGTCTTCCCTTACGCAGAAGGTGGCCTTTTTGGTAGCTATCACTTCCGTTAGACGTGTCTCTGAGTTGGCGGCTCTGTCTATTCAAGCTCCGTATTTTGAAAGACATCAGGACAAAGTGGTTTTCCGTTTTAAGACAGACTTCCTTCCTAAGGTGGTTTCGTCCTTTCATTTAAATCAGGATATTGTTCTGCCCTCTCTGTGTCCTAATCCCAGCAATGACAAGGAGAGGGCCCTGCATTCTTTGGATGTGGTTCGTGTTGTGAAGTATTATTTGGTGGTAACGTCTGCCTTTCGCAAGACTGATGCATTTTTCGTGGTGCCGTTTGGGCCCAAGAAGGGTCTAGCACCCACAAAGTCTACCATCAGCAGGTGGATTCGTCAGGCCATTGTTGGGGCCTATTCTGCTAAGGGGAGAAATCCTCCCTTTCGTGTTACAGCTCATTCTACTTGTGCGGTTGGGGCTTCCTGGGCTTTTCAGCACCAGGCCTCTGTTGAGCAAGTTTGCAAGGCCGCTACCTGGTCTTCTGTTCACACTTTTTCCAAGTTTTACAAGGTTGATGTTCGGGCCTCAGCGGATACTGTTTTTGGCCGCAAAGTTCTGCAGGCTGCAGTAGTTTAAGTTGTGCTTTATACCTTGTTTTGGATCCCCACCCCTTAAGGACACTGCTTTTGGATGTCCCACAGGTTATGAATATCTTGAAGCGGGGTGTGTGACATACTTAGAATAATACCATTTTGTGAATACTCGCCTTGTAAAATGGGTATTATAAGTATGTCACACACCCCGCTTCAACCCGCCCTTTTGTATTCTGGATCCTTCATTTTTTGAACTTTGCGTTGTTATGACTTATATTTGGCTCTTCCTGGTCCCTTACCTTACTGTTTTCTTTATACTGGGTAATGAGTGGGAGGTCCCAGGTATTTATGGACCGGGAGGGGCTTTCTTTCCTCCAATCATCTCTGCAGATCGCCCTCTTCAGGTCAGTATACCCACAGGTTATGAATATCTTGAAGCGGGGTGTGTGACATACTTATAATACCCATTTTACAAGGTGAGTATTCACAAAATGGTATTTTTCACTATCATGGGTTTTGGTCCTTCCCCCTGGGGCACCCCAGTTTGGGCTGCCCCGCTGTGTGAAACGCCACCATTCGCTTAGCTCACTTACCTCTCCTCGAGCCCAAAAGTCCTGGACACCCATGCAAGACAACATTGGTGGGTGATCAAAGAATCATTACCATGGTGAATATAAACCCTTCACAACAGACAACCCAGTGAACAACACTCACTAGGATGTAAGATGATGGGGCTATATAAATAAACAATAATAATAATAATAATGTAAGCATATCAATATCCAAATCCACCATGGAGAGAAGACTGCATGAAAGTAACAGAGAGGTCACTGCACAGTGCAAGCCACTAATAAAGCTCACGTATAAAAAGGTTAGATTGGACCTTTCTAAAAAAAAAAAAAAAAAAAATCTAAAAAGTCAGTACCGTTATGGAAGAACATCCTTTGGACAGATGAAACCAAGATCAACCTCTACCAGAATGATGGGAAGAAAAGTGATGGCGAAGACGTGGTTCGACCCATGATCCAAAGCATAGCACGTCATCTGTAAAACACTGCAGAGGCAGCTGTGATGGCTTGGGCACACTTAGCTGCCAGTGGCGCTGACTCTTTAGTGTACATTGATGATTGATGAAGTAGCCTGTTGAATTCCGAGCTATTCAGACACATACTGTGCACTCGCATCCAGCCAAATGCAGCCAAACTGATTAGACCAATCATAATTGGTTTCATAATACAGATGGACAGTGACCCAACACATAAAGCCAAAGCTACCCAGGAGCTTTTCAAAGAAGTGGAATATTCTTGAATGGCCAAGTCAGTCACTTGATCTCAACCCAATTAAGCATGCATTTCACTTGTTAGTGAACAAGGTCCACAAACAAACGGCAATAAAAAACCCGCTGCCGTAAAGGCCTGGCAGAGCATTTAAAAAGGAGGAAACACAGCGTCTGGTGATATCCATGAGTTCAAGACATCATGCAGTCATTGCCAACAAAGGATTTTCAATACGAACACTTTATTGACCGCCAAGTAAGTACAGGATACATACAAGGAATGCTTTTTGGAAGGGAGGTACCCCATTAGAGCTATAACCATTAAATATATAAACATTAAACATATTACATTTATACATTTAAACATATTTACAAATGTTACTGGTGGTAACTCATGGTGGTAACTCAGTGACATGGTGGAGACAGGAAGTGGCTCACATTTTTTATGCAAACGTTTTGTTCAACCCACTGAATTAAAGCTGAAAGTGTGCAACTGCATCTGAAATGTTTTGTTAAAAATTCATTGTGGTAATCTACATGAACAAAATTAGAAAAACGTCTGTCCAAATATTTAAGGACGTAACTGTATCATATGAATATGTAATTAACCTACATATAGAATGGGGTTGACTTTGTGTACTTTTTACATTTTAGGCAAACATCAATGGGCGTGTCCTAGCACAGTGCAGTATGGATGAGTTGAAGAAGGAGATGAGCATGAACTTTGGAGACTGGCACCTGTTTAAGAGCGCAGTAAGCTCCTGGTTGAACTTTTTTAAATGTCTAAAGCGCACATTTGACTTCTTTGAAATTAAAATAAAGATTTAGTCATTTTGTCCTTTAAAGGTCTCTTACCCACCCCCTAAGGGCCAGCCTCCGTCAAAAGTACTTTTTTGTAAATTTGGATTGAAGGGGCATTCTTTGTTGTTAATGACCCTCTTTTGGAAGATCCAGTTCCACTTCCTGTTTGGTCAGAAAATCTCTGGTAGCTTGCTGCCAGGGAGGGTGCTGGTCTGTGAGGACCCTAACCCAACTTTTCCCTTTACTCTAATTTTCTATTTTGTAAGATACCTAAAGTGGACCTCTAGTAAACTCCAACAACTCCATGCGAATGTTGTGGAATATATTTGCAGATGCTGCGCTTCTGGATGGCCACATTGCCACACAAGGTGGGCTGTCTGCAGCAAAGCTTGCGTTTTTTTGCATTTTTTTTTTTTGCAATACACGGATCAGCATTTGTCATCTCTCTCACTCACACACACTCTGAATCAACAGCTGGTGGAGAAAATGAATATGGGAAGCTATGTAATTTCAGCTTTCTGAGCTCTGGTGAGCCATGGCAGCAAATGTCACAGCTGATGGCATTCTGGTTAGTGTGAAGATTATTGCAGATAGATTTGAGGTGATTGTGACCATGGGACTGGGTTTCTCAGAAGCAGGGCTGTCAGGTGTGTAGCAAGACGGCTGCATCGTCTGCATGCTATTCCACAACATTTGCCTGGGTTTAAGCCCTCTCAAAAAGCTTTGTCACTGATTGCCATAAATAGCCATAAAGTAATGTGGGTTTGACCTTGATATTGGCATGTTTATTTTTCCAGTTTCACTCTAGACCTTTGGGTTATGTCTGCTTGAGATTAGCTCACCTTGTCCCTGGATTAAATGGTCGTATCGGTTCAGGTCAATACCTTGCTGCTCCTGTGGTTTAGGGCTCCTGCTGCTGTTCAAAGGGAGCTCCAGCATTCTGGATGCCCCCCTGCACTAGGAACAACACCCATTTTGTGACATTTTAAAGTGATGCATTGTGCAGTATGATAGATAATGTAGGGGTTTTGTGTTGACTGAACTTTATCATCTGTTGTTTACCCCTTTGATCCTTATATGACATTTAAAAAAACACATACAGATTACTCCTTACTTTCAGCACCTGCTTATGCATCTGTGCAGATAAATGTCTTCTGCATATACCATAAATTCTGTTCTGTTCTCATATACATGTGTAACCTGCCTCACAGAATCCCTTGGTCATCACAGATGCACTTGCACTATAAATGTAACAGCACATAAGCGCATAGCTTAAAAATCGTACAAAATTAGAACAGAGAAAAACAAATTTGTTTTAAACCTTTGTCTCCTTTTTTTTTTTTTTTTAAATCTTTCCTTTGGTTTTTGAAGTGATGTTTGGCATGTAGGTATATAACTGGTATTACTACAGTTTAAATTGAGTATACTTTGTCTAATGTAATTTTTTGTTTCTGCAAAAGCTTCATGAGATGAGAAGTGGTGACATGCAGATACATCAAGAAGAGGCCCGTACAACTGAACCAGTCCGAAATGTCCCCACTCACAATGAAATGAGTCGACGTGTGGTGCCAAATCAAGAACTCCCACACACCGACCTTGCCAGTCAAAACTATGACTTTAGCTTTAGCTTTGAAGAACTGAACGCTCTTGGGTTTGAAGATCCAACACATCGTACTTGGCAGGTGTGAATTTGCTTCACTTGCCCTGGTCTTCCTTTATAGTAAAGGTTTTTGTTGAAAAGATAATGTGTATTGTCCAACAGTGCAATACTGGCTTCATTCAAATGAATTAGTGGAGTGGTAGACATTCACGTTAATTATCTACATTTAGTGTTGATTGACCAGCAACGTTTACTGAATAGCAGGTGGATACACTCTACCCTTGTTATAGTATATAACTATATATATGTATATAACTGTATATATATACTGTACGTTATATACAAGGAGATCCTTGTGACTTGAAGGGTAGTTACATTAGGTAAGTATATTAAAACCGGACCTTCACCATGATTTATTGAAAAGCCCAAACCCTTAAAAACGATTCTCCAGCATCTAAAGTTAATATATTTTAAGTTTTTGGTCACTTATTATTCTTTCCCCCACTGGGCTGCAACTCTGTTCAGGACTTTAGGATACAGGCGCCGCCATCTTGACTCAGAAGCATCACACTTACTGAGAAGAGGAGAGCGGGATAAAGTACAGGAGCGGGTTATAGCTGTGCTTTGCTCAGACAGAGCAGAGCTGGGGTCAGGAAAAGGTCAGCAATCCCAGAATGCAGAGCAGCACAGTCAGAAGGCACTTCCTGTTTGCAGGATGCCTGATGTTCCATGACCCGCCATCTTGGATGTTTAAACACTCATAACATGCAGTAGATGCAGGTAGGATTGTTTTTAATGTGAGCAATCTGTATGTACAGGGTGTGGTAAACATATAAGATAGACTCTCGTTCAGAGTGAAGGACCGCTTTAAGTAGTGGTAAGTTTTTGGATTGAGGGGGCAAACTTTCTGTAGAGCCCCCGCTGAAGCAGCTGTTCGAGGGCACCAACTGTTGGAGTTTTTGGCATGGAAGAGGAAGAGTAGTGTCAAGAATAATCAGCTAATAGATAACTTTGCTGTGGGACTGATCCTTCATGGCAGGGGTGCTCAACCTTTTGGAGCGGGCCACTTAAAGTGGACCAACATCCATGGCTGAATCTTATAGATTCCCGGGCCGATCAGCTCCCTCCCCGCGGGGCATCTGAAATCGGGATGCCCCGCTGTGTGAAACCCCCCAGGACGCCCACAAACCTTACCTTCTCACCGCTCCAACGGCGCAGGCCGCGGCCGCCTCTCGCGCTTCCCTCTAGCAGGGTGCGCACCCACGCCGGCCGTTTGTGAATGGCCGGCGCGGGCGCGCTTCCTGTTAGAAGGAAGCGCGAGAGGCGGCCTCCAACATGCTCAGAGCCGCTGTGGTTGTCCGTCGCTTGTCCGTCCATACCACAGCGGCTCTGAGCGCTCTGATTGGACGAGCGCTCGCGTAGGAGCGGGGTGAGGTGAGTTTATTGGGGCATTCTGGGGGGTTTCACACAGCGATCCCCCGATCGGGATGCCCCACAGAAGTGGACCAAAACCCAGGATAGTGAAAATCTCCACATAATTTGCAACCTGGTCGTGGGCCACAATTAATAGGTTCAGAATTTCTACAACAATCAGAATACCCACTGCCTCCACGAACTCCACTCGTATGTCTACCACACCCCACCATATGCAATATTTCTACATGCTACCAATGCACACGTCTATGGCTTACCTCTCTCAAAATATAGGGCCATTATTTACAGCCCTCTGCCAGCAGTCCTACATCTTATCCATGTTCTCAATACATCTAAGCTCCCACTAATGCTAAGCATTACAATTATTATAGAAAAGCTATTTTACCAAATTATTCTGCCAAAGATTTCACCCACTGGAGGTGTGCTGCAGGTTGGGCACATGTGCTTTATGGCACAAATAATTCGCTCCCACTTGGGTGGGCAGTTTTATTAGCCTCAGTAGTGGTTTTAGTGGTGAGTGCAACAAGCAAGAATATTTTAAGACAGGCAAAGGCAATTGTCTGGCAACTGTCCTAAACTATTTACTGTTTTTAAATTGAAGAAATGGCAGAGATATTGAGGTTTACAGTTTCACCATATGATTTATGAAGCAAGTGGGCGAGGCCCTTGGCTCTGTAATGCTGCATAATAATCCCCATAAGGGGCAGGGTCTGTAAGATTCCCAGATCTTACTTCAGACACCACAGCTATGTTTCTCTCGCTGTTGCTAGACGACATTGAAGTCTAGCTCAGCACTCCCAGACACATAAGGCCGCAATCCCAATCACTCATGCGTGCACCGCTCCCAAACGTCCATGCGCGCACCACATTCAAACAATGTCAACTAGGTTGGAAAAAAAAAAAGGCACATACTTTACAACTGCTTTAATTAGAAGTGGATTTAGCATTTTTTGGCAAGTAGTAGACCTTTTTTCTCTTTTTCTGTTTCAGGGCAGAGCACATAGAACTCCAAGTTTATCTAGTATTAACTCCCAAGAGTCCAGCCAGGAAATCTCCAAACTAACAGACAAGGTTCAGGCAGAATATAGAGATGCCTATCGGGAGTACATTGCTCAGATGGCACAAATAGAAGGTGGAGTTGGTCCTACTAGCGGTCGATCATCTCCTTTAAGCTCCAGTGCATACTATATGGGCCAGAGCACATCTGTTAGTTCTATACACTCCAGTTTAGATCAAGACAAAGCAAAGGAAGAGCCAAAACTGGATGATGGCAGAAAGCCTTTTTTGTTAAAGAGAAATGATGTTGTTGACTATACATCCTCAACTGCTACGACTACCGATGCTTCCCCATTGGACCCAATCACAGAAGAAGATGAGAAGTCTGATCAGTCTGGATCCAAACTTCTCCCCAGTAAAAAGACCTCAGAAAAAACAAGCATATTCCAGGGAGCTGATATAAAACTTAAAGGTAATGGAATGCGCTATCAAAAGCTTCCAAGTGATGAAGATGAGTCTGGACCAGAAGAATCTGATAACACTCCTCTACTCAAAGATGGAAAAGACAAGACTGAGATTACCGGAGACAAGAAGACAGACCATGCATCTGATCCTGTGAGATCATTCATTAAGGCAAAAGAATACCTGTCTGATGCTATTCTTGACAAGAAGGATTCCTCTGATTCTGGTGTGAGGTCCAATGAAAGTTCACCCAACCATTCTCTCAACAACGAAGGCACAGATGATTCCCAGCTTGAAAAAGCTAACCTTATAGAGCTTGAGGATGACCGCATGCGTGCAAAGAGGGGAATACCAAATAGTCTAAGTGGTCTTCAGGATCCATCAATAGCTCGAATGTCCATCTGTTCAGAGGGCAGAAAGAGCCCATCTGAAAGCAGCCTTATAGCAAGTAGCCCTGAGGAGAACTGGCCAACTTGCCAGAAAGGCTTCAATCTAAATCGCACTCCAAGTACAGTAACCCTCAACAATAACACTGCTAACCAAAACTTTGAAGAAACAGCAGCAGCCAATGATGAGTCTCCAATAATTGTGGTTCCAGGGTCCAGCCCTGTTCACAATGACAACCTGAAGCGATTGACCCATAAGAAAGGCCAGCGCACGGGATACAGCCGTTTGGCAAAAGATTCCTCTGAGCTACACACAGTCGCATCCTCTGAAGCCACTGGCTTTGTGGAAGAACGAGAGAGTATCCTTTAAACTCGATATCCATCATCTTAGTGTCCGCATCCATCATTTTTCCTTTTACTTTTTCCGTATTTTCTGTTTTCCAACTTCATCCAACCTTAAGCGATTGTGATCCTTAACGCAACTTTCTTAAAATGACCTGGAAATTATGTAAAAGCAAAAAGCAGCAAGTAATCTAATAAAGGACATGTGGGTCCTATCGTCAGCTAGTTGCTCATCTTTCTGCTCTTTTAACCTGACAAGAAGAGAAAATCTTGTTACTGAAAGTTTTACTGCTATTAGATGTTGTGCTCTTCATTAGCCACATTGTGATCTTGTTACGTCCTCATTTTCAGGAGACCTGAAGCCCCCTGTAGTTTACCTTGACTTCCTACATCCTATTATCAATGCAGTTTTGTAAGATTTTTCCACCAAGCTTAGACTTTTTCTTTCACTAAATTGTGAGTTCAAATAAGCTGCCATGGTTCTGTTAAAGTCTTTTTTCCCCTTTCTGGTCACTTATTTAAATGTTGGTTGAACTGGCAGTTACAATTTAGGGAGCATACTAATAAAAGCAATATATGAAATGCTAGTAGTAAAATTACATTATAAATGACCTAGAATTGCCATCTCAAGATGGTTAGTTTTGACTTCCAGATTTTAAAGAGAAATCGCTGAAGTTACTTTAGGACTACAGCCCTTTTCAGCTATGGCCTTTTTCATGATCAAAGAGCATTCATTTTTCTAGGGCTTGTGCAATTCAGGACTATGAACCAAACACAAAGACAAATGAGGTTACTATGGAAACTTACTAGAGATAACAAGACACTTACATACTTTATTGGGTATGTGCGGCTCAGCAAAGTAAAAGTCTGGTGACTTCCCTTTACCACAGTGTGTGTCGCTGTGATGTACAGTGCATGGTGGGGTGGCGCCGAAGTTCAATACTTTCTTGTGTAAAAGGCTGGCACTAAAAAACAGCACACAGACATTAAATTCTTTATTCAATTTATGCCTGCAATTGCCAGCGTGAAATGAACCCCCCCCCCCCCCCCCCCCAAATAAAAATGGACGTTTGGAATCGCCAGAAACAAGTGAATTATTCGTGATCTGTGATTTTTTTGTTAGCCTGTGCTGAATCTGACCCTAAATGTCTGTGTATATGGTCTTTGTAAAATTGAACACTCGAAACTATGAGTTTTTTTTCTCACTTTTTTTTTTTGCACAGCTAAATCATGAGGAAAAGTTTCCTTGAAACAAAAACATTATAAAAGTATACTCGCACTCCTTAATGTTGCCATTTTTCAAGTTACAGCCATAGGGTAGGAACTTGATGGAGGTTTTCATATTTGTACCTTTACACTGGCTAAAAAATCAGTTGCTTTTTGAAATGAGAAGAGTACACAAGTCAACGTTTCTTAGATATTGTAAGATCAGATTGCATAAAGTCTTTTGAATAAGGTCACAACCTAAAAGTGTTAATGTATAAAGTAGAAATTAGGCAAAGACATATGCCTGTATTCTTGGAAACCCTTAAGTTGTGAACCAGTACAGTCCACTTCTGTCACCCTTGGTGATTTCCTACCAATATGTAGAGTAGGTTCTAGGCTTGTTGAAGCCTGATTGGGGAAGAAACATTGATATAGTATTTAGGTGGGTGACTTAAATCTCCATCTTCCCACGCTTTGAGGTTAACTTAAACTTGGAGGGCTTCTGGTCATTTGTTCTTTTTTGAAAGTAGAACATGTTTTATTTTTATTTCTTGTGAAATGTTACTATAATAGTACCTTCCATTTCGATTTGTTTCAGTAACCATAAGATATTGTGGTGCCATATCAATATTTGAAGTGTGTGTGATGCATGCCTTGAACTTGGTGTCTTGGTGAACTTTGTGCTTTAGACCTGAAGTAATGTTACCTGTTCAAAAGCCCTAATTACCTTCTGGTCTGTGTTATCTGATCACATCCAAGAGGAAATGTAATGCATAGTAGTTGCTGAGAACATAAAACAATGTTTGAGACATTTGGGAAGTGGAAAATATAAGGTCGGAACAGTCTACAGTGGGTCAGTGAAGAAATAATAAAAACTGGTCATTGTATTACAGGGCAGCTGAGTCATTTCTGGTACAGTTGTGGTGCACTGTTATCTGTGTTCATGGCATGCCAGTTTAGCATCCTAAAACGTTATACCTGTGGTTTTATATTGTGAAATATGCTAAATAAAATATATAGAGCATGTTAGACCCTCTTCAGGTTCACACTTAACTGGTTAGTCATTAGTTTAGAAAAATGAGTAATAAAGAAAGAATAGGACACCCATGTTGATACAATGTGGTGCACTAGTTAGCATTTCATTTTCTGTAATTTGCTATTGCAAAGCTTAAAACTGGTCATTTACAGAAAAATACTTAACTGGTACAACTATATTCTCTCCTATGACTTATGTTTTGGTCTCCAAATCATGCAAAGTTGTCTATTATTTATTCAAGGTAATAAAAAGTATCCTTTAATTAGGTAAACCTATAACTGTTTTCGATTCCATGTTTATAGGTGTCATTAACATCTTCCAGTGATAGCCTCCAACTGTAGAATGCCAGTGACCACCATCAGAGGTTGGAAGGAAAGCTCTGTGGATCTTTTCTGATACCACTACTGTAGACTTGAAAACAGTGGCACAATGTGAACTGCTAGCACCACAACTGCTGTATGAGGCTTGTAATGGTGCAGAAACTATTGGGTTTCTGAAACACAATTTATTTGGCTGAAAAAAATGTCTGCCTTATATCAGCATTTAGGTTTGTTTGCCGGTAATGACACTGTCAATACATCTCAGTGGAGTTACAGTGGTCTTTGTGTAATACAATGTTGGAATGCTGGGCTTTTTGGCAAGATCAGGACCATTTCTGACATGGGTAGGCCTGTGCCAGTGCTGTCTACGTGTTTTCTGGTGTTAGATCCCTTTACCTCTTCCCATATATTACCAGCAGTATTTCTATAAAGTGCTGTAAATGTGTGGAAATAAAACGACCTTTAAGCAGTAATTGTGTCATGTCTTTTCTGAGAGATTTCATATCTATTTCCAAATAGAATCTGTGCAGCATTCAGTAAGTAGACAAATCAGAAAAAGTGACTTCCGAAATTTTGATCAAGAAGCAAAATCCCTAAGATAGCTGTTACCACCTGAACACCAACCATGGCAACCAGCCAGAAAGCATACAAGGTCAGCCAGAAAAGTAGGAGGAAATTGCAGCCCCAACCACATGCATTCACTGGAGCCATGGCAACTCGAGGGGGGGGGGGGCGCGCCTCCACCTCCACCTCCCAGCAGAATTGAGGATAGGAAATCCTATCCGACAGCCCATCAAGATGGTGGATATGATTTCACTCTCTGGCAATATATGCAGTGGTTGTTGGAAAAGGCCAAATCTAACAGGTGTTCCTGATGTGCTGTGTTTCCCTCAAATTAAGACGGGTCTTATATTAATCTTTACTCCAATAATAGGTGCAAGAGATTATTTTCAGAGCAAGAAACCTTTCCTTTCAGGGGAGGAAATGATCTTATAGCCAGCTGGGAGCCAGAAAGATGGTGGTGGCAGTACAGCAGCTCCAGTACATGCGCAGAGCTGGCTGGCAGTGGGGGAGATTCGGCCGTGTGGCAGGCTGGGGTGTAGAGCCTGCAAGATCAGACATATCACTCTCGATAGCCAATCTTAGCAGTGTTACTTGGTGTCTTTTCCCCTTTTTTTACAGATGTGATGTGTCCTCACCCTCCTTTACAGCTGCTTCCTTCCCTCTGCTGAAGCCCGGCAGCTGGATTATGAACTAGGGCTTAATATCAGGGTAGGGCTTATATATCACGCATTAGCAAAAATGCTGAAAAATCTTACTAGAGCTTATTTTCGCGGTAAGTCTTATTTTTGGGGAAACGGAGTATATAATATAGCGCATGCTTACTCCATGAAAGGGCAAGATAAATGTATGCCAACACATCAAATAGTGCTCTTATATCAGTATATACATGTAAGACATAAATTAATCACCAGCACAAAGAGTCCTACCAAATCAAAGGATAATACCTTGGGGTATTCAGTTCCAACTTCTAGGGATTGATTTGAACTTGGCCAGATTATCCCTACCAAAGGCAGCCGCTAACACTTTGGTTACACCCAGATTATAATAGGGTTCTCTATTCCTCGCATCAAGTGGAGGGTCCTGACAAGTAGGAGGACCACATGGTCCAGGTTTGTGGTTTCCCCAGGTCAATTCTCATCGGTTTCTTGCAGATGAGAGATCTTTCTGGTAAGCATCCAGTCAGAAAATGCATCAACCACAAAGGCTACAAAAGGAGCAGGGCAACCGTGGAGAAAGCAAGTCCCATTATTTGCTGCTGAACAGAAAGCCATGTGCAGGCTCGAGGTGTCAAGTGGACTAAGGACTTTCTATACAAACTGCAGATCTGCCCAGGAGAATGGGCCCTGACCCCTGTGTCTGTTTGGTACACCAAAGTGGCAAGATGGTTTTGCAATAGATGATTTAATGTATGTCTCCACACTGGGGCGTACATCGTCCTCTGGGTCCCTGCTGGCATAAGAGGGGCAGCAGCGCCCCGTGACATAATTGGACACGAAATAACTAAGGCAAATGAAGCGGCAATGATTTCTACTTGTCAACCACTGGACTCCCAATAATCACAGTAATTTAGTGGCCCAATACCAGATCTGCCTACAATGGAAAAGGACCTAGGGATTTTAGTTACACATAACCTTAACTGTAATGCCCAATGCCAGACAGCAGCTGCCAAGGGAAACAGGATCATGGGGTGTATCATGAGGGGCATAGGTGCCCATGACCAGAGCATCATTTTACCCCTGTATAAGTCACTGGTAAGACTCCATATAGAATGTTTTGTACAGCTCTGGGCAACAATGCATAAGGACATATCTGAACTGGAGAACGTTTAAAGCCAGGCAATTGAAGTGGACCATAACCCACCATGGAGTCTGATACTTCAAGGCAGGCTTACTCCCTTCCCCCAGGGGCATCCTAAACCCCCCCCCCCCAGGGCACGCAGTAAACTTGCCTTTCTCTCAAGCCCACGGCGCATGCACAACCGGCACTGGCATTACTTGCTTCCCCCCTTGGCTGTGCACGGACCCGTCCTCTGCAACTGAATGGCTAGACGGGCCGTGCACAGTCAAAGGGAGCCAAGTGATGCCGGCACATCTCGCAAGTGCAGCAAGGATTCAAGCTGGCGGCTCTAGCCGCAGTTTCTACCCAAGGAGAAGGTAAGTGACCTGGGGGGTTTCCAAACCGGGGTGCCTCAGGGCGACAGACCAAAACCTGGTATAGTGAAAATCACAGGTTTTGGTCCACTTTAATAAATTGAATGCAGGGACTAGAGTACCCAAAAAGATTGTCAACGTTAGGTTTTTTTCGTTTGGAAAAGAGACAACTAAGGGGTGATCTAAAAACGGTGTATAAATATATCCGGGTTCAATACTAAGCGCTGTCCCACAATCTATTTAAATATAACCCAAGTGTTCTGTGAGATTTCTGGCTTATTTTGAATGTACTGCTCTTTTGAGGTCTAACCACAGACTTTCAATGATGTTCAGATTTGGGGGATGTGAGAGTCATGGTAAAACCTTCAGCTTGCACCTATTGAGGTAATTTATTGTAGATTGTAATGTGTGTTTAGGTTATTCATACATTTGTAGAAGCCATCCTATTTGCAACATCATTTATTTTTACAGTTGAGGTTATTTTTGCTTCCAGAATTTGCTGGAATGTTATAGAATCTGTTCTTTCCTCTACCTGGTAAATGTTACCTGTACAATTGGTTTTAACACAACCCCAAATCATGATTGATCTATCTCATGCTGTTTGGTTGGAGAGGTATTGTTTATGCAGGCATAACTTAGAGGACAGGGCTGTTTATGATGATGGGTGGAGAAGTAGGGGTGGCAGGGACTGGTATAGTGAATAAAGAGATATATGTGTTAAAAACCAGCATTGAAAAAATGTGTCTACGAACCTGCAGGAATTAAAGATACTAAAGCAGAATTTGTAAAACTAGATGCCAACTTAAAGTGTGAATATAAGGACAAGAAAAGGGTGTTTAAAAATTACAAAGCTGAGCTCACAACAGAGTAACCTGCAGATTATAAAGCTGTTAATAAAATGTGTAAAAAAGAAATTAAGCTGGCAAAAGCACAAAATGAAAGACGTAGCCAAAGAAATTAAAACATTAACACTAAACATCTCTTTACAGATATACATTCAAAGAAAGAGAATTCGGAACAAGTAGGTGCCTGAAATAATGGTAATGGGGAATTGTTCACTGGGGATCAAGTGAAGGCACAGCTACTATGTGGGTTCTTTAGTTCTGTGTACACACAAGGAGCAAGAGGCTGATGTAGGGGATGCCATTGCTGACAATACCCAGAACAAAATTCTCAACAGGCTAGACATGGATTTCATCCAAGAAAGGCTAAATAATTTAAATGTGAATACGACTCCAGGACTGGATGGACTTCACCCAAGAGTTCCTAAAGGACTAAGCTTTCATCACCCCTGTTGTTGATCATTAAAGACTCACTAACATCTGGTATAATGCCAAGGGATTGGCATGTGGGGCAGTTGTGGCCTAGAGGTAAGGGAGCAGACTTCGAATCCCGGACATGACTGAAGTGCTCTTGAGCAAGGCACCTAACCCCCCAACTGCTCCCCGGGTGCCGTAATTAGGGCAGCCCACCGCTCTGGGCATGTGTACACTCACTGCACGGATGGGTTGAATGCGAAGGACGAATTCCTATGTGTGCGCAAGCATACAATGGCCAGCTATGCATTAAAAAAAATTAATGCAAATGTGGTACCAATTTTTTAAAAGGGCTCTAGTTGTTTCCCCAGTATTTATAGACCTGTAAGCTTAACATCCATTGTGGGAGAACTGCTTGAGGGGCTCTTAAAGTGGACATATCACTGACACAGCCTACTCTCTGGAGTCCTGCAGCGGAGACACGCTCCCATGCCCAGATTGATTTAGGGAGGAAGTCCTACAAGTTTGATAAGGTAGTGTCAGCTAAAGCAGTTTTTGCCTACAAGGTTTAGTGGATGGTCCTTTTTTTTTTATCAATTCTCATTTGCTTCTTGGTTGATGATTCACTTGTGATGATACTGGTTATGTATTGTTAGCTTCTCTACTGTTCATCTTCATCATATTCATGCTGCTATGATTTTCTTCTACCTTTTACTCGCCCTGTGTGATACTGATTTGAGACATCCCAAGAGTGACGGATACAGAAGAAAATGGGAATTTAATACTCATGTAAAATCCTTTTTCTTTAGATCCCTAAGGGTTTCCATCCCCACTACTATAGCAGAGTTCCCCACTTTCTTCTTGGGTTTCCACGTCTAGACATTTATGTGTATGTATGTGGGGGGGGGGGGAATCTTTGAAGATTAGTATCTCAGTGACACTTCTAGTCACAAACAACCATTGATTGAATAAAGGGGCTAGATTTCTTTACCTGGGTATAAAAAAAAATGCCCACCTGCTTTGCTTTGTGCTTTGAATGTACCTAATAAATTGGTAGCAGCCAGAAACTCTGGGGTATCTATACGTTCTTCAAGGTGAACATAAGGACTTTTGAAATTATGGATTCTCAACCAATAGTAATATAGTTACAGATATAAAGTTATAATAGTGTATTGTGCTTTTGCAAGTTTGTGCTTGGACTGGAGAATTACTGCCGGTATATCTGGCACAAAGTGGAATAAATTTGCAGTTCTCTCCTTGTCATTGGTAACTGCGTGGAGGTCCTGTAATGTTTTTTTTTCTACAATAGAAGCTGCCAAAGTGTGTATCAAATTATGATAGAGCTTCTCTGAGAAAATAATGAAGTTCATTCCTCATGTCACACTTGGTAATTGTCTGTCGCTGTACGCTGTGATCACATTTTAGTTTATTTATTAGCAGCCCGGGGTCATTTTCCATTACACTGCTTCCTTCTCTCTCCCTCGCTGATAATTGTTTGATGTCTGATGTATTGCTTGCATTAGTCGGCATCACAATGTCTCTACCATGTTTTTATTCACTGTTCCACTTGTGTAGGTCACTGTGTAATTAAATTTCTGCCCTTCATCCCATTTTTCTGAATTACACGCCTACATGGCCAGGAAAGCAAGATTCCACAAATGAAAGTTTGGGTATATATAGTTTTAAAACAAGATATAAATAGGTTAAGTGTATATCACAACCACCAAAACACATCTTTAGAAAGCAGACGCTGTCTAATTCTGCTATTTACGCTGCTGAAGGCTTTGTTTTTAGTGTTCAAAAACAAGATATTTAACACTTTTGTTTCTAAATGTGATTATTACTTGCTGACCGAAACACAATACATTTAATTTAAGAAAGACAACTACATAAGGTGACCAACTGGTACATTCTCACTGTGTGACTATGTCAAGGTTTAAATATTTGCTTTTTAACCAAACCTACTTGAAAATGTTGTTACTTTGAACAAAGTTAATTCAGCAAAGGATGCCCTTGGCTCTTTGCTTGGTATTACCCAAGTTGCTTGAAACAGTTCTCATATCATACTCCACAGCATGGATGCTCTACCTTTTGACAAGTGTGAGCCACTTACATTATTTGGAACTTGGTTGCAGGCCACAATGAATAGATTCTGAATATTTTTGTGTTTGTCATAATGATGATTTCCTACATGCTATGGATTTCCTACAATAGAGTACTCACTGTCTCAGCCACACCCTTACATTTATATGTAACCATCCCCACATGCTAGCAATACACATGCCGATTGGTTGTGTCTGGTACTTATAGTCCTCCCCCATAAGTCCCACAACTTAACCATATTCCCAATACTCAATCCATCTAAGCTCCCGCCAATGCTAAGCATACAATTATTATAGAAAAACTATTTTATCGTATCATTTTTCCAAAGATTTCAACCAGGAGAAGTGTTGTATGATCCCTCTAGCCAAAACAATCCACACAATTGATATGGTAAATGGTGGTTTTGCGTACCTGGTGGAGGTGGTACCTTTTATTCCTCGGGTCGGGTGTTCCCTGAAGGTGGGAACAGAGTGACCCGACTGTGAGTTACAGAAGGTCTGCGGCTAGATGGCCAGTGGGACGGATGATCCACAACTATGGCGGCTCTCCTGTGGGAAGGCGGGGGTTGAGGCTGTAAGGCGGTTCTCTGACATGTGAGCTGGAAAGGAACTGCTTAGCAGAGGCTTGGTTTAAGTACAACTATCTATAAAAGAGAGACCCGGGGTCAAAACAAGCACTGAGAACTGATCACCAACCAACACAGCATCTTAAAGGTTACGCAAAAGGACATAGGTTATTATGACCAAGGTTTAAAATGTACAGAGACGTTATTGATTACACAAAGATATCCTACTACACATTGACTAACAAAAATCCCAAACTACCTCAGAATAAAATGCTACAATGTTGTTTAAGATAAAAATTGGCCAAAAATAAAAAGAAATGCCCACTCACACGCGTCAATCATTCATCTTCATAGGAAATCTCGACTGCAAAAAGCAACTAGCAGCAGCAGAGATGAAACCTCACTCCAAAGCGTATTTGCATGCCCCCCTCCACCCGGCCAATGGGTGGTCATTAGCTAGTTGAAGGACTTGCTGGCGATCAGGTTCAGGGAGGAAGAAACCCATCCTGAATAGTCAGGGGTGCTCTTACAGGATTGAGCTCTCCTTTCAGTCCTGAGCTGGGTCTGGACCAAAAGGAAGTTTTGAAGAGATAAGATGGTGTGGACTTCCTCTGGTTGATCTGATAAAAACATACAGGACAGAGTCTCTTGGTATTTCTTGACCCGGGACGGTACGTAATGTGGAAGTCGAAGTGAGTGAAGAACAAGGCCCAGTGGGCTTGGCGGGGCAGAGCTTCTTTGCAGATCTGAGAAATTCGAAGGTTTTTGTGGTCAGTAAAGGTGAGTATGGGATGGGACGCTCCCTTTAGGAGGCACTGCCATTCCTCAAATGCAGCCTTATTGGCTAGTAACTCCCGATCCCCAACATCATAGCTTATCTCTGTTGGGGAGAGTTTTTTTGAGAATTAAGCGGTCAGGTGGAGGACCCATTTCGGTCCTGACATTTGTGACAAAACTACACCAACCACGATCTCTAAGGCATCAACTTTTGAGTGTGACATGTGAAGAAAGGTCTGGGTGCTTGAGAATTGGGGCAGAAGTGAACAGGCTCTTGAGTCACCAGGGGTCCATAAGAATTGTTGATTAGTATGGGTCAACTGTGTGATGGGATGGACAACTGTAGAGAATACTTTGATGGTTTTTCTATAAAAAATTGTGAATCTGATAAATCGTTGCATGGCCTTACGGTTCTCGAGGATGGCAGAGATTTTCTGAGGGTCCATCTTGAATCCATCCACTGAGATAATGAGCCAGAGGAGATGGGTAGTTTGCCTATCAAATCCACACTTTTCGGCCTTTTCATGTGCCCTTGATGTTCCTCCACAGAGGTTTAAAAAATGAGAATGTCACCCAAGTACACCACAATGAATTGATCCAGCACATCGCAACATTGGACACTGCACAACTGCATCACAAGGTATTCATAGTGTCCGAATCAGGTCCTGAAGGAGGTCTTCCACTCGTCCCCGGCCCTGATCTGAATCAGGTTATACGTTCCCCTTAGGTCGGGCTTGGAGAAAATGCGGAAAGATCTGAGTTGCTGGAACAAATCTGGAGTGAGGGGCAGTGGGTATCAATTTTTAATTGTGTGCCAGCGATTAACCAGCATTTTAGTAGGGATTGCGTTTGTGATCCTTTTTTGCTATTGAGCAATCATAACTGGCAATATGCCAGGCTTTTTGGGGGTGAATGTGATCACTCCACTAGTATGTGAATGGGTATATAGTTTTCTATGTGCAGTGTTTCACAGAAAATTGTGGGGAGATTGCCTCAAAGTGAAAGGAGCTTGAAGCTGGCAGAAACCAATAGACCCAGGTTTACCTATTCTGCAGATGTTGTGCCACAAGTTGTCTTCAAAAGCTATACCTTGGATTTGGAGACACGGCCAAGTGACTCAACTATATACAATATATAAAAAACCACATCAAGTTCTGTAAAATATGAGTTAAGAGTAGTTAAGTAATTGTAGAGGAAAAATACTACAACTGAGGCCATCAATACTCTCTTCCTGTTTTGTGAAGAGAAGACACAGAGACGTTACTATTGCCTAATGATAATCTGGTTGCAGTAAACAAGTCTGGATTTATTATATTTAGAAAGTTAAATAACACATCACAAATTTTCTAAATAAATATATGTATAAAGGTGCTGTTGACATAAGATAAATCAATTGCTATTTGGCTTAAATAATGTATCACAATGGACCTCTCAGCAGGGAGCTGGCTTCTTAGAATGACTTCTCTTGTTTGTTATAGTCTCAGCATTAGGGAGAGATGGCTTTTCCCAAGTTTTTAACATCCTGAAATATGGCTCCCTGAGCTGTGGCTGCCCTGTACGTTTCAGCATTTTCAATACTAAATTTATTGTTTGATTTCTTCTCATATATGAAAAAAAGAGGAAGATAGAACACCCAACAACTGTTAGCTCTGCTAGTTTGAGTTTTGCATTGGGGAACAACCTGCCATATTTAAGCCTGTATATTGCCTTTTTTCCTGTATGCTCTTATGCATTGATTGTACTGTTATATATACATTACTGGGTTATCCGGCAGCTTGCCTCCATTTAAGCTGGGCACCGTAGTTTCACCATGTACTAAGCGGTCCATGTCATCTTTATTACTGTGTTTATTTTGCACTATATGTAAATATATTGTATATACACCTTATCATGCTATGCAGCATTCTTGTGATTCGTGTTTGCACCAGCATTAAAAACTTCCTCAAAATCTAGCAGCGCTTGTTGGGTGTTCGATCTTCCTCTTTTTTTCATGTATGCTATGTGTGGTGCGCAGGGTGGACGCACTGTGGAATATCCTGAACCCCTTATCTTCATTTGATTTGTTTTTCTTCCTCATATATTTGGTCTAATCCTACAAGTGTGCTACAAGTCTGGATCTAACATTGATTTCTTCTCAGGCCTGGATTGGATGGGTTGTTTTTGACATCTGGTGAGATGTTCAATACTGAAATAGTATGAATACACCTGGACTGATTTAAAGTGGACCAACACCCAGGATTTTGACTATCCTGGGTCTTGGTCCACTTCGGTGGGGCACCCCCGATCGGGGTGCCCCGCTGTGTGAAACCCCCCCGAACCCCCCGAAAAACTCCCCTCTCCCAGCTCCGGCGGACAAGCGGCTCCTCCGCCGCCGCCTCCCGCGCGTGCCCGCGCCAGCCATTCACAGACGGCCGGCGCGGGCGCGCGCACGTCTAGAGGGGCGCGAGGGAGGCAGCCGGCCGCCGCCGAAGATAAGGTAAGGCGTTTGGGGGGGTTTCACCCCGCGGGACATCCCGATCTCGGATGTCCCGCGGGGAGGGAGGTGATCGGCCCGGGAATCTTATAGATTCCCGGGCCGATCACCCGTGGGTGTTGGTCCACTTTAAGAATGAACAAGTATCTGAGCTGAGATCAGTGGTTCTTTTTTCAGACTCTGCTTGCTGGGTCTGTCACTAGCTGATGATGTAACCTTATTTAAAAGAGCAGCTACAAGCCAGATAGTATGACCTTTGTTGTATGGAACTTATTACAATGAATTGTATAGGAAGACGTCACAAAAGATGTTTTCACCAGCATGAGTTTATAAAGGATTAGTCGTGACTGACAAACGCAAGTCTTGGTTCCCATTGGGACTTGGGAAGCTGCTGTTTTAAATTTGGATTTTGATAAAGCAGTTGATACTGCCATAAATAACCTGAAAGACAATGAGACTGCAAAGGCTATGGAAGCATTTATGTACAGGCACCCCTGGAGTTTACCTCAACAACAAAGACCCACTTAACCAATCATGTCCTATATTGGGTTTTCAGTGACACCTTTGCATATCCAGTAGCAATTTCTAAGTTTTACAGGTCATCAGAACGGAAAGGCAAAGGACAACATTTATTTTATAAAATCATCTAAGAGGGCAGGAAGGTGGGAGGGGGTGTGGGTTATGGGTGTAGAGTCTCATTACTTGCAGTTGTACCTCATATATAACCCATCCCCACTGACACATTTTTGTTGATCATATTAGTAATGGCTCAGCTCTGAAAAAGGTTGACCTTGGCTCAGAAGTAATGAACTGTCCAGTTGACTCATTTTGTCTGTCTATGTAACTTGTTACTGGAAATGATAATGGAACAAAATATCTCATGGACCTTCCCCCGACATCTGCCTGGTTAAAAGTGTCTCTGTATGAAGTTTAAACTACCAATGATGCTTTCCTTCAATAGCCTTTGGTCTGGTTTTAATAAAAGCCTAGAATTCTGATGCCCGGAAAAAAACAAATAGTCCATTGAGTCTAAAATCTTTTATCAAATTGATCATAAGGGGTTGCGCACATACAAGTAGATAATTATGACAATAGACAATTAAAGTGCAATGGGATATTGAAAAAATCCATACCGACAAAACTAGTCTGGGGCGACACACGGCAGAGGAGATGAAGCTACTTTTTACTTTCACTTTCGCCGTCTGCTCTTTAGCCACGAGCATTGCCGGCTCCCGCGGCCGGGGAATAGGCTGGTGGTACCCATGTGAGAGGGAACTTCTGTGGATTACAAGGAGATTTCAGGGTCACATCTTGCTTCCCCCCTGTTGTGGCTATGGTTTACTGAAAGTACTTTAATCCGTTTTCTGGGGAGCATAATTGAAAGATAAGTGTGCTTATTTTCAAAATATTACTCTGTTAGCTACTCTTTTATAGCTAATTGATATAATAAATTTGGGATTTGCATTAAAGCGGTTTTTGGAGGAGCCGCTGAGTGAGTTATTGCAGAGCTAAATTGGAGCTATTATGTCTGCATTAAAGCAGACCTACAATTAATGGTTTGCTCATTGTGTGTTGTTGGAATTGGAAAGAAGATAGAAATTATCAATGTTAAAGATGACCTAAAGGCATTTTCCTTTTTGAAATCTGGTACGAGCACAGTTTTGTTTTTGGTGATTGGGAATCGCACAAAGTGGAATCAAAGGAGTTCATGCACATGGTGGATTAAAAGAAAATGAATTATTAACGATTGTTAAATGGACTTAATGTGTTTTAGACATACACAGCTTATTTCTATGCTTGTTTGTTGATACTACAAGCAAATTGTTTATAAAAAGCTATTTTAAGTGTGCGGATTATTAGATTAGATCCTAGGTGATCTAAAAGTCCTTTTTTATCGGTCCATTAAGTTTGCGCATACTTTTTTTTTCAAAGAGACATAGAATTTTCTTTTTACCCAATTACACCATGTTCCAAATTATCATGAAGATTAGATTAGAGAGTATTAACAGTCAAGAATGACCGGACCAGCACAACAAACCGTGCTTATATGCATCCCTCTCCAGGGCAATTTAGATTGCTGCACATAAAAATTAATTTACCTTTTTCTAAAACCTGCTGTGATAAATTTTAAAAACAAAAAGGTGGCTCATGGACCTGTAGGCTGCCTGCAAGCAGGAAGTGCTGCTGGGTTTCCAGTTACTGTGCATTGCCAGTTATGTCAGTTGAATCCAGGCAGCGGCATGGCTGAGATGCTAGAAAGCGAAGCTCCAAAATGGCCGCTACCACTAGAAAATCAGTGAGGTGATGTTTCAACTTTGAGTGGATGTAGATGATTCAGTATCATGCGTACAGATGGGACAAGGGAGATTTGGGGAGTTTTCTTTTTGCAGCTGTGCTAGGCTGTTGGCTCGGATTAAGGGTCATATAAATGATGAAATCAATCTCAAACACCAATGATAACTCATTTGCCAGGTGAGCCCAATTAAAGAAGTACTACTTAAGGTTTTATCACATTATTAAGCAGGTTACGTAATCTCATGCCAAAAGGCAGCAAAAGTGCAATGCCTTAAATAAGGTACAAAAACATTTGATATTTTACAAAAGCTTTAGTGTCATCCTCTTCATACTGTGAATCGATTTGTGGCTGATTCAAAGCACAGATGGGTTTATGCAGATAAAGGCATGAACAGTTTGGAGCACTGCATTTTGAAAATTTTAATAAAAAAAAAAATAGTTATTAGTGGGAGGCTTGTTCAATGAAATTTAATATAATTTATGCTGTAATGCAGTGGTACCCAACCCTCTCTGCAGAGATCCAGAAAAACATTTTGGTGGCTCCTGAGTTTGGGGAGCACTGCTCTAATAGTTGATGGTTTGAAAACCACCGTCATTTGCATCGACCATTTAGAAAAAATGGATAAAAATATAATTTGCATATTAATTTGGATTGCTAATGACAGTAGAATTCCTTTTTATCACAAATAAAATTGCAAAGGGATACAGAGTTACACTTTATCCCACAAAATCACCCTCCATTAAAAGAGGAGATCTAAAGGGGGAATTGTTTAATGGCCGGCACAGCCTGCAGCTTGCTCCCCAGTCAGCTTTTATCTGCCATTCTGAGCTGCTTAGTAAAAACTGAATGGATTGGCCGACACTCTGCACATGCAACATGGGATCATTGCCAAGGTGAGGTTACAGGCAAATCAGAATGCCCTGGGGAAGAGGAACAAAACCTGGGATAGTGAAAAATCTTTAAATCTTTAAAGCATGATACTGATATGAAATATTGTTTGCAAGCAAGCTTATACTGGAACAGATGTGAGATCATTTGTTACGCGTGTTTTATGGAATGACGCGCTTTTCCCACTTTTCAATGGCTTATGATTGTGGAGTCAATAGTGAATAAGAATTAAGGCTACTGTTGGAAGCTACCAAGGAGGAGATTATTATGGTTTTATTTATTTATTAATACATACTCTTTTTTCACATTAAAGTGGAACTCCAGTCAAAAAAAATTAAGTGTACTAATTTTTCCCATCTTTGATGATCAGTGGCGTATGCTGTTTGACAGGGTTTAACCCCATGCTGATATTGTGAAATAGTTGAACTCCTAGAATTGCACGGGAGTCACCATCTTGGATCACACCTGAGAGCCCTGATTTACACATGCATGGGGGGGAGAGCTTTTGCTAGCACACAGACACACTGCAGATTCCTTATGATTATCCTAACCATCCAGAGAGACATTTTATCTTATTCCACACAGAATGTATTGAAGATCAGCATGGCTGCAGTATGTTTGTGTGATATTGTCTCCCCACACAGGGCAGGCTGGAGCTTGGAACTTGCTTTAAACAGCCCACACCAATATTTACCTCACCAGCTGCTGGAGAGGATAAATGTAACTACTGTATGTATCACTCAATGTAAGTCAATGGGTTTGGCTGCAGTACAGTTGTTTACAATGTTGTTACAAAGTTTTAAGAGCTTTCTGAGCAGTGACTTTCTGAGTCATTACAGCCCGAGATGAAGCATTTTTTCAAAGAGATTTAGGATCATTTGGAATGTAGGACTGTTGTTTCACAAGCAGAACTGTGGCAAGATGGCTGCCCCCATGTAATTCAACACCACAGAATCTCCCTGCTATCCCACAACGTCTGAATTGATTTGTGCCCTCTTAAATAGCTTACATCACTGATTGTGAGAGGCTTTAGGGGAGCAATTTACTATATTTTTTTTACCTGAATGAGCATTTGCTTCATGCAATTGAGTGCATTTGTACAGCCTTACCAAAAATCACATGGTATGAAACTCCAACTCCAGCTAAATATAAGCGTATGGCTTAGAGAACTGCACAACTTTGCCCTTCGTATGGTCTTACTAAAATACCCATTGTTAAGGTATCACCAATGTTTCATTGGGGGCATTATTTACAGTAAGAATATGGAGAATATAGTACTGAGGAAAATTAGTAAAACTTCAGTAGGGTCCTGGATACATTCCTTTAGTGCACACGTGTCAAACTCTGTCCCACAGCAGCATCAGATTTGGCTCGCGAGGGAAAACCTGTGTCTTGACTTGCTGGCACGGTTCGGTGCCCAGTGGAGCTCTGGTGGGTGGGCGCACCGAGTGCAGGGAGGGGAGTTTGTGATATATGTGAGTATAAATAGCAGCAGTGGGACTCACTTTGCAGAGATGTGATGTCCGTATTCACTCAGGAGCTGCACATTCTGCCTCTGGGCCCCTCCTCTGGTGTGACACATCACAGGGAAGTGGAAGTCAACGCGCATGAAGCTCCAGCGAGAATATGAACATGGCATCTCTGAAAGTCCCGCCGCTGCTTATACTCAGCCATATATCACAAACAGCTCATCCCTCATTCGGCACCACCCCACCTGCCCCCTCAACTGCCAACCACAGAAGCTCCACATTTTTTTAAAGGCAGTTGTCATGTGGTGGGGGGTGAGGAGATAGATCGAGGTGAGTAGGCAGCAGATCATTGGAATGCCCTTGTAATGCAGCCTGTTGGTGGCTTTTCACGAGGCGGTTTGGCACCTGTGAGAAGAAGAAACTTTTTCAATTGTAGACATTTTTTTAATAATTATCAAGGTTGACCCATGACTCTAAATTCTAAATTTTGGCCCACTGTGGATTTGAATTTAAAACCATGGTTTATTGTAATACTATTACCAGCTACTAGAACACTGGAAATTATCCAGGGATTTATTCTTCATTCTGGATTCCTTTATCACATTCACTCCCTAGCCACCTCCTGACGTCACCAACTTAGAAAACATTTCCCGCATCTGTCCCTTCCTTCCACCTGATAACACTAAAATGCTAATGCATGCCCAGGTCACATCCCGACTTCAACACCCTCCTTTGTGGTTTACCAGCTAACAGACTGGCACCTCTCCAATCTATTTTAAACCCTACTGCTCGCCTCATCCAAATCTCTTCTCCAGTGTGGCTCCTCTGTGTCAATCCCTCCACTGGTTACCTATGTCTCAGAGAGTTCAGTTCGAACTTCTAACCTACAAAGTTCTCTCCAGCCAGGACCCTCCCTACATTTAATCTCTGATCCAGTGATACCAACCCAAGTGCAACCTCCACTCTACCTCTGACATTCTTCTTTCCTCCTTCTTGGTCACCTCCTCACACTCCCATCTTCAAGACATCTTTTGTGCCCCCCCCCCACTCTGGAATGCACTGCCCTGCTCAATCCATCACTCTCTCCAATGCTCCAAGTCTTTAAAAGTGCCCTCAAAAGTCACCTATTCAGACAAGCATATAATGTGGCTTAAAGTGGACCAACACCCAGGATTTTGACTATCCTGGGTTTTGGTCCACTTCGGTGGGGCACCCCGATCGGGGGTGCCCCGCTGTGTGAAACCCCCCAGAAACCCCAAAAAACTCACCTCTCAACGCTCCCACGTGAACGCCGCAGCCAATCCCCGCCAACGTCCAGGCGGGGATCAGGAACGTCCAAGCCGCCTCCGCCGCCGCCGCCTCCCGCGCGTCACTCTCGGCGCGCGCGCATGACTGGAGGGGCGCGCGGGAGGCGGCGGCGCCGGAAGCGGCGGCGGATCAGGTAAGATGTTTTTGGGGTTTCTGGGGGGTTTCACCCCGCGGGACATCCCGATCTCGGATGTCCCGCGGGGTGGGAGGTGATCAGCCCGGGAATCTTATAGATTTCCGGGCCGATCACCCCTGGGTGTTGGTCCACTTTAAGCATCTCCTATAACCTTCAAATGGCACATGCTGTCAAACTCGCGCTCTACGACTTGTGATCCCTACTTTTTGTCTCCACCTCCATCCTTTAGACTGTAAGCTCGCAAGGCCAGGGCTCTCTTTCCTATTGTCTCCTGTGGCACAACATTGGTTTGAACCTTGTAGCATCTAGTTTGTATTGTTCCCTGTACTATATGTCTTACCTTGTCTGTAATCATACCTTGTAAAGCACTACGGAAGATGATGGCGCTATATAAATAAGCAATATTTCTGATATTTGGTCGGAATTCCCTTTTTTTTTGTCTCCCTCTGAATCAGCATTGCAGGGGAAAATGCTGGAAATTTTGGATGGAAATTTCAGGCCTACAAACTATTTTAAGCATTCTCCGCTAGCAGTTAGAAATTGTGCAGGAAGGACAGTGTAAATCCTGTTGCACGGCTTTGGCATTGAGGTGCATGTGTTACTGATCTATGTGTATTCAGTGCTTTGTGCTGTCCCTTCTGGAAAACTTGACTTTATTATCTCATGCATCACAAATGGCCATGTCTGTCGCAGGTGGCCCACTGCTAATGCGTTGGAGAAGCATGCGGCCAGGTGTATGGCACACACAAAAGACGCAACTTCTGGCTCTGGATCATATGTTTGCCTTGCCACCAGGATGGATGACTAGCAGTTTAATGATGTTCAGCCTCTAATTTCTATTTTTGCGGTGGATATTGGGCCTAGAATAGGTGGTTGCCTGTGTCAGCTCGGGATAACCTCCTTATGTCTTTGTGCAGGTGCATGTTTTAAATCTTCAGCTGTCTCCTCCATAGCACTATATAGGGAGCAATCGTTAGCATCACTAACAAGTACATAGCTTCTCTTCTCAAATGAGTTTTCAATAGCATTTGTGGTATAAAGTTGACGGTGACAGTGGATCAGAAAAACGAAGCTATTTGCTGACTTTCTGATTCTGTTTATTTCTTAAAAATGTTTATCCTCGGCCATCTGTCTCTTAAAGTGGACCAAGAGCCAAGACCAAATGTCAAAAATGACTGTATGTCCCTATAAGCACTCTCCCCTGTGACATACGAGATTAGGATGCCTCTACAGTTAAAACCCCTTAGTAAGCCAAAGCCTGACATCAAGCCATGTATGTTGGGAGACAGAAAGTAGCTGCACACTTCAGCAAGCATGCCTGCTATTAGATTAACTGCCCCCCAACAGACACAGCTCTGCTAGGGAAAAGTCATTATCTCTCTCTAAAGCAGGGCTCACTGAAAGTGTGAAGAGGTAGGTTAGTTTAGTTGATAAGAACCAGGACCCTCCCTGGGATAAAGTTGCGAAGGAGAATGTAGGTCTGCTTTAACAGCTCAGGGCATGCTGATGGCTGTGGTGCCTATTAAGACCAAGGCAGAAGCAGTGACTTAATAAGGACCAAACCCCATGTAGATTGCCTTTCCCCTAGGGGAATCCCTAATTGGGATGCCATGCAGTGTGGAACATGCTCCCTCTGCCCTGCTCACTCAAATCACAGCCATTTAAGTCTGTGGTGACTTGCATGTGAGGTGAGGGCTGTCCATTCTCCATGGGAGAGTATCATCTTGGTGAGTATAGGGAAGACTGGGGTGTCTTTAAGACTATAGGGCAGGCAGAACTGGGTATTGGTTCACTTTAATACTAATTAGCTCTTACGAGATAATAATAATAATTATTGTTTGTTTATATGGTCCCATCTTCTTCCTTAGTGCTGTACATGGTATCATTAGATAAAAGGTAAAACATACTGTACAGTGACTATTACAAACAAGATGTTGTGAGAACAGGAGACAAATAAGAAAGAGAGTCCTGTCCTTGCAAGCTTACAGTATAAAGGACTGTTTCTCATCCTGTGGTACGTGTACCCTGTACCCCAGTTGGTACGCAGGGATTTATGGGGTGCACCAACAGCGGGGATCTGGCAGGTCTGTTATATTATTTTAATAGTAAAACAATTGTCCTTCTTGAAGAAGCCTGTGACCTACTTGTTTTGGTAAAATATATAATTGCTCCCCTCCTTGTAGTCCCTCTGTTGAAACTTTTTGACGCTAAGGGGAACTTGGCATAAAAAGTTTGTGAACCACTACTCCATGTGCTTGCACAAAATAAAATGACAAGGTACTCAACCCTGTTAGGCTGTTTAGCTGCAAGCGAACAGGGTTGAATGTTGTGGCCCCTGTAAGTCTTGTGTATCCTAATTGCCCTGTTAGATGAGGTGGGCAGGTCAGTGGTTTGGGAAGTGGTTAGGTGAGTGGGCTCAGGTTAGTGGTTGCGGAGGGGAGGTTAGATGAAGGGTGCAGGGCAGTGGTGGGGAAAGGAGGTTAGGTGAGGAGTGCAGGATAGTTGTTTGGGAGGGGGTAAGTGAGGGTGCAGGTTGGGGGAGTAAGGTAAGGGGTGTAGATTATTGGTTAGTAAGGGGGCTAGGTGAGGGTGCAGGGCAGTGGTTGGGGAGGGAGGGTTAGTTGAGGGTGCAGCATGGTGGTGGGGAGAGCGGGTTAGGTGGGAAGGTCAGTGGTTTGGGAAGTGGTTAGGTGAGGGAGTTCAGTGAGGGATTTAGGTTAGTGCTTGGGGGGTTAGACGTTTAATATAGTCTACTATTGGTAGGGGTGCGGGGGCCACCAACTTCTACATAAAAAAAGGACACTTACCTTAGCCAAAATCCAGCACTGATGATCAAACGATTCCAGTGCTGAGTGTCGCCATCTTTCTTCTGGCCGCTCATGTCGCCCAGAGTGCATCTCACTTGAATGGGAGGGTGGGGCCAGAAAGCGGAGAAAGCTGCTCTGCGCAGCAGATTAAAGATGTCTGCGCCCAATGCTGGATCCCAGACGAGGTAAGGAGGTTTTTTGTTGTTGTAACCTCCAGGTTAGGTGAGGGGTGCAGGGCAGTAGTTGCGGAAGGAAGGTTAGGTGAGGGATATCAGTTAGTGGTTAGGAATTTTTTTTCGCTTTTCGGCATGTTGTTCCTCTCAGTAGGGCATCCTGAATTGGGATGCCCTGCTGTGTGTATGCCCCTAGGTCACTCACCTTCCTGTCAATTCTACGACGCAGACTCGGGTGAGAACAAGTGCACTGATTGGTTGAGCAGCCCGTTCAACCAATCAGCATGCTTTCTTTCACTCAGCTTCGCTGACGGCTAAGCCGAGCCACACCGAAGGAAGCCAAGTGCGCCACATCCTCCGCTCACCTCCTAGCTGTCGCGTGCCTGCGCTGCTAATTTAGAAAGGCCCGGTCGTGGTTGCGAATATGTCTAGCGGTGAGCTGTGATGTGGCCGCAGTGCAGAGACGCTGCGAGGGCTCCGGGACAATCCCAATTCAGGATGGCCCTGGAGTCTTTTAGATGTTCCTCTTTAAGTGAGGGGTGCAGGGCAGTGTCTGAAATGCTAAGGTTGGATAACAGCAACAACAACTAAGGGCTTCCACCCGACACGTGTTACCAGCCTCTGGGAGTCCCTATATTTTCTCTGTGCTTTGACTGATTCTATGTAACAAAGTAAAAATGAGCTTTTAGTAAAGTTGTTGCAGGATGTTTGCAGTGCTGGCTTCTCACCTTTGTCCTGAATCACTTATTGGATTCCACAGAGTCCTACCTGTGCACCAGCGTGTAAGCTGCTGGATTTTTTCTTCTTTGTATACCCAATGGGTCTAGATGTGACTTTTATAAATGTACTGAATCGTGCTTCATCCTTTGAAAGTTGGAGTGGAACAAAAACCTATCAGTAGCCGACCTGGAATATAAAAGATTCCAGGGCCGGACGCTGGCCTTTACCTGGGGCATCCTGAATTTAGATGTCCCACTGTGTGAAACCCCGGATGCCCATAAAAACTCACCTATCACCGCTCCAACTCAATCAGAGCCCTGATTGTTTACAATACGTAGTGCGTGCTCCCACCTCAGCCATTCAGAATAGGATGGGGCAAGATCACGCACAAGGCCGGGGATATGGAGATGCAGCAGTGTTCACTACCCATTGATTTCAATCAGAGCCCTTTTGTTGGGCTCTGATTGGATGAGCCTGCGCATGCGCCATTGGAGCTGTGAGAGGTGAGTTTTAGTGGGCTTTCTGAGGGGATTCACACAGCAGGAAATCCTAGTTCGGGATGCCCCTGGGGCACAGAACAAAACCCAGGAAAGTCAAATTCCAGGGTTTTCTTTAACCATAAATTGATGCTTACATCGATATGAATAGCTGAGGAGTGCTGCCTTGTTTGATTATTTAAATCAAATAAAAACATACTGGATCTTTGTCCCCCTCCCTGTCAGTGTCTCTCTACTGAAGTGAATGGAGTGGATGAGCTCCAGTCACTGAGATGCAGCCTGGACCTTTAGGTGTGACCTATTAAGGAGAGATATTTATGCCAGTTAGGACAATTTTTGGGGTGTTTTTTTTCTTAGTAACGCATTTACATGTACATTAGAAATCGACATATTTTGGTGAAGAACTGTCAGCTTTCTAACTGAATCAAACATGGAAACTAGCAAGCAGGTGACAGCTTTGTATAAATAAGTGTAAAATAGGAGCACGGCAGCACATCACTTAGATCTGTATATGTCACGGCGTCACTTGTTGCGTCTATGCACTCGCACTGTCACCGGATATAAATGAAGGGAATGCACATAACCCCCCGGTGTGATTCTCCTTGGTGCTGGCACTGTAAAATCTAGACTTGGCCCCATATTATAATGAGCATCAGGGAGCTCATCCATCACCTGCAAGTTAAACGCAACCTATAAAGCTTTATGATGCCAGTTCTGCTATCATAATGAAAACCCCTATAAAAGGTTTTACTACAGGTAAATGGAAGTTGCACACATTAAAATATTATGCTCAAGCAGGCGGCTTCCAAGCATAATCTCACTTCTGGAACCCCCCACACATTAGAGGAGGCAGCTCAGCAAATGGTATCTCAATGCTGTCCTGGCTTTGTAATAACAGCAAGCAAGCTGGGGAAGGGGCATATTAGAAAAAATACAAATTATTAGGAAAAATAATTCCAGTGTAGACTTTTTGTAGATTTTGCTTATTGCATAGCTTATTCCTGTGTATTTATTGTCAGATTAGGAGCATGGATCATCTTTTTACTGGCATGTTCTTCCTGCTTTATAAAGCCACCCATCACAATGACTTTTTTATCAGGTTATGAAGCTTGCAAAACATTTAGATTCACATCTATTTACATTCAAAGTGGAAGTCCAGTCCAAGAGGCCGATTCATTAATAGCGCCAGGTAGCGACAGATGAGCGCCAGTAGCGTGATTTTCACAGCGCCAGCTAGTATTCACTGTGCTTGGCCGGGGTTTGCTTGTTGACAGCGACTCAGTCGGTGTGCGGTAATGTTGAATACGGGGTTAGGGGTCGCTGTTTCACAGGTTCCGCGTTGTATGGGTGCGCCTGACAGCGAATGGCCAGAGCGAACGGCTTGCTGCAGATTCATTAACAAATCACGCTCAAAAATTTCTCGCGCTGTGAATTCCTTGTTTAAACCCCAGAGCGCTGGCGGCGATGTGTGTAAAGTAGTTTTTAACCCCCAAACAACCATTTTTTTTTATATAAAAATTATACAGGTTTTTCTAAACATTTTGTAATATGAATACATGAATATCAGACCTGTAATATCAATTTTGCACAATTTTTATTTATTTATTTTTTTTACTTAAAAAAAAAACCTAACATTGCAGAAGTGGTCACAGAATTTTTGACATTAAAAAAAAAAAAAAAACATTAATAGCAATTAATTATGATTATTTAAAGATTGCTCCATTGAAATGCATTGGACAACGCCAGGGAGCGCCAGGTCATACCTGTCGCTGTGATGGGATTAGCAGCGGCGCTGTTTGTTGCAGTCGGCTACATGATGAATCCCGCGCTAGCTGACGCTCTCGCCGGCGCTAGCCTCATTTAGCGTGATAAATGCGTCATTGTGACCGCTGCCGGGCGTACTTGATTCGGTAGCCGCCGTTAGCTGGCGGTACCTGGCGCTCGTCAGACACTACCTGGCGCTAGCCCTTGATAAATAAGGCCGTAAGTTTAACCCCTCCACCCTGCCAGGTGCTGAGGCACAGCAACAAAAAAAAAATCCTTACCTCTTCTGGGATCCATTGTTGTATTCCAGCTTTGGGCACAGCCATCTTGGATCTCCTGCACAGAGCAGCTTTCTCCGCTCTCGCCCTCCCATTCAAGTGAGATACAAGCGGAATGAGCAGCCGGAGGAAAGATGGCGAAGCCCAGAAATCGATCGATCATCGGTGCTGGATTTCGGCAGAGGTGTCTCTTTTTATGTAGAAGTTGGTGGCCACCGCGCTCCTACCAATAGTAGAATATATTAAACATGCGTGCATGGCCCGTGGAGACACCGCAAGTCCAAGTATGCAAAGAAGAACCAGCACGCCGAAGATCTTGATGATCAGTAAAATATATTAAATCCAATAAGCAAGCATTATGTAGGTCGGTCGATGTTTCGGGGGCCCGCACGCCCCCTTCATCAAGACCAAAAGGTATAAACCAGAAGAGAACAATGGTGATGTTTAAATACAACAAAGAACCAATCAATTGTCAGAAAAATCACGCCTGACGTCATTAGCGCTATATTGCAAAACCATTAGCATTGCACAAAAATAGATTATTACTTTATTTGTATTCCCCGTACCCGAAGTTTTTATTTATGTAAGCCCCGCCCATTCTGCTTCAGCGCTAGGGAAGGGTGGTAGGGCAGGGGCAGGACCATCTGGCTGGAATGGCCCTTTAAATGCGGAGGGCAAACTCCTATGTGTACACATTCATACAATAAGCAGATAAATAGATATTTATATTTTCTTTATTATTAAAAGGGAAGTCCATGACCATTGACATGCGGAAATAGAAATCAACCCCAAATAAAATGTGGAATCTCATGAACAATCGCTCAGATGAACAATTAGCCAACAAATCTTCTGTGTCTGGATGCATCTGTTCAATTTATCTGTTCAAGGATATGAGCACTAAGCCAGGGGTTCCTCCTTCAGCTTTCCTCCCCTGGAGGAAACACAAACATGAACAGAGATTGAAAGTCCCACCTCTTCCTCTCTACCTCAGTTCTTTGTGATTCCTCTTTGGGGGAACCACTGGGCAGAGTGTTCTGAAGCCAGTCTACGGCCATTTTTCTATGTTAATTGATTTATTGTCTGCAAAGCATCAGGCCTTCGGTAGAAGGGTACTACTTGCAGCTTCCCAACCCTAAGGTATAATTACTTGCCTAATCCTCTCCGTGTGGTCAAGCTGAAGGAAGACTCAGAAAAACCACCGTAAGACTTACCGGTAACGGATTTTTCAGGAAGCCTTCAGTTTGATGCTTATTACCCGCCCAGAGTCCAGGGTTTTATCTAAATTTCTTTACAAAGACTGAGGTAGAGAGGAAGGGATGGGACTTTTAACCTCTGTTCATGTTTGTGTTTCCTCCCAGGGGGTGGAGCATAGTCCGTGTGGTCAAGCTCAAGGCTTCCTGAAAAAATCGGTAAGTCTAACTGTGGTTTTTGTTGATTTTTTAGTTATCTCATTTACCACCTGGGGGGCAGATACTGGTTGGCAGTCCCCTAAAACCCTGGATAAAAATGCACAAAACAACCATATAAAGTGCATGAAATGCAATGCAATGGAGCCGTTTTGTACCTATGGAGCAAATCGGCTTTTGAGAAAGTTTAGATAGGAGTAATACAGGTTGGAGTTCAGATCAGACTGCAGCCTTTTTGCGTACCACCTGATGGTTGGAAACCCCTGGTCTAATACTTTCTTAGGGTAACTAAGACAAACAAGTAACCTTGTAACAGCCAAAATTTCATTTAAAGCAGGAAAATTCAAGTTTCTTACCTGTAACAAAACCCATGATTTTCCACATCCTGCGTTTGGTACATTTCTTAGGAACAGCTCGATTTGGGATGCCTCACTAGGTGAAACTCCTGGGATTGTCCTAAAAACTAACCTATTTGGCAGTCCCATGGTGCATGTGTAAGTTCTCGTCCAATCAGCATAATAATGCTGCCATACAGCTCTGTTTGGAAACAAAACTCCAGCATACTCCAACATGAAGTGGAACGGCCTTGGAATCTGGTCTTGTTTCTCTTTCAAAAGACTACAGTATAGACAGCCAGGGCTTTTTCAAAAACATCCCCAATATCCAGGGGCAAAACTTGGGGGGTTGCGACCACACCGGGGCCCAGAAGGTCAGGACGGCCCCATCAGTTCTGCTCCTCCACCTTATTTATCATATCTGTGCTCACTTGGCATCATTTAGAAAAAGGAAGGACTATTTGTCTCTGCTGCATCCAATCGATATAAAAAAAATGTAATGAGTTGTGAATGGGCCCCATTTATTGTTCTAGTTTACAAAGCTTGGGGGAGCTGGCAAGTCACCTGTGGCAAGTGGGTGACTTGCCAATAACCCCCGTCCCCTCATTACCTGCCTCCACAAAGCTTGGGGGGCAGAAGAGCCTATGGCCCACAAAGGCTATGGAGGCTTGTAGCTTTTAGGGCCAGGGGCCATAGAGGCTGCCTTGCATGCCCTGGTCTACAAGCCCCCATAGCTGGTGCCCGGTTATGCTGGAAAGGGCAGACCCCACGTCATTAAAAAAAATTTAAGGGTTTTTAACCTTTTAAAAATTAAAAAATGGGGTCGCTCCCTGAGGAGGGGGGGTCCTATAAATTTTTTTCTAATTAACCCTTTATGTCCCATAAGCAGGATTCCAGCAGCAGATGAGCAGAAGCCAGAATGCCCAGGCATGGGAAACAGATCAGGAATGGGTCGGAGGTAAGAATAAAAACAACAAATTAAATACTTTTTCTAGCTGTGTGTGGTGCGTTTCCTTTTACATTTAACCCATTGTGAACTGGTAAGGGGTCCATGAGTCTCTCCTGATAAACAATATATATTTGTCCTGGGAAATCTCTTCAAAAATCACAGTTAAACATATATAGCACAAAAGAGTGAAAATGGTCTGGCAACAGAGTGTGACAAAATCTCTAGGTAGGCTGGCAGTCAAAGCACCCCTCTACTAGTTGGAATTAAGGGGGACCCATCCTTTCACATTTTTTGTAAAGGCAGACTGCATGGCTAGGGGCTTGATTTTATACATGTGTGGCAATGGCACATAATGAAATAACAACAAAAAAATCCAAGGGAATACAACCCGTGTCGGCCCCATAGGCCCCATGTTATCTTGACATGAATTTCCATAGATGTGGCAATAGGGAGCATCTTTGGGCACAACCAGGACAGCATACAGTGTATATGTATATATACAGTATATCTGCCACTGCACTGATGTCAATAAAAAAAGGTTTGTTTGGCAAAATAGTCTCAATAAAGCTTTTTTTTTCATGGCCATTTAAAAGTTTTACACAGCCCCCGAAGCAAAATGCTTGCCCAGGAAAAAGAACTAAGACTGATCAGTGGTGGACTGCAGTCAATAGCGATCCCCTGGATTCTCTGAAAAGTGGAAGCGGATGAGAAGTCACATGGTTGCCTTCAGGGCTGGTGCCTGGGCCTGCCCCCAAGGAACTGGGCCCCATTCAGGAGTATGGTGGCAGCCCTGGTTAAGGTGGACCCAGCTTGATCTTTCCCCCCCAGGTCACCCCATTTACTTACCTCGTTTCCCAGTCCCGCACCAGGCATTTGTGAATCCCTGTTAAAGGGGAAGCGAAGGATGAGGCCATCAGAGTTGCTGCTCTTAGACACGCCATGAGCTCGTCTCGGCGTCCTGGGGGGTTTCACACAGCGGGGCATCCCCGATCGGTGTGCCCCCGGGGAAAGGACCAAAACTCAGGATGGTCAAAATCCTGGGTTTTGGTCCACTTTAAAAGGGTGTATATAATGTATATACATATACAACCATATAAAATGGACACAATATGAAAGAAAAGAGATGAGTCACCATATGCGGAGGTGGTGAAGTTCTGGGTTCTGGGCCGGGGCTTGTAATGCCACTGTATCGGCTGTTATATTCAGGCCATCAGCTCAATCCAATTCTGAGGGTAATCTACATAGTAACAAGTCAGCTCTTCAAAAAGACAAACTCATTTTCTTCATTTGTGATGAGCTCCTGGATCATTAATTCAGTATGATGAAAGAAGACTACTTTATATGACTTCATTAAAAAGCCGCAGGATATGTTAGCAACATTTGTAATGGTGCTGTAAATCAGAAAAATAATGCTGCTCCAGTGTCAGGGAGATATGGCGGGGGCGGTAAAAAGTTACTACTTTGTAACACAAGAGCACAGCTTTTTTTTTTTGGCCAAGGCACACATACACGATGAGAAAAACTGACAGCTGAATTATTAAAGAGGACTAAAACCCATCCTGGAGTCTGAGACTTCAGGATGGGTTTTAGTCCTGGAGTCTATGAGACTCCAGGATGGGTTTTAGTCTCCAGGGTGGGTTTTAGTCCTGGAGTCTATGAGAATCCAGGATGGGTTTTAGTCCTGGAGTCTATGAGACTCCAGGATGGGTTTTAGTCCTGGAGTCTATGAGAATCCAGGATGGGTTTTAGTCCTGGAGTCTATGAAACTCCAGGATGGTTTTTAGTCCTGGAGTCTATGAGACTCCAGGATGGGTTTTAGTCCTGGAGTCTATGAGACTCCAGGATGGGTTTTAGTCCTGGAGTCTATGAGACTCCAGGATGGGTTTTAGTCCTGGAGTCTATGAGACTCCAGGATGGATTTTAGTCCTGGAGTCTATGAGACTCCAGGATGGGTTTTAGTCCTGGAGTCTATGAGACTCCAGGATGGGTTTTAGTCCTGGAGTCTATGAGACTCCAGGATGGGTTTTAGTCCTGGAGTCTATGAGACTCCAGGATGGATTTTAGTCCTCTTTAATAATTTAGCTGTCAGTGTTTCTCATCGTGCGTTGCCCACAGAGCTGGGCCGAATGGCCCGCAAATATTCACTGAAGATTCACTCCCTTCTCGGCAGTGTGCGGCCCAGCCCACCGCAACAAAATGGCTGTGCGCAGGGAGCTGGAGGACCAAAACCCAGGATAGTAAAAATTATTATTATTTATTATTATTGTTTATTTATCATCTTCCATAGCTCTGTACAAAGTAGTAATTACAGACAGGGTAGAAACATACAGTACATAGACTATTACAAATGCAGGGTTACAGAGTTTACAATGATTATTCTCAATACAAGATACAATAGGGGAGAGAGCCCTGCCCTTGCGAGCTTACAGTCTAAAGGATGAGGGGTGGAAGGATCACAAACAGTCAGTATTGAGCTTTGTGGCATATGCCCTTTAGAAGATTGGTTAGGCCAGATTATATGCTTGTCTGAATAAGTGAGTTTTAAGGGCACCTTTGAAAGCTTTGAGTGTTGGGGAGAGGAGGATTGGGTGGGGGAGGACATTCCAAAAATTGGAGTAGCAAGTGAGAAGCCCTGGATGGCAGCATGAGAGGAGGTGACCAGAGTGGAGGACAGGAGAAGGTCGGCAGCAGAGCGGAGGCTGCATCTCGGTTGATATTGTTGGATTAGAGATGAGATGTAGGGAGGGGGCTGATTGGAGAGAGCTTTGTAGGTGAGAGTTAGCGGTTTGAACAGGATTTGCTGTGGGACTGGCAGCCAGTGTAGGGATTGGCAGAGAGGAGCAGAGCTGGATGAGCGGGAGGAGAGATGGATGAGGCGAGCAGCAGAAAATAGTTAAAGCCTAACTCCTAGCTATGTATTTCTTTATCTATGGATAGAGTGGGAAAGGGCTATAGGCCTTGCTGTTACATACACTTAATAGCCATTTTAATAGACACGCAGCCCCTTTTGCCATGCAGAACTATTGTGGCAAGGGTAGCTTCCTACCATGACTCCACCCTCACCAGTCTGAGGGGTTGACATCTGCCAGAAAGGGTTCCTCAGAATAGGTCGTTACATGCTTCCCTAACCCCTTTTGTGAGTTTTTGTGGTTTACATCCATGAGATCCCTTTTCTGGATACTTTACCTCTAAATCACCATTATTGGTGCACTGGGGCATAGATGGCCAAACCAATCCCCAAGGGCAAACATCAGGTCACCTTTTGTGGATTTCTATATAACTGACACTATAGCTCTGTCTGAGCACTAATTACTCTACCTGTGCATCTGTGTGGAGATCGGCAAAACCTGGCCTGTTGGTGACCCTTAGGGAAAAGGTTGAGCACGAGTGCACTAGAGTAAGAGTCCCCAACCCTCCTCCTCAAGGGCCACCAACAGGCCATGTTTTGTGGATCTCCATACAAATGCAGTAATTAGTGGTGAAATTAGTGCTCAGACAGAGCCACAGAGGCAACTATGTGGAGATCCATTAAACATGACCTGTTGGCCGGCCTTAAAGCGGAACAAAACTTGACTTTCCAGGGGTTTTTTCCATGGCCCTGGAGCATCCCAAATTGGGATGCCTTGCTGTGTGAACCCCCCCCCCAGTTCCCCTAGTAAAACTCACCTCTCCTCAGTCCAATGGCACATTCCTGGGCTCTCGTCAAATCAGAGCCTTTTGCCATGTTTACATCCTTCAGCAAAGGTCTCTGATTGCCTTCAACACACGCTGCCTGGGATGCAGGGAATGCGGCAGCGCGGGCTCCCTATTGAAATCAGTGAGAGCTGTTTGCCAAAATACGCCCATGCATGCTCCATTGGACCAGGGAATGGTGAGTTATTACTGGCTCCCTGGTGGTTTCACACAAAATTCGGGATGCCCTGGGGAAAAGTCAGCGGGGCAGGGTGACCACTGGTGGGTTTTGTTCTGCTTTAGGGGGAGGCTTGAGGAATAATGCAGTAGATCAGTGTTTCTTGACCTTGTTCTCAAGTACCCCCTATAGGCCATGTTTTGTGGAGCACCAAAAAGATACACAGGTAGAGTAATTAGTGCTTCACAGTACTGCAGAGCTGCCTGCGTGGAGAACCACAAAACATGACAGTGGCGTAGCTAGGGGGGAGCAGGTGCCGCAGGTTAGGGGGCGCCAAAGGGGGGCCTGAGAACAGGTGGGGGCGCCATTTCAAATCTTTTCCCCAGGTGCCAGAAAGCCTAGCTGGTTGGGGGTACTTGAGGACAGGGCTGAGAAATGCTGCACTAGAAGATCCTCTGGTGGGCCCCAGTCACTGATCCAGGGCCACCATCAGGGAAGTACAAAAGATCCACAGATTCTGGGTTGTCTGGATTGTTCTTTGAGTTTTTATTTCAGAATCCAAATTCAAATCTCTTTAATCGCCCAGTAATGCAAGTACAAAGAATTCTCTTTGTCTGGTTACAATGGAGGGTTACTATGATGAGAGACAATGGGGAGGGGGCATTATATTGTACAGAATATAAACATAACAAGATTATTACCAAAACAATTTACCAATAGACATAGAGCACATGTTGTGTGCCTCATTTCTAGTCTACTTCCAGGGGCGCGCCCCAGCCCTGAGGTGTCTATAAAAAGGAACTATAGGATGTTTTGACTTTAGATTCACACTAAAGATTTTTTTTTTTTGTTTCGATACTGTGTAATAAAGTAGTAAGTCCTTTATTTATGTGCCATAGCCTGACCAGAGGAACCTAACACTTCCTGGAACACTGATGTCTGCAGCCAGAATATGGAACACCGATGTCTGCAGCCAGAATATGAAACACTGATGTCTGCAGCCAGAATATGGAACACTGATGTCTGCAGCCAGAATATGGAACACCGATGTCTGCAGCCAGAATATGAAACACTGATGTCTGCAGCCAGAATATGGAACACTGATGTCTGCAGCCAGAATATGGAACACTGATGTCTGCAGCCAGAATATGAAACACTGATGTCTGCAGCCAGAATATGGAACACTGATGTCTGCAGCCAGAATATGGAACACTGATGTCTGCAGCCAGAATATGGAACACCGATGTCTGCAGCCAGAATATGAAACACTGATGTCTGCAGCCAGAATATGGAACACTGATGTCTGCAGCCAGAATATGGAACACTGATGTCTGCAGCCAGAATATGGAACACCGATGTCTGCAGCCAGAATATGGAACACTGATGTCTGCAGCCAGAATATGGAACACAGATGTCTGCAGCCAGAATATGGAACACTGATGTCTGCAGCCAGAATATGGAACACAGATGTCTGCAGCCAGAATATGAAACACAGATGTCTGCAGCCAGAATATGGAACACAGATGTCTGCAGCCAGAATATGGAACACTGATGTCTGCAGCCAGAATATGGAACACAGATGTCTGCAGCCAGAATATGAAACACTGATGTCTGCAGCCAGAATATGGAACACTGATGTCTGCAGCCAGAATATGAAACACTGATGTCTGCAGCCAGAATATGGAACACAGATGTCTGCAGCCAGAATATGAAACACTGATGTCTGCAGCCAGAATATGGAACACCGATGTCTGCAGCCAGAATATGAAACACAGATGTCTGCAGCCAGAATATGAAACACCGATGTCTGCAGCCAGAATATGAAACACTGATGTCTGCAGACAGAATATGGAACACTGATGTCTGCAGCCAGAATATGAAACACTGATGTCTGCAGCCAGAATATGGAACACTGATGTCTGCAGCCAGAATATGAAACACCGATGTCTGCAGCCAGAATATGGAACACCGATGTCTGCAGCCAGAATATGGAACACTGATGTCTGCAGCCAGAATATGGAACGCTGATGTCTGCAGCCAGAATATGGAACACTGATGTCTGCAGCCAGAATATGGAACACCGATGTCTGCAGCCAGAATATGAAACACTGATGTCTGCAGCCAGAATATGGAACACCGATGTCTGCAGCCAGAATATGAAACACTGATGTCTGCAGCCAGAATATGGAACACCGATGTTTGCAGCCAGAATATGGAACACCGATGTCTGCAGCCAGAATATGAAACACTGATGTCTGCAGCCAGAATATGGAACACTGATGTCTGCAGCCAGAATATGGAACACCGATGTCTGCAGCCAGAATATGGAACACCGATGTCTGCAGCCAGAATATGAAACACTGATATCTGCAGCCAGAATATGAAACACTGATATCTGCAGCCAGAATATGGAACACCGTTGTCTGCAGCCAGAATATGGAACACCGATGTCTGCAGCCAGAATATGAAACACCGATGTCTGCAGCCAGAATATGAAACACCGATGTCTGCAGCCAGAATATGAAACACCGATGTCTGCAGCCAGAATATGAAACACCGATGTCTGCAGCCAGAATATGGAACACCGATGTCTGCAGCCAGAATATGAAACACCGATGTCTGCAGCCAGAATATGGAACACTGATGTCTGCAGCCAGAATATGGAACACTGATGTCTGCAGCCAGAATATGGAACACTGATGTCTGCAGCCAGAATATGGAACACTGATGTCTGCAGCCAGAATATGGAACACTGATGTCTGCAGCCAGAATATGGAACACTGATGTCTGCAGCCAGAATATGGAACACTGATGTCTGCAGCCAGAATATGGAACACCGATGTCTGCAGCCAGAATATGAAACACCGATGTCTGCAGCCAGAATATGGAACACCGATGTCTGCAGCCAGAATATGGAACACCGATGTCTGCAGCCAGAATATGGAACGCTGATGTCTGCAGCCAGAATATGGAACACCGATGTCTGCAGCCAGAATATGGAACACCGATGTCTGCAGCCAGAATATGAAACACTGATGTCTGCAGCCAGAATATGGAACACCGATGTTTGCAGCCAGAATATGGAACACCGATGTCTGCAGCCAGAATATGGAACACTGATGTCTGCAGCCAGAATATGGAACACTGATGTCTGCAGCCAGAATATGGAACACTGATGTCTGCAGCCAGAATATGAAACACCGATGTCTGCAGCCAGAATATGGAACACTGGTGTCTGCAGCCAGAATATGGAACGCTGATGTCTGCAGCCAGAATATGGAACACTGATGTCTGCAGCCAGAATATGGAACACTGATGTCTGCAGCCAGAATATGAAACACTGATGTCTGCAGACAGAATATGGAACACTGATGTCTGCAGCCAGAATATGGAACACTGATGTCTGCAGCCAGAATATGGAACACTGATGTCTGCAGCCAGAATATGGAACACTGATGTCTGCAGCCAGAATATGGAACACTGATGTCTGCAGCCAGAATGTGGAACACCGATGTCTGCAGCCAGAATATGGAACACTGATGTCTGCAGCCAGAATATGGAACACTGATGTCTGCAGCCAGAATATGGAACACTGATGTCTGCAGCCAGAATATGGAACACCGATGTCTGCAGCCGGAATATGGAACACCGATGTCTGCAGCCAGAATATGGAACACAGATGTCTGCAGCCATGAATATGGAACACTGATATCTGCAGCCAGAATATGAAACACTGATGTCTGCAGCCAGAATATGGAACACTGATGTCTGCAGCCAGAATATGGAACACCGATGTCTGCAGCCAGAATATGGAACACCGATGTCTGCAGCCAGAATATGGAACACTGATGTCTGCAGCCAGAATATGAAACACTGATGTCTGCAGCCAGAATATGGAACACTGATGTCTGCAGCCAGAATATGGAACACTGGTGTCTGCAGCCAGAATATGGAACGCCGATGTCTGCAGCCAGAATATGGAACACTGATGTCTGCAGCCAGAATATGGAACACCGATGTCTGCAGCCAGAATATGGAACACTGATGTCTGCAGCCAGAATATGGAACACTGATGTCTGCAGCCAGAATATGGAACACTGATGTCTGCAGCCAGAATATGAGACACCGATGTCTGCAGCCAGAATATGGAACACTGATGTCTGCAGCCGGAATATGGAACACTGATGTCTGCAGCCAGAATATGGAACACCGATGTCTGCAGCCAGAATATGGAACACTGATGTCTGCAGCCAGGATATGGAACACTGATGTCTGCAGCCAGAATATGAAACACTGATGTCTGCAGCCAGAATATGGAACACTGATGTCTGCAGCCAGAATATGGAACACTGGTGTCTGCAGCCAGAATATGGAACGCCGATGTCTGCAGCCAGAATATGGAACACTGATGTCTGCAGCCAGAATATGGAACACCGATGTCTGCAGCCAGAATATGGAACACTGATGTCTGCAGCCAGAATATGGAACGCTGATGTCTGCAGCCAGAATATGGAACACTGATGTCTGCAGCCAGAATATGGAACACCGATGTCTGCAGCCAGAATATGGAACACAGATGTCTGCAGCCAGAATATGGAACACCGATGTCTGCAGCCAGAATATGGAACACTGATGTCTGCAGCCAGAATATGGAACACTGATGTCTGCAGCCAGAATATGGAACACCGATGTCTGCAGCCAGAATATGGAACACTGATGTCTGCAGCCAGAATATGGAACACTGATGTCTGCAGCCAGAATATGGAACACCGATGTCTGCAGCCAGAATATGGAACACCGATGTCTGCAGCCAGAATATGGAACACTGATGTCTGCAGCCAGAATATGGAACACAGATGTCTGCAGCCAGAATATGGAACACTGATGTCTGCAGCCAGAATATGGAACACTGATGTCTGCAGCCAGAATATGAGACACCGATGTCTGCAGCCAGAATATGGAACACTGATGTCTGCAGCCAGAATATGGAACACCGTTGTCTGCAGCCAGAATATGGAACACTGATATCTGCAGCCAGAATATGAAACACTGATATCTGCAGCCAGAATATGAAACACTGATGTCTGCAGCCAGAATATGAAACACTGATGTCTGCAGCCAGAATATGAAACACCGATGTCTGCAGCCAGAATATGAAACACCGATGTCTGCAGCCAGAATATGAAACACTGATGTCTGCAGCCAGAATATGAAACACTGATGTCTGCAGCCAGAATATGAAACACTGATGTCTGCAGCCAGAATATGGAACACCGATGTCTGCAGCCAGAATATGGAACACCGATGTCTGCAGCCAGAATATGGAACACTGATGTCTGCAGCCAGAATATGGAACACCGATGTCTGCAGCCAGAATATGGAACACCGATGTCTGCAGCCAGAATATGGAACACTGATGTCTGCAGCCAGAATATGGAACACTGATGTCTGCAGCCAGAATATGGAACACCGATGTCTGCAGCCAGAATATGGAACACCGATGTCTGCAGCCAGAATATGAAATACCGATGTCTGCAGCCAGAATATGGAACACCGATGTCTGCAGCCAGAATATGGAACACTGATGTCTACAGTCAGAATGTCCAGACTACTAAATGCCGCCGCCGCCGCCATCAACAGTTTGCGTCCGTTCAACCACTGATGGACCCACACCATCGTCACAGGAACTACAGCCTGCCCCTTTCATTGGTGTGCCATAGTGCCTGTGACTAATGGCGCGGGGAAGCTTGATGCGAGTGGCTGGATGAGGAAAGAGCTGCACGTGCAAAGTGGAACTAGGATTGGGCGACCTAGTGAGTATTTCCGCACTGGGCTATCAGCAATCGCCTGCAGGACATTAATACTTTAATCACCAGCCATCTTCAGTTCATGTACTTACTGTTAGCTTCCTATCACTAGATGGCGCTATGTTACTGTCTGCTAGTGGTACAGACAAACCACAGTTGTTATAGTCTGAAGGGAGTTAAAAAAAAGTTTTAGCAGTTATTTATTTAAAGGTTTTTTATTCATTTATATAGCTTCATCTTTCATAGCACTTTCCAATGTAGCAATTACAGACAGGGTAGAACATATAGTACATAGACAATTGCAGACCCAATGCAACAACTTTTAAAGTGAATGCTATGAGAGTAGGACACAATGGCCTTGATTCAATAAAGGTAGAAAAAAAGATTTAATTCATGAGAAAAAAGCCTGAGAATGTCACTGTTACTGAATCACCAGCTAAGAAAACACTGAAAGTCAATGGCACTTTTTTACTCCAAAGAAGAGTAGAAAACTGTTTACTCCTTTCTACACTGTAGTAAAAGCTGCCATTGACTTTCATTGTCTTTTTATCTAGTGATTCAGTAACAGTGACATTCTCAGGCTTTTTTCTCATGAATTGAATTTTTTTCTACCTTTATTGAATCGAACAAAAGGGGGTGGGAGCAGCTCAATCCCTCTTATTTATACGAGATTGTTCCTTCATACAAGATTATTCTTATTATATAACCCCTTATCATCCAAAATCATTATTATATATCCTCTTATCATCCAAAATTATTATTATTATATATCCTCTTATCATACAAAAATATCATTATTATAATTCAGGGCATGGGAACTAACCCAGTTTAACCCTCTCATCATCAATCTCATCTGATTATTCAGCACCAAGCATGTCTAGCTATGTGGAAAGACAGAGATTTGGTTGCACATATCTGCAGATACATGTGGAAGCCACACCGCCCCGCCAAGGCACTCTGTGTTTAGTGTGGTCCCTACTCTTCATTCTGAGTCCCCAAAGTTGGGACATGCAATGCAGACAAATATCTGAGAGCTACTCACCTGGGAAGCTGCCAGCCTCCCTTTAGAACACTTCACAGGGAGGAATCCATATTAACTGAATTCCCCCCTGCTTGTGCTCATGGCAAATTTAAATCTCTGTCTTTCCACATAGCTAGACATGTTTGGTGCTGAATAATTAGATGAGATTGATGATGAGAGGGTTAAACTGGGTTAGTTCCCAGGCCCTGAAATATAATAATGATATTTTTGTATGATAAGAGGATATATAATAATAATAATTTTGGATGATAAGAGGATATATAATAATGATTTTGGATGATAAGGGGTTATATAATAAGAATAATCTTGTATGAAGGAACAATCTCGTATAAATAAGAGGGATTGAGCTGCTCCCACCCCCTTTTGTTCATTTATTGAATCAAGCCCATTAAAAGAGATAGCCTTGCTCTCTTGCACTTACAGTCTAAATGAAAAGGTGAAAGACAGAGGGAATTAGTAGGCATTGAGTTTGGTGGCATGTGCCCAGTGGACCTGCTTAAACCAGGTTATATGCTTGTCTGAAGAGGTGGGTTTTGGGGGCAGTTTTGAAAGCTTTGAGTGTTGGGGAGTGTCAGATTGAACATTACTGCTACTTTACATAGACTGGAAGTAGGATGGAGCAGTCATGGCCCCTTATAAGTAGCTCATGGAGAGGAGGGGCATTACTTGACCAGGGTTGGGACCATGGAAAGGTCATCCAGGAGGTACGGAATCAACTTAACCACAGTCTATACGGATTTGCTGCCCGGCACAATTACGACCATGCGATTGGCCACATTTGGTCACGGGTCCACTTCCGCGATTCTGGAAAAATGGGTTATGTGACCACCGGCAGCCAAGGCATGAAGGCAGTGATGACAGGCCGAGTGACTGTGACACTATACTAGCATAGTTTACATAAAGGGAAAACAAATAACAATGTTTAAAAGGTTACTAAACCCAAAACAAAAAAAGCGCACTTACATTCTCCTCCGCGCATCAGGTCCCGACTGGTCCTCCTTGTTTTCTAAAACGAGGGGTGCACCAGGTGTTCACCCCCAGGATTCTTAAAGTGGACCAAAAACTCACGCCGATCGGACCAAAAATCTATAATGTTTCCTGGTCCAACGGCGCATGCACGAGCCACATTCCCGCTATCTATCTAGCAGGGCGCATGCCCACGCCAGGCGTTTGTAAATGGCCGGCACGCTCCCTGTTAGAGGGAAGCAGAGGATGTGTCTGTCAGCATGCTTGGAGCCACTGGTCTTAGATGTGCCATAGGACGAGGTAGAGGTGAGTTGCCTTATGTGATCTGGGGGAGTTTCACTCAGCGGGGCACCCCAATCAGGGGAAGAGGACCAAAACCCAGGATAGTCAAAATCCTGGGTTTTGGTCCACTTTAAGGCTACGGTTTTCATCTTGCCTCTCCTGCCAGTCACTGTGCGCCATCCATTCATTGCAATGGAGGAGCAGAACAAGCCTGCAAGGACTGGCTGGGACCTGCTGTGTGGGAGAGAAGGTGAGGGCATGTTTGTTTTTTATGTTGGCCTTTAAGTATTACTATGCACCACTCCAGCCACCTGCATGTTTCCACTACCTTCTCCATTAAAGTGGACCCATAATCTAAGTATACTTTTGGTCTGCTGCCTAACTTCTGAAGTCTGAGACTCTTGGTCCGGTTAAATACCCACCCACAGTGTGAAACCCCTCGCCAGTGGTCCCATGGCGTACATGTGCAACGGCATCTCCATCCACAAGCACTGTAACTAAATGGCCATATAGAGATGCAGGGGACGCTGCCGCTGATATGCACCCCTTCACCTTTTTAGCAGCTCATTTATATGCGCGCCTAAAAAAGATGATTGGAAGAAAGCTGTGTCTGCGCTCTGGAATTGCTGAGGTATGTATAATGGGCCACCAGCAGGGTTTCACCCAAAGGGTACCAAATCCCGGCATAGTAAAAATCCTAGGTTTTGGTCCACTTCAAATTAGACTTCCAATCAAATAAGACTTGAAGGTCCCTAAACTAGACAAATATGATGCCCTGCTGTGCATATCAGTGCAGTGCAATCCCTGATCTCAATACTAACCTAATTCTCTTATATTGCCCACCATATCCCAGCCCCACGTGATTGGGGAAACATGCATGCTGGATATCTATGACAGGTGATGTCTTTTATTTTTGTAAGCCCCTGTCGTGCCTCAGCACCAGAGGAAGGAGGCCACAGCAGGTGTATGACTGGATGTCCATTTTAATCCCCGGCAATATGTAGAGGAGTGCTAAGGATGCCACAAGTGGTCCATGCAAGCACCATTAGATCGAGGTTTGAGGTAAGTTTAAAGGCCAACAGAGGCTTTCACACTGCAGGGCAAATGCCATATCGGGCTGCCCCATATAGAGGAAAATACCCGGTCCTGGAGTCTTTGACACTGAATCAAATCCTGTTTTTTTTCACCCCCAGCTGGTTTTGTTCTGCTTTACAGGGGCTTCCATGTTTGCTCCTATGTCACATGTGCAGGCCTCCTCCAATGAGCATTCATTGCCATGCATATAAATGCGCAGCAATTTACCTGCTTCCTCTAGCTGCGCACACCCACCGCCAGTCCTGTGGGATTACCAAATTGAGATAAGTAGTCAGCAAACTAGGGTGTGGTGCTCCCAATCACGGCAATGCCCATGGGAGGTGCTTTCACTCAGTCCTATCATCCTTTAGATTCTAGGGTAGGTGTACTGGGTTTGGGCCTGCTTTAAAGTGGACCAAACCCCACAGAGATCAGAAATCTATAAGATTCCCAGGCTGATCGATTCCCTCCCCCCGGGGCATCCAAAATCGGGACACCCCGCTGTGTGAAACCCCTTAAGTCGCCCATATACTCTTTTCTGGTCCAACGCCGCATGAGCGATCCACGGCTGCATCCCTGCTGTCCCTTTAGCAGGCATTTGTGAATGGGGCACACTCCCTATTAGAGGGTAGCGGGGGATGCGGCCGTCAGCGCGCTCAGAGCTGCTCGGCTTAGATGAAGGGACAAGAGCGGATCCGAGTGCTGATAGTACGAGCGGCAGCACATGCACCGTAGGACCGTGAAAAGGTGAGTTGTTTCGGCGACCTGGGGGGTTTCACACAGCGGGGGCAAGGACCAAAACCCAGGATAGTCAAAATCCTGGGTTTTGGTCCACTTTAACATAGCGCCATGTTCCCTTTAAATAAAGCGGTATAGTGAAGTGGCGTGCAGAGGTGTGGCGCTATCACCCCCCGCTCTCCGGCTCTTCCTGGCTGATGCTCTGCATCTTCTCATTTTGAGGGTTTGTTATTTGGTCCGGATCTCCTCTCTCAGCAAAGCCGGCTCTGCATGAAAGCAGTTTCACAACACCGCTTTAGGAAGTGCTGCTTTACTTTTTCCTTTCCAGGAAACGTCTACCTAAAAATACCCCGGCTGCAATTTAGAGATGTGCTTTTGTTTTTACAAGGGACGCTGTCAAGACGATAGGCCTGCACGTGTGGCTCTGCTCAGCGGGGCCCCTGACACTTTGCTTCAAGTAGAGCAGGACAGGAAAGGAGAGCGACATGTTTACCAGCAGGATGTGGATGGAGTCACTGGCATGTGGAGAGTTAAAGTTCTCACCAACTAGCAGTCACAGCAAAGTCTTCTGAGGCCACAAGAGGGAGCCAGAGAGCTACCAAACTCCCTGCAGCGGAGTGTGGGAAACGAGTACGCGATGCGGCCTTCCACTCCATAAAGCAACATCGACTTGAAACTTCACCATCATATGTGATCAGAATGCAGAGGTACAATGAAATCCTTACTTACCAAGAGTCTCTCATTTAAAATGAACCCTCCACAGAGGCGCAGCTAAATGTGACCAGGCCCCCCAGACAATAAGGACAATAAGGGCCCCAGCATAAACTTTGTTCTGTCGCATTTAGCCCCTAGGATGCGAATTGTGACTAAATAATATAGAAATCGAAACACTTTAATAAGAAATCCAACTGCTCCTTCCTTTTCTGTATATGGTTACAGTCAGGGCTGTATTTACCATTAGGCAACCCTAGGCACGTGCCTAGGGTGGCAACCTGGAAGGGGGGGAGGACACTGCCCTTACTACTGTAGTAAAGAAAATAAATTAAAAATCCTATAGCCAGAACATGAATGCCTCCTAACAACCCCCCCCCCCCCAGCCACAGAAGGCAGAAGGATGCAGAGTGTATTTGTGGGGGGGGGGGGGGCAATGGGTTGAACACAGCATTTCCCCTCTACTGGTGTGGTCATGTGACTCCTTTATGTCAGATTGCCGGAAAGATGGAACATGCTTCTCTGCCTTTCCCCCTTTGTGTCCTTCTCCACACATTCTCTGCTGCATCTAGCCCCTGGCACCCTTTTCCCCTACACACTTTTTTTTGTATGCACCGTGACCTAACTTAAAAAAAAGGGGGCGCCAGCACTTAAAGTGCCTAGGGCACCATGAACACCAAATACGGCCCTGGTTACAGTACAGAGGCAACAATGATGGGGGCCCCCGATGTGGCTGCTACCCCTGCACCCACTGTAGCTATACTCCCCTTCCTGTGGATGACCCCAGGGTGACGGTTCTCTGCATTTTCACATGACAAAATGTTACTGTATGATAGAAAACATGTTATGCAATAAACACAGTAAATAAAACACCTCTCCCACAGAACACTGCACCTGGTCCAGGGCTTTAAAGGAGGTGTATTGTGAAATCGGATAATGAGAGGAGGGGTCATTTATACACGCAAACTGAATAAAACTCCCGCCAAGCTTGTGGTCTCTTCTCCTGGGAGGAATACAATCCAGGGGTGACAGGACCTGTCCCCTCTTCCTTCCATTAAAAAAAAGCCTGGCAGGATATTTCTTGATGCCTTGTGTATACTTCCTTCCATCCAGCGTACTTATATTTTTTCGTGACAGTCCTCCTTTAAAGTCCCTGTCTTGGCAAACATTAAAGGAGCACTATCGCAAAAATAAAGTAATCTTAAAAAGCCATATAAACACGCTGGCAAATGAAAGGAGGGGTCACTTATACACCTGAACTTAATAAAACTCCCGCCAAGCTTGTGCTTTAATCTCTCATGGTAGGGATACAATCCAGGGGTAACAGGTTTAGTCTACAGGCTCTGTCACCCCGATGTCCACTTCCTTTAAAGTAAAAAAAACAAGCCTGGCTGGATATCTCTTAATGCCAGGTGTGTAAGTGACGTCTCCTGATGCCATCCAGCATATTTATATGGGTTTTTATCATTGGGCCATTTTTCACGATAGTGTTCCTTTAAAAACAAAACTTCCCTCTACTTCCCTGTATCTGTTCCCCTGGTCATGTTGGTATGGCGGTCAGTTTTACAAAGCCTCAGTGTTGCTTTAATAGATATATTTAATAAAAGCCATGCAGAGAGGAGTCCTGCGAAAGCAATTTCTGCAGCTCCACATCCAACCCATCACAGTAACCGAAACGTACTTATAACCCCTTTTTTGCCTCTGCTTATACATGTACCCATCTGACCCACAGTTCTCCTGCCGCAAACCTGCTATTTTCTGGGCAACTTATAAGTACCGCGGCAATTCACATTATTTAAAAACTGATTGTCTCTGACCAGCTTATTTCTTTTTAAACCTGTCAAATTGCATCTGTGCCTGTTTCTGCCCAGTAGTATGATTGTGCTGGTGCCATCCATGTGGCAACTAGTCCTCACTACAGCTGGTTATCTGTCTTATTGGATGGGTAGCCAAAAGAATGTCAACAATGAAACCATTTGGTTTTATCTGAGCCACAACCCAATTAGGAACCCTGTTCCAATACTATGTGATTCATGGATGCAATGTAACGCTACAATCCCTGTGGGCAAGGCTGTATTTAGGGTTTCCACCACCCAAGGCTCTCTTTAATCCTGATCCCTTTATACCAAATCACACCCATAATTTAACATACCCCTAAAGCATTTTGCACATCTGGGGAGTTCACTGACCCCTGGCTAACCCATGACGTCCCTGGTTAGCCTTGCCCCAATGTGCTTTACATCTGATCAGTGAGTGTGTAAGTGCAGGGACTTATCGCAGGCAGGGGTGGAGATGCCCACTCATATCAGGTTTGATGCTTTAGAATTGTGTGGGTAGATAATGTTGCAAGGGTCGGTATAAACCCCACAGCCATGATGATGAATGGCTGAGCATGAGTTAGGGGGTCTTGGCTGGGGGATGAGGACTCAGGAGGCAGAGAGAGCGATGATAATAGCAGCAGCACCTGGATGGGAAAGAATATGCTGGCACAGGCTTCCATTATGTGAGCTATGTGCTGGGGGTTACACACAATCCAGTCAGCACCAAAGTAGTGTGACCCACCAGGAATTATCCCAGCCCTCTCTCCCTAAATAATTGCAATGAGTGCACCATAAGACATTATGGAATGAAGCTGGGGACTGATGCCTATCCTGAAATAGAAAAAGGGTTCTATATTTTATTAAAAAAAGCAAACTTCTTTAAGAGTGCAGGTTTACAATGACAAAGAATAAAAAATGACATTGTGGATATTTCAGTCAAAGGGTTGCTGCCCTAGGCACAGGCCCTGGAGAGCCCGATGAGAAATACAGCCCAAGCTGAGAATATTCAAACTACTTTAAATCATTGGCTGGGCCCTTCGGAAGACGGGGACTGATGGGAATGGTTCTATGTCTTTTGACAGTTCTGATAATTAATCATTATGGGGCAAGTTGTAGGTTATGCATGTGGAATTCAGCAGCAGTGTGTGATAAGAGGAACTGAGCTGCCGCCGAGTCCTCTGATCTGGTGTCTCCGGTTGCACCAGAGTGGCTGCTCCTTCGTCCATGTTTTGGGTTCACTGATAAACCATGAAAGCCAGCAGTCTTCTTGGCTGCAGAGCTGTCAGTGCGCTGTTTGTCTTAGAAGATCAGGGCTGCTCCGGCTCCCAGTCCTGGAGATGGATTTTGTGTCAAGGGCAAGGAAGGGCAGCAGCTCCAGCCTGGTTGGCGCCTCCCAAACACCTGTTAAATTGTTACAGCTTACAGGTGAGGAGGCCTCCTTCATAGCAAGAGTCCTCCCAGCAAGCAATCCCCAGGCGCTTTAGTTAACCCATTCTGCTCACTGACAGTCAGATTCACCTCTCACATCTGCTATTCTGCTTGTTGTGTATGGAGCCGCCACATTCCGTCACTCACCACCAATCTGATAGAGCATGCTGGGACTTGGAGTGCCTTATCTGCAAAAGGATTTTTAAGCTACCCCAGATAGCAGATAGGGTGTAGCGCATTTCTTTAGTGGCCAGGGGTGTACATAAAGATCTGAGCTGCCTCCACATTTGTAATCACTTTTCACGGATTTCTCTTTTTTTCAAACTTTTTCAAACTTTATAGGTTGTTTACAGAACGTACCTGCACGAAAGACAGAAAGGATTGCAATGATAAGCAATGTTCCTGCTTGCATGGGTGTCGCTACACTGTCATGTAGGTCGTACCATCAGGTGACCAACACATTTTAATACAACTTTGAATACGTGAGCCCTTCCTTTCAAAGCTGTCCAGAAAAGAGAAGTGAAGGAAGTTCAAGTGTAGTCTGTGACCATAATATTTAAAAAGGAGGAACACTAACCTATTTGGCACCACTAACTTGGTCCGTGTCAGAAATTTCTATGATGTTAGACCTACCTATAAATAGGAGTTTGTAAGAGCAATTATATGAATTACCCCTGGTAACGAAATTGCATGCTCAGAGTAGTCCCAGCAATCTCTTTAGTAAATGTTTTAACTGGCAGTATGCTGATGTTGCCTTTGTATGATCTTCAATTCCAGGTACCTGCCCTCTAGGTGTACCTGAAAAGGAGGTATACAATCTAAAAGATGACAGGTGAGTTCCTAGATGAGACCATGGTAGTTGTCCATAGGAAATCTTTTAGAATAATTAAAATACGCAGGATGGAAGCTTTTGACAGTAGATACAGATAAATTCCACTTTAACAAGTGCCCTGGGGTGTACCACTCATGCTAGTTAAAAGGTGACTGATTAGTTTGTTGTTTTAGCCTTGGTGACCATAGACCATTAACTGCAAGACACAAGGAACTCTGCACTGTGTACAAGTCATCTTGACTCTTATCAGCTACAAGTAAAATACAAAGGTGAGGAACGGGTGCAAGAAAGAGCGATCGCTCTGTGCTCCTGGGGAACGGGAACACGTCCATTTATAAAGATGGATCAATAAATTCTAGTTGCCCTCTATAGCTGAAACCTGTTTGCTTTGGGTGACAACTTCATTCAAGTTTATGTCTGACTTCTTAGTTCATCCCTTTGAGCAGCTCACGCCTATAAACGAATGCTTTATTTTTATACACAGCTCTGGAAGAACTTTAGTTTGAACTCTGTCTAATGAAACTATGTCTGAAGGAGAGTCTGGGGTCAGTCCACTCCAGGAGTGGACTGTAAAAATAGACAAATGACATTAATGTGTTGTACTGTGTTAACCTTTCAGAACAGTAGAAAAGTGAATAAATAAGGTGATGCTGTTAGGCTTAACATTAACTTGAATATATTTTAAGGTAAGCTTTCAAGAACACCTAACTCTGTTCAGCAGTTTACGTAAAACAATTTAGCATCTGAGCGAGCTGATGTCGTGTCCTAACTAGGGTGGAAAGACTTAGTAGAACTCACCAATGGGTTTAGGTAGAAGTAGAGAGAGTCTTATTACAGGGCTAATTCAATTCTGATGGGAGAAACAGAGTCCTGTTCCAAGAGCAGCCAAGGTTTAATCAGTAACATAATGGTTATTTCAACATAACATACCCCTCCCTCACCCTAGCCTGCGAATATAAAAATACCTTGAGCTTCTCTACCGAGGAGAAAGGGGGGCGCTTTGCAGTTCTCAGTAGTCAGCGAGGTAGGGCAACTGCGTAAAGTTTTGTAATAGATTGATGTGGATGGTTTACATATAAAATAAAAGGGGACCTGGGATGTGCCTTTTGGAAAAAATAAAATAGGTCAAGCTGTGAATAGGTGTGTAGGCTAAGTGAGATACGTCACAGTGGCAGGCTGCCAGCAATGACTGGCTACCAGGTTGGTAAAATAGATACCACCAATGAAATATGTCAGCAATGCATATACAAGTTGTCATCTAATACATGTTAGTGAGTAACTGGTCAGCTTGCCACCATCATTTACCAAGTAGGTGCAGACAGGACTTAATAAATCAAGACATGTGTATATAAACAGGCTCCTTTCATGTTCTACATTTGTTTGAACCCTAAACATTGTGATACCTTCATAGATCATGGGTGACCTGATTCAGCGTTAACAGTTCAAAGTCTGTTAGACAATCATTTACTTGCACAGGTCAATCAGTGTGATTCATTTAAGGAGATCAGCAAAGAGATTTATTTTTAACCTTTACGATCCATACGGTGGAATGCTTTTATTTGATTAAACCCACACAGACTAAGCTTTTCATTTCAATAAACACCATTGATTTATTCTGTATAAAAAGCTTACAACCAAACTTTTATAAAAAGTTTAGCATGATTAAATTTCTTTCATCATTACACATTTTTTTCTGCAGAAATAAAAACATCTCTGCCACTGTACAAGGGAAGGGGGGGAGGAAAGGGAAACTCGGAATGTAAGAGTTCACGATTTTCTTATTTAATAATCTATATACACACACGTCGCATTCAGTCCTGGAGATTGGATACGATTAAGCTCGATATTAAAAGTCTGCGTTGCCCGATGCTTCACCTTTTATTAAATCAAAAGGCTATAAAACAGCTGTTGGTAAGTGGCAAATCCCTTGTGGTAACTTTGTAAGCTTCCACTCCCCATTGCAGGAGAGAATAGTTAAGATTTCAAGCCTTCCCCGTGTTAGAAAAGGTGAATTTAAAAGTCTTTCATAAATAACTAAAACAAGCAGTCCAAATCTTGGCTGAAAAAAAAAAAATCAGGGGGTAAAGTAAAAAAAAAAAATGGATGCAAGTCTCTTTTCATAGCCACATGGACCCCCCCTCTTCCACAAGCTTCTGTACAAATGCAGTACTCAAATAATGAAATAGAGAAGTCTTGTAGCCATGTTGTGCAAAGAAAAACAGTCAATCGGAACACCTGCAAGAGATTGAGAAGGAGGCTTTAGTGGAAGCGATCAGGAGACAGACTGGCGCCAGTGAGGAAGCCACACTCAACATTTAACCAAACACTCATGGGGGGAACCCAGTCCTCCAGATGTACACAGGATTAACTCTTGCCGGCCTGAACCCTGCCTCGCCCACACTGGCAGGTCACATTCGGAGAGATTCTAGCCCCTTAAACCACCCGATTTGTCTCCATACGAGTACACAGATCTCTCTTGATCATTCAGCACAAAAGATAAAGCCAGACTACAGTAGATTACAACTGTGAATTACTAGGCTGGCTGTATTGTATTACAAAATCATCAGTTGAAAAAGTACTTAAACGATTTAGAAAACAGTCAATAGTTTAATTAGAGCTATAGAGATCCTGTCTGGTCGGACGATTATTTATTATTTTAAAGTATTAACAAAAGCGCTATACGTTTTTCATTTTCTAAACCAGTGTGAAGCCATTCAGATCACTTGATAAAGTCAAGATTATCATGAATTTATTAATAATCAGTCTGCCAATAGGCTGTTTTAGACTCGTACCAGCGTACTGCAAACAGACTGGCACATCACAGGTTAAACGGGAACATATGATGAAAAAGGAAGGGGAGGGGGTGTGTAAACCATTCTGTCTTTGGATCTATTTAACTGCAATGAATGTAGGCGCCAGTCTACTGCTTGCTCCAATTATTTGATTAAATGCAGCCACTTTAACGTGATGACAGCAGCCCACAAGACGTTTAAGGCATCGGGAGAGAGACTCGCTGCTTGTGTTCTGGAGGAGGCAATGGTCCAAATCAAACAGTCAAATGGGACGGAGAGTGCAAACAGAACATTCGTCCAGGATCTAATGTTAGAATACATAGCACCCAATAAGCACACACACACACACTCACTCACTGCCGGCAATTGCTATATATATCGTTTCGGCACTCACCGTTTTGTCTAAGGACAAAGAGCTTTGCTGTCATTTGTGATGAACTCTGGCGATAAATCAGACGTCTGCAAGACAAGAGGAGAAAGCACGTGTGAGCGCATTGTAGCTTGTGTCTGTCCTAATCTTCCCTACAATACATTAACACGCCAACAGATATATTGTACACACGTCATATAGTAGGGGGATCTTCGGCCACAATGGACAGGCAGGGCTATGGGGCACACGTCATAATATGAAGCTCTGCTTGGATCAGACCTTGGTATAACATGTGCACTGGGGTTATTACAAATGGCGGTGATAATAGGTGGTGATGAGCCATTAGAACAACTTAGGAAGGAACACTATACACCAGGGTTATGCCAATGAAAGCTGGATGGGCAGGGCTGGGAGCGCAGACACACATTGAGCAGGGGCAATGTAAATTGTCCAGCAGGGTAATAAAGCAGCATGTTATGGATTAGACAATAGGGGCATTAGAGGATACATGCTTTAATAATGAGCCATGGGCTTATTAAACATGAACTGTACAGATGTGCCCCAGGGTAATAGAGCACTATGAGGGCAGTTAGGGGTATACCAGCCTAAACAGCCACAGTTAAATCACGGTTATAATTAGATCAGAGCGGAGGGGGAATTCAGCTTTATAGCTATGCCCCAGGGCAATACAGCACAATGTTTAATAGCACAGGTAGGGAACCATGCTCAGGTGGGGATGGGAATAATCACCAGGGCAATACAATACAATTAGCAAAGCAAGGGGTTAATTAAGCACAATAGATGATCAGCATAATGTACAGTCCAGGCAGGGCCATGAATGAATGAATGAAGTACCTGCAGTGTCAGGATGCTAATATCTGTGTTTATTGTAGTCAAGGGGCTCCGGGGGTTGGCAGACGTGCCCAGCCTCGGGTGATGGAGACTGACAATGCTGGGATGGGAGTCCAGGGCGATCTGCAGGTCCAGGATGTAATCGATGACATGCTGGAGGATCTCCATCTTGCTGACCTTCTTGTTCTGGGGAATGCTGGGCACCAGCTCCTTCAGCTTGGAGTAGCAGTCGTTCATGTTGTACAGCAGGCTCATGGGGTCGTCCACAGGCGTCTTGCTCCGGGAGATGCCCAGGCTGTGCTCTGTTAGGCTTCCTTTCCGGACAGATCGTACAGGGCTGAAAGCTTTCATTGTTTCCGATAGACAAATGCGGATCCTCTGTGTACACGCGCAGCAATTAGTCGTGCTGGCAGCTTGAAATCTCCCTGCGAGGCTGCACAGCCTTTCTATCTATGTTCAGAGTGAATAGGAGAGCAAGTCGCAGCTGCTTATATACTCCAATGTGAAGTAGCTGACAGCAGGCCACGCCCCCTGTGTCCTCATTGGCTGCGAGGAACTGTCGTGCGCAATCATTGGATGGAGAGGTAAGCTACGGAATGTGAATCCCTTCCGCATTCTAAACCAATTACCGGCAATGGGGGCGTGTCTGTGTACCCACAGCTGTGTGCTATCCAGCTCCCCGCTGTCACTGGCCGGCACCCTACTTTCATTTGATTTGTTGAATTTGGGTGATGATTGTTTTGATAAAACTGCTGAATAAGGGGACAAATGGTTTACCGGCTGTCTGGTGTCTCGCTGCTTGTAGTGATGATTGCTGGACAATCCCATAGAAATACACTACTTACTTAGGATGAAAAAGGCAGTTCAACCCAAGGAAGGGAAAAGAGCCCCGGTAGGTAAATCTTTCTATGAATAACTCCAGATAGGTGGACACACTGCTGGGCTACGAAGAAGTGTTGTATGTTGATTCGCCACTGCCTATTCTGTTAAAATCTTTTTGTTGCAGGGCCAGGAGGTGTCGCGGTGTCTGTGGAAGAGCCAAACTGACCGCGCCGGGGAAACTGAGGAAGAAAGGCTGGAGTGAAGCAGACCACCAAAGTGATGGGCGCCATCTTATTGTCACTGCTGTGGAGTTTGATTAGAGTGAGAAAGAGACTGCTGCTGGTCGTGCATCACAAGAAGCTGTCATGTAGTGACAGGGAGAGCTGCAGATTAGCCCTGACACTATGGTAGGAGAGCGGGGAGGGGAAGGGGGAGAAGGCTCCTAGCAGGGGGGGGGGGGGGGGGGGGGATCAGGTTACCAGGACAGTGGCAGTGGAGACTTACACTAAGAAGACAATGGCTACGAAAAGAGGCTTGTATAAACAGATCCATATCCCAGATCAGGAGTGGTGATGATCTGCTATATCATAGGAGAGTCTGCTCTTGCCCTGATAGGCATAACACAGTTAAACTAAAGAAGCAGCTGTGCTTAAAGGAGCACTAATGCGAAATGATGTGATAATAAAAATGCATATGAACATGTAGGCTAATGAGAGGAGGGATCACTTATACACCCGAACATGAATACAAGTTTGTGATTTATTCTCTCATTTTAGCAATAAAATCCAGGGATGACAGGTTTAGTCTATCAGGGGTGACAGAGCCTGTCACCCCAGATGTTCTTTTCCTTCTATTAAATGAAAGAAAAGCAAGCCTGGCTGGGTATATAAGTGACCTCTCCTCCCCCCATCCAGCATATTTATATAGCTTTTTGTCATTGGGCCATTTTTCGCGATAGTGCTCCTTTAATAAGAAGCTGCTGGGGAAAATGCTGGGGAAAGACTTTACGTGGAGGAGCTAGGAATCTCTCTACATTAGACAGAACGCTGCTCCTGTCAGACAGGTGCTCCTCATATCATACATACCAACTTTTCAGGGTGGGAAAGAGCAACATTTGTTAAATAGGATGTAACACTTTGAATAGGCAAATTAATCATTTATTGATGCAGATATATCTGCATGTTACACCTCAAAGATGAGCAAATGGGAACAACAAGGAAAAGGGGGACATGGACTCAAAAGAGGGACATCCCTCCAAATCAGGGACACTTGGGAGGTCTGCTCATATGTATCCATGAAGGTTATGCCGCACAAACATAAACAATTGAGAAGCTCCCAAGGCTCATGCCAGATCCTCGGCAAATCTAACAAAGAAGACTAAATAAACTAACCAACCAGAAAGTTATAAGACTGACCACATACAGTCGGAATAAAGGTCTGATAAGATGTGCTTTAGAAAGAATAAGGAGCCACATAACTGCAACTGAGCGCTCTATAAATATGTCACAATCATTCCTCGCTGAGATTAAGAAATTGAAAGTGAGAGTAGAAAATGCAGAGAATCGTAGCAGACAAAATATAAGACTGCTGGGGCTCCTGAAAGGGGTAGAAGGTGGGCTTTTGACCACATTCACACAGGCTCTTTTCTTATGTTCTCACAGTTTTTGGTGGTGGAGGAGGCACTGGATCTACTGGCCCGGTGGTGGCATGTGGGCAGAGGAAATACACCGATTCAGTTAGATCTTACCAAAGATTTAAGGCAATCAAATCTACATTGCTGTTTCCAGCAAGGTTGAGAGTAGCAGATGGAGAAACAAGAACATTTTTCAGCAATCAAGCAGAAGTCATATATTGGACTGATATTCTCACAGAATAAATAATAGAAACATTTCCTATATGAGGAAGGTGAAGGGTTGCAAGATCAGAGAAAAACAGAACCACAGCTGGTCCAGTTCTCCTTGGTTCCCGCTTTGGTTGTATTCCAGGTGGGAAAAGGTTTTACTTGAAAGGTCTACTGAAAAAACAATCACAAAGCCCAGCTCTCCTGAATGGCTGGCCGCAGGAGCACGCACGTCCGAACAGCATGCTGGGGATGCGTCCAGCCAGCTTGCACCTCGTCACAACGGCATTTTTGAGAGAGCAAATCATCTCTTTCAAAAAATGGCACAGAGCGTGGCTTCGGCAGTGGAAAAGCACCCACTGCATCGAATAAACGTTGAGACTAGGACCCCTTTGCAGCGTGCTACTGTGATATGTGTTCCTTCTTTTTCACCAGAAAACTTTCACCTGAACTGTGAAAAGTTGAAATGCATATGAATAATCAAAAGTTATTTGGATAAACTACAAAGTAAATACTGTACAACTGACCTTTTTAGCTATGTGGATTTCCTTTATGGACCTTACCTGGACCCTTATGACTTATGTTCTGTCCCTTTGTTATTTGATCCAGACAGTTTTTTACTTGTCCCTTGTTGGCCTTATTAGCCTTGCTAATGAAATGCTTGGTATCACCATACACATTGTTGTTTAGACGGTAGAGTAAAAATGTAGACATTGAAAAAGAAGACATTGAAAACAAATGTTTTGTTGCATTGTATCAAGTTCAATAAAAATCTGCTGTAAACTAAAAAAGCTAGGCATTGGATTCAAAATGGCTGATCTGACCCTAGAGAAGCTTGGCTGGGCTACTGACTTCATAGCAGAATGGTAGGTTTTACATCCAGCCGTGCCTTTTTTTGATGGTATGCCAAGGCCTTAATCTGATTATGTTTAGAAGATAGGGCCAGATTATCATTAGTGCTCTGGAGCACCTGCTGTGGGCCCCAAACATCATTTTTATGTGAATATGAGTTGGGGAATGTTACCAGGAACCCTCGAGTAGCTTAGATGGGGCCCTGGGTCAATGCTTTGTTTTTTTAGTGCATTTGGTGATGCATGGAGCCCTTCCTCCCCTGCTGGGCCCCCTCTGCCTCCCTTGTGCCCAGTCTAACTGTGTATGGCAGCATCTCACAGACTTATCCTACGCTCTACCAGGCTCCCAGACTGATTTTCTTTTCCTCCCCAAAGCTTTCCGGCTTATACCCTCAAGCTTTTAGGCTGATACTCCCTCCCCCCAAACTTCCAGTTTGATCCTACCCCCATCAGGTTGATCCTCCTCGTCCCCCTCCCCAGATTTCCAGTCTAATCCTACTCCCAGTCCGACTTCTCCCCCAGATTCCCAGTGTGACCTCCCCCAGCCTCTCCGCATGATCTTCCTATCCCCCCAGTCTCTCCAGTGAGCTTCCTCCCAGTCCCGAGGGTGGGGTGAGGGGGGATTTGGGGGGTGGTAGAAGGTGTGATGTTAGTATCCCCCCCACCATAAAAGAACTGAGACACTTTTAATCTGGTCCTGACTGAATGTTTCACAAAGGCAGTGGCACATTTTGCCTTGTAATTGTAGTAAACACTAATATCCAGTGCTGATAACGAGGTGAGTATGTCCCCCGGAGGAATGCAGGAATTTAGGATGGTGTTATGGGTAAACAGCGGAGACCATGTCCCCATATGAAAGCTGTGAGCTCTCTGGCTGAGTAACAAAGCCAGCATTTCTGCTGCAAGGTCTGTATAAGTGAAAGCGGCCGGCAGACATCGGATCCCCTCCACCATGTATGAGGTTAATCTGCTTCTATTTATCTCACGCTGGCTCTGTAGGATGACACAGAGCTCCTGTAAAGTGTAACAAATTGATGCAGTAATAGTAATGGTTCAGGACCCTACACAGACCAGGAGGCATACCAAGCCGCTGCTACATTTACTTCCCCAACGCTAGAGACCCTGGTGAGTGGTTTTGAGTGAAAACAGCAGGAGGTACAAGTGACTTGTCAAAGCACATTAGAAACATAGCGTAGTGTAACTGCCATGCAAGAAAACCAGCTTCCCGCTTCTCTGCAATGGTGCCACATCTAGTGTCCTCTGTAATATATGTGTTTTTATTGTTGAAAATCTTCTGGCGAGTGGCGCTTGATCAGGATGCTGCCGCCATCTTGGTTGTCGGCAGAAGACCTGAGCTGGCCGTGACCTGCAAGATCATGTGGGATGCAGACGAGATCTGTGGGTGCAGCCATATAAAAAGGAGGGGTGGGAGGCCCGGGAAGAGAACCAAGGCATGAGGGAGAGCGAGGAGGGCAGCTGCTGTCACTGAGTATGCCCCAGTGTGCCCTGACAGCCAGAGGTGCCCCTGGAGACCTCCCCTAAACTCCACACTCCTGAGCTGACTCCCCAGTCAGGGGAGAGGACTGTCTGCTGAGGTGGCCATATCCTGATGTAAAATCCAGGGCCTATAGCTTGTGACTGGGGTGGTGCAGTGGTTCAGTATGTTAGAATTATTATTAATTGAAGCACACTGGTCTAACTAATTTGCACAGATGTAGTATATAGTAGTGAGGTAACATAGAAAAATGCTGAAGGGGTTGAGAAAATCCAATGTGCGCCCACTCACTGAGCACTAGAATACTGCATCACAAAAGGAGCAGAAAAATGAACACCCAGACTACAAAACTATGCAATCAAAAGAGTGATTTCATTTAACCCTCCACGTTTCGGTGTGGACCTTTTTCAAGAGAAAGTGGTCCACTTGAAAAAGGTTCACACCGAAACGTTGAGGCTTATCTGCATTATCCAATCGTGTTCCAGCCTGTAAGCTTTATCTTACCTATTATTGAAGCTGCCTTTTTACATTACCTGTCAACTCTATGCACAGAATTGTGATATACTGGGTGACCGTCCTGGTCATACCTATGGGTCTATTATATCTCATATCTACTAAATGATTCATGAACTTTTTTACCTGATTATCCGATGGTTATATCTGACTAGGGTTAGTACCCATTATATGTTGGAACCTTGATTCAACATTCCTCAGTGGTCCATATTTTGACACTTGGAATGTTAATATTGTATATATCATGCTGTTAAAGCTCTGATGTATTGTTGCTTTTTATATAGCATAGTCTTGTAGTTCATTTTTCCACTTCTTATGTGGTGCAGTGGTTTCCCAGTGACAGAGACTTTGCAGTGGGGTGGCCCGCACCTGACTGGCACCCTAGGAACTTAAAGCAGATCAATACCCTCCGCGCTGTAGCTGCTAAATGACAGTCTGGGGAGGGGCATCCAGAATGCTGAAGCCCCCCTCCCCCACATATCCTACCAGAACTCCCATAAATCTCACCTTTTCCTCGGGGGAAGCTCTCCCCTAATAGTGACTTTGTAGTGGGGTGGCCCGTGACTTTTCGGCGCCCCGGAATAGTTACATATCTGGTGCATGTGTCCTGTGTCCAGTCAGAAGAGGGGACGAGCAAAAGACTGTACAACTGTCTGTTATTTGTCACAAGTTAATTCTTTTACTGCCGTGTGTGAAATAAAGTTATTTACAGTTTGAAAAGAATTCTGTGTAGCTACGTAATCCAAAAGTGACAATTTGTGTTGGTGTGCAGCAGCAGTGTGTTTCTCGTCCCCCCTCCCCACCGGGGACGTCGACTACTCCGCTACATCAACATCACCGAGCACGTCTACTGTCATCCTGCATTTTACCTCACAAGTATCATGTGTATCTCAACATTGTGTACGTCTTCAATTTATGAGTATTTCTTAAAGTGGACCAAAACCCACACCGAACGGCACGGGAATATATAAGATTCCGGGGCCAATCGATTCCCCCCGGGGAATCCAAAATCGTGATGCCCCACTGTGTGAAACCCCCCAGGTCGCCCTATTCACTGACCTTGTTTCCCGGTTCCACTGCGTGTCTTAGAGTAGCAGCCGCATCCCGCTATCCCTCTAGCAGGGTGCATGCCTGTGCCAGGCATTTGTAAATAGCTGGTGCGGGCATACTCCCTGTTAGAAGGAAGTTAAGGATGCGGCCGTCAGGGCGCTCAGAGCTGCTGCTCTTAGACGCGCTGTGGGACCGGGAAGAGGTGAGCTGGTCTCGGCGCCTTAGGGGGTTTCACCCAGGGCCGGAGTGGTGGAGGCCCCTGGGCAAAAAAATCTGATGAAGGCCCGGATACATTTTTGTTCCTTTAAAATAATAGTCCAGCCAAGTAACTAATTGGTGGTTGTCTGGCACTCATCTCCCTACTGGAACCTCAGATTGAAACCCTTGTGCGGGTGCATGCTGCTCGGGAACTCCTGCTTTGCCATTCTGGGAGGGTGTAGTCGCCCAGCTGGTCCAGCAGAAAACAGTTCCCTGCATGGAGCTGCCAGCGGCTGTGCTTGGTGGCTTATGTGCAGTGAGCGGCTGCTGATTGACAGCTCTGCACGCACCTATCAATGTAGCATTGCTGGTGGCGTCTTTGCTGCTCTAGTCCTGTCCTGTGGTGGCTTTGGCTGCAGGGTTGCAAAAACATACAGACAAACAGACCAAAGGCTGCAAAGCCTCCTGGACCAGGCCATAACCCAAAATTTGGTGGAAGCCCCCTTTGCAGGGCAAGCGGTGGAGGCCCCAGGGCGTATGCCGCTCCTCATAATCTGGCCCTGGGTTTATATATTAAGCACAATGTATTACTAGCAGTGCAATATTATATAATAGTCTATGTACTGTATGTTTCTACCCTGTCTGCAATTACCACTTTGTACAGCGCTACGGAAGTTGATGGTGCTATATAAATAATGAATAATAATAATATAAAGACATAAAGTGTGATACTCTTGTGCATCCCATGGCCTGGCCCCTGCATTTCGCTCTATGTGACCCCGTGTGGGGTCTCTTAAGGTGAACATGTCAGGGACAGGTTATGCACTATTATGTAGCCGTGTCTGGCTCCTCCAGTGCCGCTGTCTGGTTTCATCATGATATTCTGATCTTACATTACAGTGTTGACGTTGGAGAGTCTGTGACCTCTACTACACACCTGCCATGCCGAGATGATCTGCTTTACTATAATTAACACGTATCAGTAGCTAAGTAAAAGCCTCTCGGTGTTTCCTGATTTACATATCAGGTAACGCTGGCTCAGGCTCTCTCTCTCTCTGTCGGGCAGAATCAGGTTTGTGCTGTAGTCCAACAATCCAGAGCTCGGTGGTAATCAGGGCGGATCACGGCTAATTCCACCTGCATGCTCGGAAACCTTCCAGCCCTTCGCACACTTTCGTTTAACTTTTCTTCTACTTGTATCCCTTCCAAGTGCGCCAACAAAACACGCAGCTGATTGCTCGCTGAGTTTGTGTATTTATGGCAGGGCTCTACCTTTACAGGTGCATATACTCTGATTGTTTACCAGTTATGAGATCACATGCTGAGCAAATATAAATAAAAATAAATAAAAGGTGTTAATTAGCAAATGTGTTTTTTATGGTTTGGGAAGAGACATTCGCGTTTGCTAAAGCAGACTTACATCACCGAAGCATCCCTTCCGCCTTGTTCAACTGTCTCTGCCCATTATGCCCAGGCTCCTGTAGCCTTAGAGGCTAACTTTGGTGATACAGGACTAGTCTGCCAACCAGGCGTGTGACATGCTTCTGCAGCTCAGGCTGCAACCCAGAAAAAGCTATCCTCTACATCACCATTTCTCAACCTGCAATACACATAGCCGAGGGGTACACAACACAGCTGGAAGGGGTACGCGAGGATTTTCAGGGGTGCACCAACATGGTAGGTCTGATGGGTTTGGTATTTTAATTTAACAGAAATTATTCATTTTTGTTTTAAAAGTGTTAAAACTGAGGAATAGCTAGGCTTTCTGGCACCCGGGACAAAGATTCAAATTGGCCCCCTCCTGTTCTCAGGCTCCATTTTGGCGCCCCTCTTGGCTTGGTGCACCTGGGGGAAGTGTCTCCCCTACTCCCCCCTAGCTGCTACTCCTTGGTTAAAAGGCCTGTGGCCTACTTATTTTGGCAACATTTATAAGTGATCCCATACTTGGGGTTACTCTTTTGGAATTTTTATGAAGCTGGGGGGTACTTGGTTGGAGTTTCTTGTCGCTAAGGGTTACTTGGCGTTAAACAGTTGATAATCACTGCTCCACACTGCCTCAGACATAGGGAGCACAAATCAGCAGTGCCTGGCATACTGCTTTCGTTCACAGTGAATAAAGTGGCAGATTCTTTTCACTACGTCAGCAGAAGATGGTTTTTGGATCATTGCTTTGTACTTGCAGGATGGAAAGAAAAAGGAACTCTTTAAAGCGGAACAAAATCCAGTGCGGCCAGTCCTGGATTCTAAAAGTCTCCATAGCCATCCTCTGGCCTTCCCCTGGGGCATCCCAAATTCCCCACTGAGTGAAACCCCCCTGGGTCGCCGCAAAACCTTTGCCCTGGATCCCCACGGTTATGTAAACAACGCAGCCCACATCCCCAGCATCTCTGGGCTGAGGTAGGCTCCCGTAACCAGCCATCCAGATGCCTGTGCCCACATCTAAGCTGGGAGAGATGGGGATGCAGCTGCTTCCACTCACTACTGCTGAGCTCTGTGTCTAAACAGAAGCTTTGTTTAGACATGAGGCCTCATCCCCTGCATCTCTGAGATGCGTTCTGACATTCAGCCATTCAGATATGTTGGGGTGTTCCCCAGTCTGAAAGCGGACCAAAACCCAGGATTTTAACTATCCTGAGTTTTGGTGCTCTTCCCCGGGGCACCCCAGTCGGGGGTGCCCCACTGCATGAACCCCCCAGATCGCTGAGCCCAACTCACCTCTTCCGGGTCCTACTGCGCATGTGTGGCCAGCAGCCCGCACTGGCCAATCACTTATGCCTGACCCTGCTAGAGGGACAGCGGGGATGCGCCCGCGGCAGCAGCTCGCGCATGTGCCGTTGGACTGGGAAACAAGGTAAGTGTATGGGCAACCTGGGGGGTTTCACACAGCGGGACATCGCAATCCTGGATGCCCCGGAGGGAGGGAATCTTATAGATTCCTTCCATTCCTGTAAAAATGCCCCATCGCAGGTACAGGTGATTTTGGGGGAAAGGGACGAACATATCTTTTCCACTTTTTTGTGTCTAAAAGCTAAAAAGGCTTATTAAGATGCAGGCTGCAATGCACACCACAAGTCACACTGGCTTCACCAAATAATTAGCATGAACCTTAATGTGCCTGGCCATTATTACAGGAGCTCAGCTGTCTGGTGACACTATGATCATAAGGGCTCAGGTGCATACACCCAAGACAACTAATAAATTATATGGCCATAGACAGGCAGATAAATCCCTAAATAACACAAGGAAGGCGTCTTCCATCTAGACAGGTCATGGCAGGCAAGTGATGCTCATATAAGAAGTCTTGCTGGCCTTTATCCCTGGCCTGCTTCTAGCTAGGTACTGGGTTGCCATATAACACTTTTGGACAACTTTCAGTGTTAATAAAGGCTTTCTCAAAGCACCTACCTTTATTTCAGACAACACTGTATCTACTACATTTTATTAGTATTAAATCATTGTAAAAAATAAATTGCTTTATTAGGGCTCATTTCCATTAGTTATATGTTGACACACATTGGTTTGTGTTTTTTCTACAGAATAAACAGAGGGAATAAACAATTTTCTTAATGTCTGTGCATTTTGGTGTGATGAGAAATGCAGTGAAGCGGAGAAAGTGGAAATGAGTTCTTAGCTATTTAGGGCCTTTGCCCAACGGTCAACCAGGCTTTCCCTTTTATACCCATAGACTTTACCTTGTTAGTACTATAGACTTCACTACATTGTCTAGTGACACTTTCCTACTTGTCATCCAGAGCATCCTACATGTAGCGTGTCCCCCTTTAAAAGTCAAAGCCTCCCTTCCCAAAAGCTGTAAGTCCCACTTTGGACTCTACCCCCACCAAATAAGTAAAGAAGGGGCTCATTCATCCCTGTATACCCACTGGTGCCACATTTGCTACAGCATTCTGCTGAAGTGCGTCATACCAATCTTATCCCTGCTCACTGAATGAGACATTATAAGTCTACAGCTTTTATACAGAAAGATGCTATGTCCCAAAAAAACTAGCTGGGGAGACCTCTATAGTATAGCTAGTAGTGGGCTCAGCTGGGAGGGGAGTGAGTATTACTGTGGACATGATTACTTCATATTAAGACATAATCCAAGAAATGCAAATGACACCTTGGTTGTGAATATTACTCATGGCAGTGGGTCCATCACAGCCAGTCATGTGTTGCTATAAAGAGGATTTTCACTTTCAGTAAAAGTTTGACTTCTACTCGGACTCCTTTAAAACAGGCTCTTTCCAAAATGTAGATTGTAATGCCCCCTCACATCACACAAGTCCACCTATGGCCAAACATATCATGCATTTATTTGTTATGCAGGAACTCTCTGCCTTTTTCACTCTAAAACAGGGATTCCCAAACAGTGGTACTCCACATAAAGCACTGCATACAAGCTACTCTCCGAAATGTTGTGCCAATTGGTCAAATCAACTAGGGATGACTGCACTGCTGGCAGAAAACATTGCAGTATAGGACCGCCAACCTCCTTGGAAAGTCTGTATTAGTGGTGGCATGAGTAATTGCAAAATGGGAGGTGGTACTCCAGAAAAAAAGGTTGTCCTTCATGAGATTAATTCCAGGGGCAACCAACATCTCCCAATCCCAGATGTAATAATGTAGTGAACGACACATGTTATTATAGGAGGAACACATATTGCATATAGCAATAATATTCTTAAACTGGTCCTTCAGCATCATTTAATAAAAAGCCCAAACCCTTAAAAAAAGATTCCTCAGGACTCTAGAATATGGACGTCGCCATCTTGCCTCAGAAGCATCACATACTGAGGAGAGGAGGGGGGGGGGGGCTTATGCAGAAGGCTGGGGTCAGAAAAAATACAGTAATCCCAGAATGCAGGGTAGCACAGTTAGAAGACACTTCCTGTCTGCAGGCAGCCTGAGACTCCATCCATCTTGGATGTTTAAAAGTTTAGAAAAGGCAGTAGGCGCAAGTTGGATGGTTTTTAATGTGAGCAATCTGTATGTACAGGGTGAGGGAAACATATAAGACTCTTATTCAGGGTGAAGGTCCGGTTTAAGGTTGAGGTCCTACAGAACAAAAGGTGTATAGTGGAGCTACCAGCGACTTCGATGAGTGGAGACAAGGCCAGACTACCAGGAGCACGTTTTTTTTAATTTCAATTTTTGCCCCTTCTCCCTTCCTTTTCGGTTTAGAGGGCAACATAGGTGGGTGAAGACAAGGTGTTCAACAGCCAGAATACCAGGAGCCCACTTGTGTTTATTTATTTTTTCATTTTTGCCCCTTGTTCCTGTTTGGTATAGAGGGCCAGCGCTACAAATATAACCACATTGGAGTGGGAGCTCTCTTGGATGACTCCCCTATGAGGAATCAGTAAGACAACTTAGCTGACAGCACATGATTAAGTGCTTGTGTGTACTTATGCATCTGTCCGTGGAGTTTATCTTGTTAGTGTATTTTTGGGGGAAAAAGGGGGTCTGTTGGCTCATATGGTGTTATGATATGAAATGGTTTGTTTCCTGAATTACTTGTTTGTAATCATTTGACGGAAAAATATGGCTTTATATAAATCTATTAAATATATAGACATTTTAAACCCATTGTGAGGAGTGTTCGTGAGACGTTTGATTTGAAAGAAGTATACACGGTACTGAGATGCACCTGGATTGAGATTTAAGAACAAATTGGATTATTCACTCCACAGATTTATTTTTAAAGAACAAACTTTTTTTTATCATTTATTTTAGATTTTAAAGCATGTTGGAAAAGACTTTTAAATCTAGACATCCCATTTAATTACAGCCTTTTTTTTAATCAATATCCCTTCCCCCATCCTGTAACTTTCTAAATGAATCCAATATCCACCTCGCCTAGGCAATGTTGTGTTTGGCTGAAAGCAGTGGGGCTTCAATGTGACAAATAAGCCAGGATCTCCTGCTCTACCATGAAATTGCAATTCAGCCAAAATGGCTGTTAATTTATTTATTATAAGGCACCATCATCTCTCATCTCGCTGTACAAAATGACCCTAGGGATTTTTTTATACTTAACCCCCCCCCCCAACCTGGATTTCCAATTCTTTGTGCTTCCACAAAGACGTGGAGGTTAGATGTATTACAGATTTCAAAATTAAGGTCAGCTGAAGTCTAAAATGGAAAGTCCATTATAATAACAGCAGCTGCAATATGTGTTATAGCATTTGTATAATGGAAGTGGTCCATTAACAATAATAGTGATCTTCTGTACACTTTCTTTATTTTTATACTTTAAATTATATGGATGGCAGACCTGTTTTCCAGCCACACTAACATTAACAAGTTTCCTTTAGACAGCTCTTATTTTTAGAGAAATCCTGCATTAGTAATGCAGCCTCTGCTTTGAATTCATTACCTTTGCTTATAAACTCTGTGTTAATCTGTAAGTCCGTAAGGGTAGGGCTTTTCTTCCTATTTTCTCATTTGGTTTGAAATTTCTTGCATTTAGTTTGTGATGGTCTCTGTATTGTTTGTTTTACCTTGGCTGAGATGTTCTAGGGATGGGGAGATGCACCAACCAATGGTCATGTAGGACAGTTGAGTGGTGCAGGAATAGACTCAGAGTGAATTTTCTGACAGCATTTCAAGCTTGCTATAGAGTTATCAGTAAAAATGCACCGGCCCAAGGGCCATTCACTTTAGGTCTGCTATATAATGTACAGTTGTCTCTTCCTCCCACTATTTAAACTGGACCAACAGCCTTGCACGGTTTCGAAAAAAAGTCCCGGGCGTGGCTTGGCCGGCGGGGAAGATGGCGGCCACTGAGGAACTTCCAGAATGTAGCAGAACCAGCTTCCCACATCGAACATGGGCAAAAGCAGCCGATCGGGGACAACAGCTAGACCATCAAGGGCACCCCAAACCCATGCTCAGAGCTCCAGAAATCTCCCTGAGATGTTCAGAGTGCAGCGGCCGGAGGAGACAGCCCAACGTGCTTCTAAAATGGCGGCTTCCCCATACCCGGACAGCTCTCCGGACAGACGCAGCAACGCAGCCTCCGACAAAGGGGAACAAGACCTTAACTCACTGCTCAGCCAGTTGCCTACCCGCACAGAGTTGGCGAGGTTCGTGGGTGAGTTTAAAGCGTCCATAGCGGAGGCAGTTGCAGATCTCAGAGCAGACATGCGGGCGCTAGCTCACAGAGTCGACCGGGTGGAGAGAGAGGATCGCAGCACGAGACGCATGCTTCATGAGGTGAGCGAGGTTGTCACCTCTCATAACAGATATATGATCAATGTGCACAGACACCTAGAAGACCTGGACAACAGAAACCGGAGGTGTAATATTAGAGTACGTGGTGTCCCTGAGGCAGCTGCACATGATCAGATTCCTAGTGCCCTACTTTCCATTTTTAATACTCTGTTGGAAAGACCTCCAGACACGCCAATCGATCTGGTGAGAGCCCATAGAGCACTTCGCCCTAGGAACATAGGGGATGCAATCCCAAGAGATATTGTATGCTGCCTGCAAAGTTTCACGCTCAAAGAGGATATCCTATCAGAGGCGAGAGCAAGAGATTCCATCCTGTTTAATAATAGTGAAGTGCAATTATTTCAGGATCTTTCTGGCATCACACTGCAGCATCGCAGGGTGCTCAGGCCCCTTACTACATTACTAAGAGAGAGTGGAATTCCATACAGATGGAGATTCCCCTTCGCACTCTCAGCAACCAAGAACGGGAGAATGGGAACCCTGCGGACCCCCGAGGACCTGACAGACTTCTGTAACCTCTTACATCTGCCTCAAATGCCCAGAATGGTTTGGAGACTTTGCCATGCCTGACTTGGCAAAAAACATTGCTCAACAGGGATCTCCCTGTGCTTCTCAGAGATGTAGCTCAGGCGGAGCTTCCCCCAAGATATGAAGCAGCGCAGGTCAGATTGGACACCTGAAGATTTGTGCAGGACTGAACTTACAGTGATACACGTGAGAACATGAAGGTTTATATGTTATGCATATAGTACAACTACAGTTTGTTATATGCTTAAAGTTTAACTCTATGGCCGCATTGGCTTTCGTTTAGAAGATACTTGGGAGCCTCCCCTCAGGTGTGCGTATCCCCATATCGCATTACACGGCGTGGGCGTCACCGGAGTGGGGTAAGCCATTGCGACATACCATAGATGCAACTTGTTCATGGTTGATTGTTTCAAGTTTTTAGCTGGTTTATGATGTTCGGGGGATTGTTTATGTTTAAAGGGTTTGCCTAGGTGACTCCGTCAGGCCCTATAACCAAGCTCTGTTGTTCTGGGATCAAGTTTAGATAATCTGGGCTGCTCCCCGTTCACATGTAATGTAGATTTTGACTTAGCACACCCCCCCCTCGCTACTGGGAAGTAGGATTAGCCTAAAAACTAGCCCAGGACAATATTAGGTAGCAACTGTCATTCTCGTTCATAGCATGGTAGACCTTTTGGAAAATAATAACATTGCAATGGCGACCTAACTTACGCTATGGCATTAGAATCTGCTAGCATTTACGCCAGTGAGACATATATATATATATATATATATATATATATATATATATATTGTGATATTGGGTGAGGTTTGTTCCCGTGATGCTCAGACCATGTTCCTGTACGGCGGAGGCTAAACTGCCGCTAAGGTGCCGCACAGGAGGCGGCGGGCTTCCTCCCTCTGGTGGAGTGGCCTTCAGGCTGCCCGGGGGGAGGGAGGCTTGTCACCAATGGTGGGGGGGGGGTGATGCCGAGCTCGCAGGAAGTGACGGAGGGAAACACCAAATACTCACTCCCGCTGCTCGGTAAGCGAAGCGGCTTAGATGCAATACAATTTGCAAACAGTATGTAGAACATCGTTCACTATAGAGTCAGCGCAGGGCAAAATTTGAGTTCCAGGGGCAATATGGTTTGTTGCATGTGGACGCGGAAGATAGACAGATTACTGGGAGGAGAGGGGTGATATTAGGCACTCACAGAGGAAATTAACAATGTTAATCTTAAAGAAAAATGCATATTACATACAAGGGGCGTGGGAGGGAACTCCTGCTCTCGAGCTCACTGAGGCTTGGATGCTTGATTTACTATCTTGGGGCAGGGCGATAGATATAGAATTTACTTAAGTTGCGCCAGCTCGGGATGGACCTCGGTGATTTTTCCCGATTTTACACTCAGTTGAGTTACTGTTGCTGTTGCCTAGCCAGTATCCACGTTCTCAATAATCTAAACTGGTTAAAGTGGAACTCTTAAGGCTCTTTCTTTATGAAGACGCCTGCACCTCTGAGGGACGGGAGCCCTTGGGCCTGTAACCCCCAGACACGGGCCAATTTTTTCTTTTTATTTATCTCTGTATGGTGAGGGACTGTTAGATTAGTCCCTTCTCAACTGTTTCCACAGGTAATTCCTCTAGATTTAAATCACATATACTTTTTCTCTGTTCCCGGTTGTTACATTCCCTCTTGTTGTCCTAGGTCTCTCCCCCCCCCCCCTCTTTCCCTTTCATCCACTACCTAAGGAGTTCGGGGGCTTGGATTCGCGGGTCCCGCTGAGCCGTCTGTTTCAGTTCTCCTTCCTCCTCCTCCGGTCCTCTGACCACTGGGGTCGCGGCTGGGACCATGAAGGTGAATATCATGTCACTTAATGTGAAGGGGCTAAACTCCCCGGAAAAACACCATGCTCTCTTAAGAGAGCTTAAGAAACACAAAGCACACATAGCTCTAATACAGGAAACACATTTTCAGCTAAAAAAAGACACCCTACCTGGGCAATAAAACATACACTACACACCGTACAGCCCCCTCTCCAGTCTCTAAGACTAAGGGGGTCTCCATCCTAATTGATAAAGACATGGCATTCACTATGACAGCGGAGGTCGTAGATACAGAAGGCAGGTATATATTCCTGCAAGGGAAAATAGCGGAAGGGACAACTATTACGATTGCTAATGTCTACGCACCGAACAGCAGAGTCAGTTTCCTGGCCCTGGTTATTCATAAGCTGCTGGCTTTTCAGGAGGGAATCCTTCTGGGGGGGGATTTCAACTGTGCCTTAAACCCACTGGTTGACACTTCAGACGCTAAGTCTAATATAACATACCGTGCCTTTAAACAAATTAAGAGATCACTGCAAAAGTTGTGGACACGTGGAGACTTCTTCACCCAGAGAGGAAAGAAGTGGGCTGTTCTACGAACAGGGCAACAAGCCAAGGCGCTTGTTGGCAAAAGCGCTGAACCCACGAGGGGCCAGGACACCTCTGAACTGTATCAGAGACCCCAAAGGTACGCTCCAACAAAGGAACAAAGATATAGCGGAGGTCTTTAAAGCCTATTACACAACTTTATATAATTTACCGAAACAAGGGCACCTTGCAAAAAGAGGAGATCACATGTGCACGTATCTTGAAGATACACAGATGCCCCAGTTAACGAGAGAGATAGTGAAACAGCTTGAAACACCAATCTCTGTGGAGGAACTACAGACAGCAATCAAGCACTCCAGGCCAGAGAAAGCTCCTGGCCCAGATGGTTTCCCATGTCTATATTATAGGGAATTTGCCCCTCAGCTGCTCCCTTTTATGTCCCAAGCCTTTGAGACCGCGGCCAAATCAAAAATGCTATCAACTGATGCTGAAAAAGCATTTGATAGGGTGGACTCGGAGTGGATCGATGCAGTTCTGAGACATATAGGTCTTGGGGAGAAAGCCCTGAATAGAATCTTAGCACTGTATTCTAATTCTACAGCAAAAGTGAGGGTCAATAATGTTTTCTCAGATTCTTTTAACATCCGTAATGGGACGAGACAAGGATGCCCCCTCTCCCCATTAATCTTCGCATTATCGCTAGAGCCATTTCTTAGAAGGGTCAACATGAATGGGGACATCAAAGGGGTCCCTATAGGAGATAGGGAACGGAAGGTGGCAGCTTATGTTGATGATATGCTGTTCTTCCTGACCACCCCGAGTGTCTCAGTGCTGACTTTGCTCAAGGAATTCGAACTATTTGGTACCATATCAAACTTAAAGATTAATTATAGCAAATCTATGGCCATCAATGTCTCCCTCCCATTGCAGGAGGCGGCAAATCTGGAGAAGGCTTTCCCCTTCCGCTGGGAGTCAGGGAGTATTAGATATCTGGGCATACAACTGCCCTCCTCGCTGGACCAACTATTCCGGCTCAACTTTGCACCTCTGGAGACCAAAATCAAGAAAGATCTAGAAAAATGGGAGAAACTGAAACTATCTTGGTTCGGGAAAATAGCAGTCTTGAAGATGAACATCCTCCCGAGGCTTTTGTATCTTATGCAGTGTATACCCATCAAACTTCCAGGGAGATTCGTTCAAGACTTACGCAGCTCTTTTATAGACTTTACTTGGTGCAAAAAATCATCCAGAATAAAAAGAACCATCTTGAGGCTCCCGAAAGAAAGAGGGGGGGTTGGCCTTCCATGCATGGAGGGATATTCGCACGCCTCACACCTCGGGAGAGTGGTTGAGTGGCAGATAAACAGATGTAACAAAGATTGGGTACGGATAGAGGACGAGGTCTGTGGAGGCCGTCTTAACATCCTAAGTGCTTTGAAAACATCAGACATCCATCCATGGTAAAGGCACATCCACTTGTAGGTGCTACGTTATCCGTCTATAGTTCTATCCGCAAAAGACATAAGGACCTGACCTCGTGCCCGGGCCCCCTGACTCCTATTATAGATAATCCACATTTCCCCCAAGGCTTGGATAAATCCTTCCTGAGAGAATGCCCCGCACCTCGGCCCTTGAGGGCAGTACATATCTTTAGCACTGGAAGACTCCTAGAGCAACGAGAAATGCAAGAGAGGTTAGGAGGTCATATACCCACTTTCTCATACCTACAAATGCGGCACTTCATGACCTCAAAAGAATTAAGAGGGAACGTTGAAAGAACACCCACAGAATTTGAGAAGGCGTGTCTGGATGGGGGCCCAAGGGAACATCTCCTGTCTTGGGCATATAATCTCCTCCTGAGCTCCGACAAGAAAGTTATTAGGCCTTGGGAGAGGAGATGATCAGAAGCACTGGGGTGAATTGGATGGAAGAGGATTGGGGCTCAATATATCGTGGGCCCATAAGGGTATAGTTAGCTCCTCGCTACAGGAAACTAACTATAAAATTATTTCCAGGTGGTACAAAACACCTAAACGTCTACACAGCATCTTTCCTGCGACTCCAGACAAATGCTGGAGATGCGGAGGAGAAGGGGCAGATATGCTTCACATATGGTGGGCCTGTCCCAGAATAACGACCTTTTGGGAGAAGGTTCACGCTTTAATAGGCAAGATAATGGGGTGTGTAGTAGATTGGAGCCCCGCGGGGTATCTGCTCAACTGGACAGCGGACGGTAGAGGAGCAGCTGGGGGTGGCCCTTTGGGTACTCATCTGACAAATGCCGCAAGGACAGTGATTCCTAGGAAGTGGAGGTCACAAGACACTCCTACTATTAGAGACTGGATTAAACGAATAAACCGCATAGAAGAGATGGAAGAAATCCTCTACTCAAAACAAGACAGAATGGAGGCCTATAGGAAGATCTGGACAATTTGGCAGGTGTTTAAGGACTCCGAAGACTACAAGCAAGAGCTACTTATTTAAACATAGAGCTAATTTTAGTAGCACCCCTGCTTTAGTGTGCCGTGGCTATGTCCCGCGGGCCTCGGGCCGGGGGGCAGGAGGGGTGGTTGGGTGGTAGTGGCGACCCGCGGGTTCCGTCTTCCTTCTCCTTCCACGTTCTCTCCTCCCCCTCTCTATTGTACCTACTTAGCTCCCCCCCCCCGCTTGTACCTAATTGATCTTCCCTTACTACTCTTTCCTTATCCCTTGTTTCCTTCCTCGGTTGACTAGTATCGGATGTGACCTTTTTGCTAAGCTTGAGGAGGGGCTGGGGGGCTCCATGTGGGGAAGATCTCCCTCCTTGGGTGACCTCCAGTCTGTCCACGGATTGGGGAGGTGGGATGAGGCAGCCGTCACATTACAAAGAGCACTTACTATCGAGACTCTTGAAAGATCATCAGGGATACGTGGAAGGCTCTTGTCATAGGCATATGCAAGAGGTACACTAGTTTTATATTTATAGAGAACTCCATCTTTGACACACCCAGTTTCTGGCTGATATTTGACTTCAGTATTATGTGTACCACCTAGATTTAGGGCCAGTGTTTGTGCCCAAACTTTGACACCGCCAATGGCCGCACGATGTATGAGACATGTCTTACGAAATGCTATATTTTTTATTTGTTTGCATGTACGCCCGCCTACAGTGTACTCCCAACCCTCGCCTTCATCAGCTTCATCTGTACTTATATGTCAATCTGTACACCTTGTGTCAAATTTTTCTCTGTATTGAAAAAGATTGATCAATAAAGTATGGAAAAAAAAAGAAAAAAAGTCCCAAAACTCCCTTGCCCTATCTGCATGCATGATAATGAATCATTGTTAGCACTTACATGTCTCTCAGCATCCCAGCCATGCTGCCTGAATGTAACAAACATAACCCACAATGCAAAGTGTCAGGAAACACAGCAGTGCTTCCTTCTTGCAGGCCACTAGTGGATCCATAGGACACCATTTTTAAATGCAACAATCTGAATTGCCCTGGTGAAGGATGTATATGCGCAGTGTTTTTTGTAAGGGTGTTGGTCTGGTTTAATGTGGCCAAATCTTAAAGTGGACCATCACCCTCGGGTGATCGGCCTGGGAATCTATAAGATTCCCGGGCCGATCACCTCCCTCCCCGCGGGACATCCGAGATCGGTGAAACCCCCCCAAACACCCCAAACCCCCTTACCTTATCTTCGGCGGCGGCCAGCCGCCGCCGCCTCCCTCGCGCCCCTCTAGGCGGGCGCGCGCGCGTCAAGAGGGACGCGCGGGAGGCGGCGGCGGAGGAGCCGCTTGTCCGCGCCTGTCAAATCCCTTGTCCGTCGGCGCTGGGAGCGGAGAGAGGTGAGTTTTCCGGGTGATCGGGGGGGTTTCACACAGCGGGGCACCCCGGTCGGGGGTGCCCCACCGAAGTGGACCAAGACCCAGGATAGTCAAAATCCTGGGTGTTGGTCCACTTTAACAAACAATAGAGTGGCACCTCCAAGTGCTCTTTTCTCTTGTATCATTGGTGGATTATTGATGATGCCTGCAAGTTGCCCATAGGACAGGCACTTTCACAAAGACCTCAACTTCCATATTCTAAATGCACTGTCATCTATGGTATGGGATTTTTGAGGCTGTATATTTATGACATGTGCCTTTTAGCATCATTTTTGTGGCTACTATAGCAGTAGCTTCAGAGAGCTGGAATTCCTGTCTTATCTGCCATTGTGCTGTGTACTAAATTGGCTTTAATTGTCGCACTTAGGTATTGGCCGGCTAATGTCAGTGCCTGTTGGTCCCGCTGGCCGATTATCCCAGCATCAGTGAGCGCCACTTTGTACTGCCGTTATTCCAGTGCTCACCAGCATATTTATTACTTTTTTTCTCCTTGAAGTCTTTCGCACTGTATTATTCTGGCCTTGGTCGGAGTTTCATCATTACAGTTACAAAAAAAACAAACTTTACAGTGCTTTTAGGTTGTGTTTTAGTTGTTGGTGTCCAAATTACACATTTTTAAGCAAAATAAGTCAATAAAATCAATTTTAATAACACCTAAAAAACATTTTGCCCGATCTAGGTCCTGTGTTTCCATTACTGGCAAGTGTCAATGCATGTTCTGTACAACAGAATGTGTTTGATTTTAATTATAAGCATAAAACACTACAGTCCAGTTCTGGCCATTGTGCTCTATGGGATTTTGATCTACAGCAGCAGGTTTCACCTGCAACTGCTTACACTAGAGCGCTTGGTGCTGCATCATTTTGGGCGCTAGAGTTAAATAAGACGCTAGCTGGCTGGCGCTGTCATTTTTTCTTTCTTAAATAGTACTCTGAGGCCAAAAAAGTGGCGCTGATGCTTCTTAAATAAGGCTCAAAGTTTCAAAGACCTGCATAGTGGACAAAGCTGATTGAGGTTAATGAGCCATAAGCTGTGTTCTTACCAAGCCAGAGAATATATTTTTTTATTCCCTGCTTGCTGCGACCAGTAATCAGGAGGAGAAGAACAAATGCTGTGGTGGTGCTGGTGAGCAGCAAGATACATGTGCAAATACAGCTAATACAGCCTTTGTTAGGAATATATATTTTCCATAATAAAAAGAAGTACAGTTTACTCAGTGTTTGCGCGTCACTTCAAGCTCGCATATCACATAAGTAAAGTAATGTGCCATAAAACAAAAAATATTTACATGGCACATTCAAACCAAGGGGGTTATTTAAGAACGGCTAGCGCCAGGTAGTGTTCGTAGCGGCAGGCAGCGTCTGGTGAACGCCGGACGCTGTACGCAAAACCACATTTTAGAAAGCGAATCTGGTGAGCGCCTCTAACAGCGCCATGTAGCGTCACATGCATTATTACAGGTAGCTCAGCGTATAGCGCCGTCGCTCTAGGTTCACATTTAGGCCACATTTTACCTTTTGCTCAGTGTCCCTCTCCCATACATTTCAATGGGCTTTTATTAGTTTTGTATAAATAGTGTGTTTGGCAATTAATTTTTTTTGTTGCTCAAATCATTGTGTGACCTCTCCTGGCTGCAACACTTTTATAATTTTTTTTGACTTTTTATATTTTTATGCAGAATTGTCATTACAGGTCTGGCACTAAAGTGTTAATGTCACAGGGTTAAAACAATGTAATTCCATTCTTTGTTACTGGTGGATATGTGTTCAAAAACAGACTTTAATCACACAGCGTATGGCACTCTATGCTTCAGCACCCAGCTTTAGAGCGCCAACGCTGTGTGTGTGTAGTTTTATGTTAAATGTGGTGTGGAGCGCCAACTGCTGGGCGAACTAAGCTGGGGCTACCTCTCGCTCAGTGCAGCGTTATACTATTGTTAGAGCGCCCAACACACATCACATTTCTCAATGCCTTACAGTGCCCGACACTTGCTTACAGCGTCTTCTAGTGGTCGCTCTAAGTGCCGCTATACAGACGCTCACCTGGCAATATGTGGCACTAGTAATGAATCAGCCTCTTTGAATAAGAAGCAATACACATTATTCTTAGTCCCTTATTCATCAAGCGATAGCGCCAGGTAGTGTCTGACGAGCGCCAGGTAGCGGCAGCTAACGGCGACTACCGACTCAAGTACGCCCGGCGGCGGTCACAATGACGCATTTATCAAGCAAAATGAGGCTAGCGCCGGCGAGAGCGACGGCTAGCGCGGCATTCATCATGAAGCCGCCTGGACCGAACAGCGCCGCTGCAAATTCCCTCACAGCGCCAGGTATGAGCTGTCGCTCCCTGGCGATGTCCAATGCATTTCAATGGAGCAATCTATAATTATTCATAATTAATTGGTATTAATTTTTTTTTTTTTTTTTTTAATGTCACAAAATCGGAGACCACTTCTGCAATGTTAGGATTTATTTTTAAGTAAAAAAAAAATTTAAAAAAAATTTGTGCAGAATTGATCTAACAGGTCTGAGATTAATGTATTCATATTACAAAATGATTCTAAAAACATGTATAATGTTACATTCAAAAAATATGGTTGTTTAGGGGTTAAAAACTAGTTAATACACATCGCCGCCAGCGCTCTGGGGTTTAAACAAGGAATGGACAGCGACAGCACATTCGGAGCGTGATTTGTTGATGAATATGAAGCTAGCCGTTCGCTCTGGCCATTCGTTGTCAGGCGCTCACATACAACGCTGAACCTGTGAAACAGCGACCCCTAAGCCCGTATTCAACATTACCGCACACCGACTGAGTCGCTGTCATCAAGCTAATGCCGGCCAAGCACAGCGAATACTGGCTGGCGCTGAAAAAATCACGCTACAGTCGCTCATCTGTCGCTACCTGGCGCTATTAATGAATCGGCCTCCCGTGTCTAGGCAGAGTCATGCAAATCACCTTCATCTCTATGTGATCCCAAGCGCTTAGAAGCCGCTGAGCGTGCAATGCTTGTGTATAGCCTTTAATATTTACACAGCCTTTGTAACACCTAAGCAGTCTTACATCTTATATTTAATAGTCTTCCCCTCCCATGGTGATAAATATCTTGCCATAACTGTATCCCTGTGACAGACTTTTCATCTAGTTAGACGTGAAAGAAATGCTCGGCACTAATCCAGCCTCCTCGTAGCATCCTCGCTAGGTACATACTTAATTTGAATAAAGACGCAGTCACGGTGAACATATGTGCGCAGGATTTATTCTAATCTATTGCTTTGACAGTTAATCGTGTTACAGTAGAAAACACTTTATAAATGACCATGATGGATTGTTCCCACTTGTACCCCTACATTAACCCTTATCCTGCCCTAACACGCTTCCAGAAGCATGCCGTTGTTTGATCGTAACTGCGTTTTGAGAAGACAGCTGGAGAATATGGTGGTCTGCAGAAATAGGGATCATTTTTTTTTTTTCGTTTCAGAAATGATTCCTTGAATGTGTTATTTTTCCATGTGGTACCCAACGGCCTGAAGGCATGATTGAGTTTAGATTATTTCAGGATGCACCGCACTAAAACGCACAGATGGGAACTGAAACATGGAATATAATGGTCTGGAAGCATTTGGGGTGTTTCTGGTGTCAAGGTGAGTTTCCTTGCTGAAATGCAGATAAAATTCTACTGCTTTTATCAAGGAAGAGGTTTTAAAGGCAAATACCTCACAGGTCTGAATCCTTCTGTCTCCTAGAAAAAGCAGGAGCGTAATAAAAATGTAATGGGAAAGAAGCACAGGCTTCCCAACTGCAGTTATCAGGGACTTGTCCTTGTTTTAATGGTTGCCCTGAATACAAGCTTTAGAGGACATACCCTCTTCTTCAGGACTGTGACCTGAAGTAGATAGGGAGGCTGATTTAATACTAGCGCTATGTATTGCCACGTGAGCATCTGTGTAGCGGCGCTTAGAGCAACCACTAGTAGACGCTGTAAGCGGGTGTTGGGCGCTGTGACCTAGCTTAGCGGGCAGACAAGTGGCGCTGTACTATCCTGTCCAGCATTGATGAATTTGATGTGTGCAGGGCGCTGTAGAAGTGCTCTCCCTGATTCACTGCAGAGCCAATCGCGAACACTAGGTGGTGTCCCAAGTTCATAGCGCCCAAGACTACGCTACATCTAACAACAGGAGAACGCTGCATCGAACGATAGGTAGCGCCAGTTAAGTGTGTCCAGAACTCGGCGCTGAAGCCCGTACTCAAGAAAAAAACTACACACAACCAGCGTTGGCGCTCTAAAACTGGGCGCTCTAGCATCGAGCACCAGAAGCTATGTGATAAAAGACTGTTTCTCAGCACATAAACACCAGCACCAGAGCGAGAACACATGGAATGACATTGTTATAACACTGTGACAATGACACTTTAGTGCCAGATCTGCACATACAATTCTGCATAAAAATAAAAACAAAAAAAAAAAACTATAAAAGTGTTTAGTTGCCGGGCAGAAGAGGCCACACAATGATCGGAGGCAAACATTTTACAGTTTACTTGGCAACACGCTATTTATACACAACCAAATGAAACCCCATTGAAATGTATGGGAGAGCGCTACTGAGCGACAGGTACTACATGGCGCCCCTGAACCTAGAACGCCGGCCCTATATGCCGCCGCTAGTGATACATGTGACGCTACATGGCACTGTTAGAGGCGCTCACCAGATTGACTTTCTTAAATGTGGTTTCCCATAGAGCGTCCTGCATTCGTGCGACTAGGTAGCACTACCTGGCGATAGCCTTTCCCTAAATACCCCCCTTGGTGTACATTGCTAATAGCAGCCAATGGCGGGTAGTGAAATCTGCTTCCATAAAACAAACATTTGCTAACATAGGAAAAAAAAATACTAGGTCAGCTCAGCGCCTCAAACACATCCTTTTGGCCCCCCCAAAAAATACACTTTCGAAAATTCCATTGAAAGTGAACTTACCCTTTAAACTTTGCTGTATGAAAGGAGGAAAAAGTTGTCATATTACTAGTAAATAGTGAAAGTTTTATCGTGCTCTAATTTCCTCTCTTTACTGGATGCAATATTTTAAATATTTTGAAATAAAGTAGAGACCAGTTTTTTTTTTCATAAGCTTATTTAAAGTGGACCAATCTTTGAGACTCCAGGGCAAGCATACTCCCTCAGGACATCCAGATTTGTGATGCCCCGCTGTGTAAAAGCCCCGAGGTCCCCCGGAAACGTACCTTCTTTCCCGGTCCAACAGCGCATGTGTGAACAGCGGCAGCATCCTCGCTATCCCTTTAGCAGGGGCGTGCCTACACCAAGCATTTGTGAATGGCCGACGCAGGCACACTCCCTGTTAAAAGGTCCGCTCGCCTTAGACAAGCTCTTGGAAGAAGGGGCGGGAGCGAAACCGAGCGTGCTGACTGGACGAGAGGCTGCACATACCAGGGAAGGGTGAGTAAGATCGGGGACCTGGGGGGTTTCACACAGTGGGGCTTCTACAATCCGGGTGCCCTGGGGGCAATAAAAAAAACTCAGGATAGTCAAAATTAAAGGATCATTATCGGGAAATTGTATATTGTTAAAAATACATATAAACATGTCGACTAATGAGAGGAGGGGTCACTTATATACCCAAACTGAATAAAACTCCCACCAAGCTTGTGGTTTATTCTTTCATGGTAGGAAAAAAATCCAAGGGTGACAGGTTTAGTCTATGAGGGGTGACAGAACCTGATTTCCTCTTCCATCCATTAAAATAAAAGAAACAATCCTGGCGGGATATTTCTTAATATAAGTGTCCTCTCCCCCAGCCATCCAGCATATTTATATGGAATTTTTTTTTATCATTGGACCATTTTTTCGTGATAGTGCTCCTTTAAGGCAAGTTTACTGAATCAAGACCAATGTCTGTATACGTTTTGGGGAGGGGGATTTATGTGCATTTCTCATTGCTAAATGTGGCTCCTAAAGTAAGAAAGATATGAGGCTGCTATAGATGATAGCAGAGTGAGGGAATTCAACGTCTCATTTTTAAAATGTGTCTTTGAACTGGATAATGGTTCAGTGGTCATATTCTGATTTTTATTGCAGGTCTTTAGAGCAATTATATGTATTCAATGACTCTCCAAACTGAACACGAAAATCATTTTATTGGTAGGTACTGGCTGTGGCCATTAAAACTCCCTTTTTGGGTTTGCCAATTGCTTTTAACTATTAACATGAAAATATTTCAGCTCTAATGTTCTCCACTTTTTCCAAAAAAAGCTGTTTAGCCAAATGTAGTCTTAGCTCCAGTATTACTATGGGCTGCACATTCTGCTTTTATCATTTTCTGGCACCGTCATGCCAGAGCCTCATATGTTTACATATTTCAGGAGCCGGCTTCACAGACTGTTCTTTAAATTGAGGTCAAAGAAAATTTCTAGCAAGAATTATCAGAAAGTGATGCTTGAAAAACAGTAGTTGTATGTACAGCTGGGAGACATTTTCCTCTGCGTATACCACCGGCGGGATATACCATGCCGCCACATATGCCACCGATTAGCGGGTGCTTAAGAAAGAACAGCTCTGTCCATGCAAGAGAAAATCTATCCTTCTATACAAAACCGCAATAGCCTGAAACTGGAATCTTTACTGCTCACCTAAGAAATGATAAATAGCTCCGCAAGCAAAGCTTTCTATGAAGCGTCGGTTGGTTAATTTATTAGCAGTTATTTATCATTATCATTATTTATTATCAGTATGATAACTGTTTGAGATTGCCATTTTGGGTTTTTTTTGTCACTAATCGAAGTCTCTCTTCAATAATAAGACCTCTTATGAAAAAATAGATTTTGTTTTAATTTCTGTTTTTACAGAGTCTAAATCAATTAATGCCTATAAAAAATAAAAGTATACGAAAACAAAATATTAGTATATTTTTTTGTATCAGTTTGAGGCACAAAGAAAATGATTACCAGTGCTTGTATAAAAAAAGGCAATAAGTCTACGTTTTACCAGAGAATATATGTCCCAATAATACCCTTTATTCTAAATTCTTATCAACATAATAACTGTTTATATTTAAAGCACCTTCCTAACTAGCGCACAATGCATGCACTCGCCAATCACATGATTACAATGCATTCTGCTTTTTCTATGTAGATGTGAGTGGAAGGAAAAGCTAAATGGAATGCATGCTCCTGGCCAAGCCCCAGCTCCTCCACATACCCGCGCCATCCATTCAGAATTGCGTGGTGTGAGTATGCACTTGCAGGAAAAGTATGCAGCCACAGTCCACGCATGTGTCATGGGAACACCAATGCGGAATAATGGGCAATCCCCAGGGAAATACAAAGAGGAAGAATAAAAGACTCTAGGCCAGTGGTTGCTCCTCTTTAGAGTGGACTATGAAACTCCAGGGCAGGCTTACCCCCCCGGGGCATCCCAAACTGGGATGCCCCGCTGTGTGAACCCCCCCCCCCCCCCCCCAGGATGCCTGGTATTCTCACCTTTCTCCGAGCTGACGGCACATGCGCGGAGATAGTGACAGCTTCACTTATCTCCGTTCCCAGCTGTGTGCTGCCGCAACTGAATGGATGTACATAGCCAAAGGGAGGAAATGATGCCGCGTGCCGCTCATAAGTGTGGCTGTGATTCCATTCAGCTTCTCTAGCCGTACATTAATATGCACGGCGGGAGAACCTGATTGGACAAGCAGCTGTGCCTTCATCGTGGGCTCGAGGAGAGCTGATTGAGCTGGGCGTTCTGGGGGGTTTCATACAGCGGGGCACCCCAAACCAGGGGAAAGGACCAAAACCTCAGTGAAAATCCATGGGTTTTGGTCCACTTTAAGCCAGGGAGTAGACCTTGGGGCTGAAACTGACCTGACATGCATGCACTTAGGATGCAATAAGAGCTTACCCATCAGCTGCTTCTCCATTCACTGTGACCGAGGGGGTGTGCCGGGCATGGCATGCTCCCTCTGTATAAGGCAGTGGGGATGTGGGAGAACATTGCAGAGCCTGAACATTGAAACAGGTACATTTTAGAGAACTCAACACTGCGCAAGCTGCAAGTGACAGGCATTGAGTATAATTTTGATGTGCACAGACAGGGCCTGTGGACCAAAAACCTACCCTGGCAGCTTATAGCTGACTGTGACGAGTCACCGCCATACAACCACCCTGCACCTCAGTGTTTGCTATTGCTGCTCAGGAGGAACAGCTTTAGTTAGTGACGATAACCAATCTTGTTGATTGACTGGTAAGGGGTGGCCTCAGAGAATAAACAGGCATCTCTCTCAGTCTCTAGAAATAAGTCCTGGCGGTACCAGACAATGTATTATTTAATGCAAATGTATGTACATCACTGCTCACAAATTTGGCAGAGAGTAACATATTTGATCCCACTTAGAAGTGTGGGGTGCTGCCTTAAGGAGACCCAAGAGAATTTCAGGAGGGCCTGCACTGCTTTTGGGAACAGTTGGCTTACTGCTTCCTATACCCTCCACTCAATTTCTGTCCCCCTAGTCTCCCTAGAGCCCCCATGTACCCCACAGAACCTCCCCAAACCAGAAACCCCAGCTCATATATCCTGCCCCCCAGTTTGATAGCCTTGGCATTAAGTCTGTGGGGGCTTGCCCACACCTGCCACATTATCTGCTCCATGATATAAAAGCTTTAGTACCATCAGTTTAACCAAATGCACCTCCGATGACTTGTACCTGCAATGCTAGGCACACACCAATTGCAGGAGTGTCATGCCTGGCCATAGGATGGTTGGGTTCCTGGATAAATGCAGGCCTGCAATTCCAATAGCATATGTTTTATATCTGAGGCACCTCTGTGTGCCTTGGACATTACTGGCCTGGGCAGTACTGGGTGTTAGAAGGGGATTGAATGAATTACAGCACATAATCTGGGTAAGGTGCCAAGCCAGTCAGCCCCAAAGCAGTGCTGCCTGCTGTGAATTCTCCCTGAGCTCCCTATGGCCAGTCAATCCCTGCCCTACAGACATAAAAAAAAATCCTCAGCATAATCACAGTATAAAGGTCAGACTAATGTCAGACTAGAAATGTTTGTTTTTTTTTGTTTCTCTACATCTACTTCTACAACTATGCTTGGAAGTAGCCACCCTGGAATATTGTTCTCTGGTCAGTTGCCATTGACTTTCAGGCCCAGCATTAGGTTAGAAGGACCTAGACTCTAGAAGGACGCCCCCCTGACGGCAAAACAAACCCTGGTCCCCTCCAAGTGCACCTATGTGGCCACCAACCTGCATCTAAACTAGCACCATAGCACCATATAGTTTGCTGTGCTCTGGTTGAAGCTGCGATGGTGCTTTAGATCCCATAGAGCACAATGGGCAGAACTGCATTAAAGTGTTTTATGATTATATTTAATATTACACACATTTATTTGTACAGAACTTGCATTGTAACATGTCAATAATAAAACAAATGTGTTAATTGGACAACTAAAACGCAGACTAAAGGCATTCTAAAGTTTGTCCCCAGCAGTGATATAATTATGAAATTATGTGTAATGATGAAACTCTGACCAGCGGCAGAAAAATACAACGCCAATCTTTTCAGCATTCCAAAAAATTAATAAATACAATGTTGGGCTGAACAAAGTGGCACTCACTGGCGCTGTTATAATCGCCAGTCAGGTCCAACAAGCGCACAGGCCGGCCAATACCTAATTGTAACAAAAATCAAAGCTGATTAGTTAATATCGGGTGCTGTGACTTTCAGTGCCATTTTGTCAAAATAGCAGCACCAAAAAAGAAAGAGATGCCGGTGCTCCAAAACTGGAGCTATGCCAGAAAAATGGCGCTAAGCAGTGCACTTCTTAAAAAAGGCCCATCATTTTCGCCATTACGCATTTGAAGCACCTTGTGTCACCCCAGTCGACAAGGAACCCAACACAGCTTTCATGCATGTTTTATAACAGCCAAATGCAGGGACACCAGAGGATTTATTATCTCACAGACATTGCAGTGCAGTGTTTTGGGATGTCTAACAAAATTCCATTTTTATATGTTTTTGTCCTCTATTTAAAGTGGCCCAAACCCACCCTGGAGTCTATTCCTCCCCCCCAGGCACCGCAATCAGGGGTGCCCCGCTGTGTGAAACCCCCCCAGGTACCCCGAAAACCTTTCTACCAGGTCCAACGGCGCATGCGTGAGCAGTGGCTGCATCCTCGCTAACCCTTTAGCAGCAGCTCACGCCAGGCATTTGTGAATAGCCAACACGGGCACACTCCCTGTTAGAGGGTAGCAGGGGATGCAGCCACCAGCGCACTCTTGCATTAGACAAGCTCCTGGACGAAAGGACTTGAGCGGATCTGAGCACGCTGATTGGATGAGCGGGCGCATAAGTTTGCTCGGGCGACATGGGGGGTTTCACACGGCAGAGCACCCCCAATCGGGGTGCCCCGGGGGCAAGGACCAAAGACCAGGATAGTCAAAATCCTGGGTTTTGGTCCACTTTAACGAAATAATTCACTTTTCAGTAAATGGAGCCTTAAAATGGACCTACTCTCTGATTTAAAGCATGTGCCCCCACCCCACCCGCAAACTACTGAAAGGTCCTCTCATGTGCTGGGCCTCTAGTTACTGAGCCACAATGCAGGATGTAGGTCTGCTTTCAGCTGGTAATTTAAGGAAGGATTACTCCAAAGGGCTCTCCAGGATTATTCATCTCTGCTGATAACAGAACAACAGGTAGGACGTTGGCAGCTGTACAAGTTGTGTTCCTTTGAGACATTTGCTTGTCTACAAAGCATCAGTTTAGGCTTTTGCTACTTTTATTTCACAAAATGCTCTCCGTTTGCCAGAACGTTCTTATCACCATTTTTTTGCCACTAGGCTGTTCATAAGCTGTGCAGGTGAAATGCTACAGAGACCCCTACATAATCCCCTCGATTCAAAGAGCAAAAGTTAAGTGATTTCGTATCGAGAATCGTAAGTTTGGGTGGGTGTTTGTCATTTTTTCTTGTTTTTTTGGCCATTTCGTATTCGCACGATCGTTCGCGCATAGACGTATATGAACATACGCATTTCGTACGAGAATCGTATAATTTGCGTTAGTTCGTGTGTTTTTCCCGTCCAAATCGTATTATTTGCGTCCGATCCTATTTTTTACGTCCTTCACATGGGCTTGCGCCCAATTCAGAGAGGTGATTGCTAATTGTTTTGAAGCCCATTAAAGAGCTGCTTTACGAAATGTTTGCCGGCAGCTATTTGGCCTCGGGAGTAGGATGGAGCGGAGCGAGTTTGTGGCACATCAAGGGCTTATGCTTTTTGGCATTGAGTTGATCGAGATGTCTGAGAGCAGATTGCCCCTGCGTCGTCGCATGAACATCGATAGCATGAATGATGTTGAGCTGTTCGAGCTGACCAGGCTTAATCGCGCTTCCCTCCATAAATTATATAGTGAGCTGCGGCCATGGTTAGCCCGCACCACAAGGAAGGGGCATGCAATTTCAGGTATGACCAAGATGCTTGGCTGCCTGCAATTTTTGGCGAACGGCTCGTTCCAGAGGCTGGGTGCCCTCTCTGTGGGGATGTCACAGCCTACGCTGAGCCGCGCACTGTCTAAATTTTTGGAAGGCATGGCTGCCATAACTCAAAAATATATTTATTTTCCTGATGATATGGCAGCCAGAAACGCCATTAAGCTTGGGTTTTATAATGTGGCCGACATGCCCAACGTTATTGGTGCAATTGACTGCACACATGTGGCACTCGTACCTAGGGCAGCCGACGAGTATATATATAGGTATTGAGATTGGTTATTATGTTGCCCAACGTGTCATGTAACCTGTTTTCCTTTGCGGCAGCATATTTGTTTATCCCTCATTTGTGTAGCTGCTTTATCTCGGCTTTTCATTAGTCTTTCCCAATAGAGTGCAGACATGTTTTGTGGTTAATTTATTAGTTTGGGTCAAATATCAATTACCCTTTTTGTATGTTTTTTCCTTAAGGAATCGTAAAATGGGACACTCACTTAATGTCCAGGCCGTGGTTGGTCCGGATATGCGGTTTATGAGTGTCCTTGCCGGCTACCCCGGATCGTCCCACGACTCCTATATCCTCCGGCGATCTGGGTTGTTTCGGAGATTTGAGGCAGGTGAATTTTCGGGGGCATGGCTGCTTGGTAAGTGTGTCCTATTTGTGTGTTATTAAATGTGGCATTAATCTTGTATTTGTTGATATGTTTTTTAAGGATAAATTTACAGAAGCGTACAACTGCCTTTTTCTTGGCTCATATATTAGGAACTTACCCAAAAAATCCTTGTCTCGCTGTGGCCTTCAGAATGTTTTCCCTTTAGTTAGGATGTCTGTAAGTTCCTTGTGCCTAAATATATTGGTTTGGAGTTTATACCCAAGGATCTTTGACCTTTGGCTCCTTTGGGACTATTGGTCTTTAAATGTCAAAGTGGACTTAAACTGCATACATTGTATTTTCCAGTGAAATGTGGATAGGGATCTTTGACCTTTGGCTCCTTTGGGACTATTGGTCTTTAAATGTCAAAGTGGACTTAAACTGCATACATTGTAGTTTCCAGAGAAATGTGGATAGGCCCTCCGCAGCATCCTAATTGTAACATGTCTGAAAACTACAAATATATGTAAAATACAAATACCCTTGGCCGTGCAGATGTTTGTTAATTAATTGGTATATAGAAGTGCCATTTTTATTTAGGTGATACCTTAGTGCAATTTTTGTGGGCCCTAATGTGCCCTGTTTTTTTTTGGGAACACTTTACCTTACATCATTAGGATATCTGTGAAATTTTGGGTGTTGGTTGTGTTGCCTTTTTAATTTTGATTACATTTAATTCTCTGTTTAAGGTGATTCCGGGTACCCACTTCTACCCTGGCTCATGACGCCTGTGCTGCGGCCCCAGGATGCCTCTCAGGAAGCGTATAACCGTGCGCATCGCAAGACCCGGGCTGTTGTGGAGAGGGCCTTTGGTCTGCTGAAGACACGTTTTCGTTGCCTTGACCATACTGGGGGGGCCCTGCAATATGATCCCAAGAAAGTGATCGACATTATAATGGCATGTGCTGTTTTGCACAATTTTGCCATCATGGAACGTGTCCCACGTTATGTGGACAGCCTGCCCTCTTCAGCCGTCGAGGATGAAGCCGAGAATTTTGAGGGGCCCCCCAGTGAGTCTGGCCAATCTGTTCGAGCCAACCTGATCAGCCAGCATTTTAGTTAACTTTTTTCCCTGTCTCACCATTCTGTATGTCTGTGTTATCCTTTTTGAAACATATGTTGTTTTGCCGTAATGTGGCATTACCTCTAAGTAAAACATTTAGACCTTAATTGTTGCCTAATGTATTTCATGTAGTTTCCTTAGCTTTCGCTTTGCATTGTTACACCTCTTCAAACCAAAATTATCTGGTTTAGGCCAAGCTGTTAAAAATGTCTTCCCACTAAAAACGCCACAAGTATTGGAAGTGAAATTTTTGTTTTACTTTGAAAATGAAAAATTATAGTGGTTAACAGAAATCAGGCCACATACATCTGTGGTAACAAATGGATAACATTAAAAAAAAAACATCGAGCACATCTACACCTGGAAGTGAGTGGCACAACCAAACAAGGACACCCAGTCCAAAGGCCAGCCTAGTCCAGTCATTAATATTGCCTGTGCCCAGGGATATTTGGGCATGGCCATAATGTCACACAAACATGTCTGCAAACAGGAGGAGCACCAACCAAATACATAGGTAAAGCCATAAGTGGCCAGATAAACTCCACATAGACCTATGGCATTGGCTAGTGGCCTTAAGCATTACTCTAAGGAGCTATATGGGAGCAAATACAAAACACAACCTGCCAGAGCAACACAAAATGGATTGTTTGAAACCTCAAAGGACAAGTAAATACAGTGGGGGTTAAGAGAAAAGATGTCCCACACACCCATGGCTTAATAGGGTGGCTGCCCATAATACCCAGGTGGAGGTCCAGGTGGAGGTCCATGGGAATGGGACCTAGCCTGGGCCATGGCAGCATTGTGAATTTGAAACTGCTCCACAATGTTTCTCTGCATATTGGTCATCTCAGCCATGGCTGACTGGATGCCATTACTTGCATTGGCCACGTTGCTGTTGAGGGTACGCAACTCCGCGAGGATGCCCTGTAGACTGGTATGGATGTTCACCATGTCGGCATGCCTTTGCTCACGCTCTGTAACGAGCTGGGCGTCATAAGAGTCCCTTTGTTGGGTCCATAATTGAAGCAGGGCACTCTGCCTCCCCTGGGAAATTGTGGGGCGGCGTAATGGCGTCCGCCGCACAATTACCCTGGCTCTTGGGCGTGCCCTGCCGCGTGGTGTCGTACCCTCAACAGCAACCGGCCTGCTTTGCAAATCCTCAGCAGCAGAGTGAACACTGGGGACTGTAGTGTCAGTCTCCCCATGTGCAAGCACAATGGATGGAGATTCACTCTGCTGCTGAGGATTGGCCAGAGAAACATTATGGAGCAGTTCCAAATTGGGACCCAGGGGGAGTTCATCCGACGTGCCCTGTACGGAGACATCATCATCTTCCTCCATGTCCTGGATCTCTTCCATGAGTGTGCGGGTCTGTAGGGACATATCAAAAAAAAAAAGGCTAAGTTTGCGTCCCAATTTTGGATTTCAACAGTTTAACACATTCTTAAGCACTTGTTAGTATTTATGCTACTAAATTAACTTACCGAAAATCTCTGATCTGGGCTCCGATGCTGTACGGACCTGGTAGGCATAACCAAACTGGGGGGTGAGTTTACCCTTGCTGAGGGATCATGCTGGGCTGAAGAAGAGAAAAAAATACCACGTAAACACACACACATAACCTTTTTTTTGATAGGTAATCAAATATAGCTCTATTTGTAATATTATTCAACTCTAGAGCAATGGTGACCTTTGTTCAAACCCACGCAAGTTTACATAGGTGCAATGGCTCGGACAAACTGCTAAGTGACCTCAGTTCTAAGTCATGAAGTGTACCCAGTCAGCATCCAACTTTCAAGGCACATTTTTGGATTTAGCCTACCATTCGCTAGGTCCGGGGTACTCAAACAATTGTTTGAAACGCCCATTTAAAGGTATGTGGTGAGAGGTGAATGTCTGGCCATGGTGCTGACGCAGGGGGTGTCTAGTTAAAAATAAAGACACTGGTGGAGGGGCTGGAGATTTCTAAGTGCCAACTAATAAAGGCTGCTTGCCCTTGCTGGGCTGGATGGGCCAGAGCTGAGGGGACAGGGATTGGATGGCTAAAGGGGGGAGTTAACGTATTGATGGTGATGGGATGGATGGAGCCAATCTGTTACAAATGTATGGGGCTTATGTGGGGGGGGGCATGGGGGGACTGTGGCACATGGGCCAGAGCAGGGGCAGCGGGACACGATTGTGGCCAGTGAAAATTTAAATAAGTTACTGTGTACCTTGCAATGCCACTTCCTGGGCAGTACTTCATATTGCAATGCTATGTTTCACGGAGCCATGACATTGGGCAGGAGACCAACCACTACATGGCCGATCAAGGGGGCAGCTCTGAGCACGTCAACACAGAAGTAACTGAGTGCAGGGCTGTCTGGGCAGGGGTCCTTGAATGTGGTGGCAAGGTCCGCATTGGGACCCCGGGCCGCCAGTTGAGTCTCGCTGCTCTTGGTCACATATGTTTGTGGGTGGCTAATTAAATTGTTAACTCAAACACAACTCACACAAGCAAAAGGCAACCCATACATAATGATGTGTGTTTTGTGATTGATTCAAAATATCTCACTTATCTTGCGAAACTTCATGACTTTAACAATACAATTGGACATTTGAACTTTGCCATAATGGCTGTGGGCCTAAATGTGTGATTCCCAGGGCCAAAAAGAGGACACAAACAGCCACAGTAGTGCGAGGCCAAGCAAGGCAAACCATAGGGGCATCCCGTTAGCTTGTTACTAGTGAACTGTAGATTATTTAGCAAACAGGCAAACATGCAGATTTAAGAGTACTCACCGTGGGTACGGGTCGGTGAGTCTGTGTCCCTTAGACCAGCATGTCCACCGACCGCGACCGGATGGAGAAGTCCAAGCACAATCTCCTCAGCAGGGGTAAACTCCAATTTAGATGGAAAGCCACCGCCAGTTTTCATGCTGAAAAGAGAAAATCGTTTGGTACTCAGAAAAGGTGCATACAGTACATCCAAAACATTAGATTTAGCGTAAACATTTAGTTACCTGTAATTATGCCTTTTAATTTCTTTTTGCCGTACAGCATACTTCAGATCAGAGATTTTCTTCTGAATTTGGGACACATCTTTCCTCTCTTCCCCCACTGCATTTACTTGTCGGAGGATGGTTTCAAACAATTCCATCTTGCGCTGCTTGGTGGTGTGTTTGGATTTGCTCCCATATAGCTCGTCATAGTATAATGTAAGGCCACTAGCCAATGCCATATTTTGGTCATGGGAGAATCTCCCACTCAACTGGCCGCGGCGCAATGTGCGGCCAGATGGTTGGCTTGGCTGCTCCTCCATGTGTGCAGACACATGTGGTGACATTATGGCCTGGGGCTGGGTAGGGGAATGGCCGGATTGGTGGCTTCCCAATGACTGGACTGGACTGGCCAAGGGACTGGGTGTTCTTGCGTGGCTGGCCACCGAACTTCCAGGTGTAGATGTGGTCATGGGGGCAATTCGGGGCCCTCTTGGGGGGCTAGGTTCCCGGCTGGTGCCAGGTCGGGGGCTCTGTTCCCGGCTGGTGCCAGGTCGGGGGCTTCTGGCCCTGGATTGGGTTCTTCTGGGCCTGTAGGGGCTTCTGGCCCTGGATTGGGTTCGTCTGGGCCTGTCGGGGCTTCTGGCCCTGGATTGGGATCTGCGGGCCCTGTCGGGGCTTCTGGCCCTGGTTTGGGATCTGCGGGCCCTGTAGGGGCTTCTGGCCCTGGATTGGGTTCTTCTGGGCCTGTCGGGGCTTCTGGCCCTGGATTGGGATCTGCGGGCCCTGTCGGGGCTTCTGGCCCTGGTTTGGGATCTGCGGGCCCTGTAGGGGCTTCTGGCCCTGGATTGGGTTCTTCTGGGCCTGTCGGGGCTTCTGGCCCTGGATTGGGATCTGCGGGCCCTGTAGGGGCTTCTGGCCCTGGATTGGGTTCTTCTGGGCCTGTCGGGGCTTCTGGCCCTGGATTGGGATCTGCGGGCCCTGTAGGGGCTTCTGGCCCTGGTTTGGGATCTGCGGCCTCTGGATGGGCTTCGGGGCCTGGATGGGGTTCGGGCCCTGGATGGGGTTCGGGCCCTGTCTGGGCTTCGTGCCCTGGATTGTGTTCTTCGCCCTCTGGCTGTGCTTCGGGCCCTGGATGGGGTTCGGGCCCTGCTGCGGGGCATGGGTTTCCGAACTGCCCTACTTGAAGGCATGGCCGGTGTGGGCTCACTGGTGCTGCCTGTTCTGGGGGCAGAGGTGGTGGGTGCTGCAGTTGCCAGCTTTTTGGCTGCAGGAGGGGCACGAGGCTTGGGGCCCCTTTTTTGGGTACCTGAGGGTCCAGGGTCCCTTGGTGGGGCCGAGGTGGGAGTCTTGGATCTCAGTTTTCGGCCAGCTTGCTGGGACCTTGTGGTGGGGCCCTCCGCGGTCTTGCTTGCCTGGGGTCGCTTGCTCATCGCCTTTTTTGGTGCCATCGTACACAAATGCTCAAAGAGAATGAGCTTGGGGGGAAGGGACCTTTAAATAATGAGCCCAGCGTGTGACGCCTATGCGCACGACTACGCGCTCGTACGAACGTACGTTCGAGCGGAACCAGGAAACCGCTGGGGTTTCACTTATCTGCTGCCTGGAAGAAGACTAAAGATGGCGCCCACTATCTTCACCCGTCAACAGGAAGAGATCCTCATGCTGGTAAGTGGCTGCCTGTGCATTTTAATAGAATAGTCAATGATGGCCTAAATGTAAATGATGCGTTGGGAACTAGTTTGGGGTCTCTTAATGTTTAATCACTGGCTCCTCACACTTCATCCTCAAGGGCCGAGCCTGGCCACGTTTTCACCTGTCTATGCTGATGTCCTAATTCGGCCAATTGCTCCGGCTTAGCAACAGTTAATTAACCTGTGGAGTAGCGGGGCGAGCTGTCAAACCTGGCCTGTCTCGGACCTTGATGCGGATGTTTGAGGAACACTGTTTTCCTAAGCCATAAAAACACAACGGGAAGCCACACACGTGGTCCAAAAGCCTAAGCATTAGGCTACATCTTGGATGTTTAAACCATCCTAACATGCCATAGATGCAGGTGGCCTGATTCTTGATGTTGGCTATTATCTGTATGTACATGGTGTGTGATACATATAACATAAGACCAGACTGTCAATCACAGTCAACGTCCTCTTTAAGGCACTCCCCAAAAATGGCGGACAATCGAAATGTGTGTGTTAATGACATTAAATTCTCAACTTGTGATGCAACACATATGGGTCTGTGTGTAAAAGTAAAAGCTCTGTGTCCATTATGTTTTTCAGATCATGCTTCAGCGCCGGTATGACTTCGCGCCCAATGTGTGCGAGAAAAGGGACATCGCCCGGGAGATCATCGCCGAGATCCACCGTGTGACCAGCACCACCTTCACTCACACCCAGATAATGCAGCATTGGTCGGACCTGAAGCGTCTGCACATGCCCCGGGTGCGGAGGTTTTTTGGGATCCATTTCCCAAGTAAGTACAAAGCAATTGCATGGTATATGTTCCAAATGTCTAAGTTATGCCTTTATTTATAATGACTTTTCTTTGGTAGTGTTGGAAATGGATTTCAGAATTCGCCGCACCCGGAGACGTACAGGCCGACCAGTGCTGCATGACTCTGCATCTGTGAGTGAAGGTGGTGGATCTCCCGGGCGACGGACCTACCCCTCCTCTGTGGCCTCCTCAGACCAGCCCCTGGACCTTACCACAGAGGAGGGGCCAAGGCGCGTGGGCGTGGAGTCATACCTGGCCACGCATGGGGAAGGCTCTGGTATGTCACTCTTCATGTATAGGCACAAAGATATACATGGCAGGCCAAAAACTAAGTTATCCTTTATTATGTATTTGTAGAAGCTTCAGGAGCGGGTGAGATAGTGGAGGAGGAGGCAGCAGAGATGCTTGAAGTCGATCCTGGCGAAGGTGAGTGATGTCAGCCAGACTGGGAGCCAGATATGTTGGGGATAGTGACTCTCTACAAGTACTAACCAAATGTCACATGTTTCTCCAGGGACTTCTTCACAGCAGAGCCAGGACCAAGGGCAGCCTGTTGGCCCCAACCAGCCATCTGTCGGCCACCAACTCCGTAAGTCTCCATGCCATTATTCATATTAATGTTTGGTTAGCTAATAACACACACATAACTAAAGGCGTAGCCAATGTGTAGTTCACACTTTCATGTGGGCACTTCGTTAGCTTAAAGAGGACCCTAACTTGTATTAAGAACCTAAGAATTAGCCATCACACTGTACCTACAGATTAGAAACATGGAAAAACACCCTTCAGCCATCTAATGCATGTTATTAGACTGAACAAAACCAATATTGCGGAATATGGAATGCGCAATATTTACAGGCAGCATGGGATACAGATTGAAAAAAGGAAGGTGCTGCCATGCATTGTGGGACTGATGACCTTTCCCTCAACCCAGCTATGCTCGGGATTCCCAACGCACCACTGTAACCTACTCCCCTGTACTTTATCCAACTCTCCACTCCTCATTAAGTGTTATGCTTCAGAGTCCAGATGGCGGCGCTGTAATCCCAAACAAACCCAAATTTACTTTGAGCTGGTGCTGAATCATTTGGGAATAGTTATTGGTTTTCATTAAATAATGTTGAAGGTCCGGTTTAAGGAGTTTAAAGACTTACCTGTGGGAAATGCATTAACTGGATCCCTTGGAAGAATGACATATGTCATGCATTTACATGTATTTGATTAACCCCAAATCTATTTCCAGCATACAAACCGGTCTGGGACTCCTATTTATGTTTATTTCTCTATTGCTTACAGGGATTATCCCAAAAACCGTGCATGAAAAAAAAAAAAGAATCAAGGAGTTGGTGGCCGAGCTGCTGGCCATACAGGCGACGTTGGGGCCAACAGATGAAGAAGAGGAGGATGATTAGTGCCCTTGGTCCTGGCTACTTTTGTTAACTCGTTTAACATTGTTTTATGTATTTCCAAATTTTTAATGTTTTTAAAAAACAAAAAACATTTTACTATGTTTGCCCAAAAAAAAAAAAAATTTTACAAGGTTTTTAAAAAAAAAAAAAAAAAAATGTTACTATGTTTGGAAAAAAAACCAAAAAAATTTTACTATGTTTTGAAAACCAAAAAAAAAATTTAACAAGGTTTTTAAAAAAAAAAAAAAAAAATTTTACTATGTTTGGAACAAAAACCAAAAAAATTTTACTATGTTTTGAAAACCAAAAAAAAAATTTAACAAGGTTTTTAAAAAATAAAAATAAAATGTTACTATGTTTTGAAAAACAAAAAAAAAAATTTTACTATGTTTTGAAAAAAACCAAAAAAAAAAATTTTACTATGTTTGGACCAAAAAAAAAAATTTACTATGTTGGAAAATAGCCAAAAAAAAAAAAAAAACAAAATAATTTAAATAAATTATATTTGAAGCCTTCATAAATGTGTCTTTTATAATATGCGCACCCAAAAACAATTACACAAAACAGAAAAAACACGCTTATAAACATATCGACATATGTACATTATGTGGTTTGGGTAAGTTTTAGGGTCGTCAACATGAAGAAGGATGCAGGCGCTAAGGGGTTTAGGTAAGTTTGATGGACCGAGAAATGAAGAAGGATGCAAGCGCTAAGGGGTTTAGGTAAGTTTGAGGGACCGAGAAATGAAGAAGGATGCAAGCGCTAAGGGGTTTAGGTAAGTTTTAGAGACCGAGAAATGAAGTTGGATGCAAGCGCTAAGAGGTTTAGGTAAGTTTGATGGACCGATAAATGAAGTTGGATGCAGCCGCTAAGGGGTTTAGGTAAGTTTTATGGGCCGATAAATGAAGTTGGATGCAGGCGCTAAGGGGTTTAGGTAAGTTTTATGGACCGATAAATGAAGTTGGATGCAGCCGCTAAGGGGTTTAGGTAAGTTTGAGGGACCGATAAATGAAGTTGGATGCAGCCGCTAAGGGGTTTAGGTCAGTTTTATGGGCCGATAAATGAAGTTGGATGCAGGCGCTAAGGGGTTTAGGTAAGTTTGAGGGACCGATAAATGAAGTTGGATGCAGCCGCTAAGGGGTTTAGGTAAGTTTGAGGGACCGATAAATGAAGTTGGATGCAGCCGCTAAGGGGTTTAGGTAAGTTTGAGGGACCGATAAATGAAGTTGGATGCAGCCGCTAAGGGGTTTAGGTAAGTTTGAGGGACCGATAAATGAAGTTGGATGCAGCCGCTAAGGGGTTTAGGTCAGTTTTATGGGCCGATAAATGAAGTTGGATGCAGGCGCTAAGGGGTTTAGGTAAGTTTGAGGGACCGATAAATGAAGTTGGATGCAGCCGCTAAGGGGTTTAGGTAAGTTTGAGGGACCGATAAATGAAGTTGGATGCAGCCGCTAAGGGGTTTAGGTAAGTTTGAGGGACCGATAAATGAAGTTGGATGCAGCCGCTAAGGGGTTTAGGTAAGTTTGAGGGACCGATAAATGAAGTTGGATGCAGCCGCTAAGGGGTTTAGGTAAGTTTGAGGGACCGATAAATGAAGTTGGATGCAGCCGCTAAGGGGTTTAGGTAAGTTTTATGGGCCGATAAATGAAGTTGGATGCAGCCGCTAAGGGGTTTAGGTAAGTTTTATGGGCCGATAAATGAAGTTGGATGCAGGCGCTAAGGGGTTTAGGTAAGTTTGAGGGACCGATAAATGAAGTTGGATGCAGCCGCTAAGGGGTTTAGGTAAGTTTGAGGGACCGATAAATGAAGTTGGATGCAGCCGCTAAGGGGTTTAGGTAAGTTTTATGGGCCGATAAATGAAGTTGGATGCAAGCGCTAAGAGGTTTAGGTAAGTTTCTGGTTGAGGGTGCGCATGCGCAAGATCTTATAAACATACGAACGCACGAATCTAAGAGGCCAAAAACCAATGAAAACCAGAGGCAAACGCAAGTAATTGGAAGAGGTGGACGATGGAAGCAGCCGAAAAAACAGGCTGCCGCCGCAACAGGTGAGCACATGAACGTGATTTTTACGATTGGCAACTGACTGAGGCAAGTTCGGGAGATATCATACGAACGGACGTATCTTTTAGGATAGAAACGTATTTGCTTATTGAATCACTCGCAAGTTCATACGAACGCACGAGCGGACGTGAAAAATAGGATGATCGTGAGCCAAATCCAAGCTGTTACATGTTTCTTTGAATCAACCCAAATGTCCAGCCATGAAGCAGGTAACCCCCTCCTCTCTGGATGGCTGAGCACTGAGTGATCAGGACAGCACGGTATTCCTCCTGGAAGATTTATATATGCACTGCAGCAAATCTGCTATAAGCAACCCCAGAAAGGAGACGTCCAATTCCCTGCTATGTATTTACCAGCCCCTAAACATGGGAGGAGCAGTCTCTTCATAGGCAGAGTGTCAAATGAAAGCATCTTGGCCTTACCTCCCAGGCAGATGACATTCTGATTTCTCAGAAGAGTAATTTCTTGCCTCTTTTTCTACAGCAGTTTTTTTGGTGTCTCTGTGTTACAAGTAGTCTGTGTGGAGGGGGGGGGGGAGGGGGGGGCTTTCCCTGCTGGTCTTTTATACTTTAATCACAGGAAGAGAAGGAGGTCTGCTCCTGCGAACTTACAGTCTAATGCGGATTTCCACAGAGCCATGGAGACGGTCGCTGCGATGAACAAGAATTTGTTGAAAAAAGTGTATCGCTCGTACTCTGACTGTCGGCATGTGGAATTAGAAATCGTCCCAAAAAAGGTTGTGATAGGCGGTGGGGGGACCTTGGTGACCTTTGTGACTTATGTGATCGAGTTACATACTATGCTATAGACTGGTGTGGTTATTTATTGGCATTTATTGTCAAGGGGGTCACCTTGAGGAATAGCAATATTGGAGGAGCCATTGCTGAACTGAAATTTGGCAAACCTAAAGTCTACCTAAAAGCCCCCTCAGGGAATCCTCCACAATGTATTGGATCACGGAATTTCCAGGTTCCAGCATTGCAGTTACACGGGTGCATGGTGCCGGCATGCACATCTGGCGAACCAGATAGGTTGCTGCCAATTACATGCAGGAAGGGGAAAGTATTTTAACCTGTTCCCAAGCTTTCTAGTATTAGACTGCAGGCATCCCAGATCAAGGTGCTTCCCCCTCAGGAGGAGCCAGATTACAATATGGGATGACATTAAACAGGACCTTTAGCATGATTTAATGAAAAGACCAAACCCTTAAAAAAACTATTCCCCAGCATCTAAAATTAATATATTTTAAGTTTTTAATGACTTTGCCCCACTGGGCTGCAACTCTGTTCAGGACTCTAGGATACGGGCGCCGTCATCTTGATTTAGAAACATCACATACTGAGGAGAGGAGAGGGGGACACTTCCTGTTTGCAGGCTGCCTGATGGTCCATGAGCCACCGTCTTGGATGTTTAAAGGCTCATAACATTCAGTGGCTACTGCATGTGTCATTTTACTGGCTTTAAATCCGCTTTAGGCTCGTGGGGTTTGCCTCTAGATGACCTTTAAGTTCCATCTTCTCCCAGGATAACCAGTGCCCATGTGATATGGGTGCAGTAACCATCAATATCATCTACACTAGAGAAAAAGCACAGAGCCCCACAGGCGGCTTTTTTAATAGGAACAGTGACCCCCATGGCAGGAAAGTTTGAGGGAATAGGCTTCGGATCCAATATCTATCAGATCCAAATGCAAAACAAATTCAATGATTTTCTAAGTTCCTGCACCTGATTGTGTTGAGGTGAAGACACTCTCCCCGAGTTTCCTGCTGGTCGGTCGGCTGTCCTATGGGCAGCTTAGTGGTAATGATCTTCTGACCTTCCCGCACCGCCATGACAACTGCAGCCCTGTGAGAATGAATGCCGGCAATTAGGACACAGTGATTGAAAAATGCCCCATGCTTACGCTGCCAAAATAAAGGTTGTCCTTTAACCTTTGAACTTTTGTCACATTAACATGTTCACCTGCGGTGAAGTTATTTCAAGATTTTTACCCTGCCGAGCTCATTCCGCAACACACTGCCTCAAGACAAGTGTTACTCGAGCTGCCGTCTCCGCACAACTAGTCCCAGCAGCCAACTGCCTAGCACTGCCGTGATGCTCTATACATACACTGACTACACTGGGGGGAGGCACTGCGGGGTCCCACAAGTCACATACCTGATTTGGAGGGGCTGTCCCTCTTTTGAGTCAATGTCCCCCTGTCCTTCATTGTTTCTATTTGAGGGATGACTAGATTCAAAAATGGGACGTGCACAGGTGTATATGTGTTCAAAAACAGACTTTAATCACACAGCGCCTGGCGCTCTATGCAACAGCGCCCAGCTATAGAGCGCCGGCGCTGTGTGTGTCCTTTTTTGATAAGTATGGTGTGGCGTGCCAAGAGTTGGTCGCACATGGGCTGGTGCAACGCTGTACTGGTGTTAGAGCGCCCAACCCATACATCACATTCATCAATTCCGGCCAGGTTACTACAGTGACTGAGGCGTCTGTTACAGTGACCGATACCCGCTTAGAGTGTCCGCTAGTAGACGCAGTAAGCGGGTATCGGTTAGTAGTGAATCAGCCTCCACGGCTAGAAGAGGTGTGTGCTGACATGTCCATCAGAATGTGCATACTGCGCAAGTATTCCTCATTTGTAGGGACTGTTCCTCTTTTAAGTCCATGGCCTTGATTCAATAAGGGTAGAAAAAAATTCTCATGGTAGTAAAAAAGCCTGAGAATGTCACTGTAGCTGAATCATCAGGTAGGAAGACAATGAAAGTCAATGGCACTTTTTACTACAGGGTGAAAAGGAGTAAAAAGTTCACTGCTTTTCTTAGGAGTAAAAAAGTACCATTGACTTTCATTGTCTTCCAAACTGGTGATTCGACAACACTTAAATTCTCAGGCTTTTTTCTAATAAAGTGATTTTTTCTACTCTTATTGAATCGAGCCCCATGTCTCCCGGTCCCTCGCTGTTCTCATTTGTCCCTTTTTGAGGTGTAACATGTAGATCTGCATCAATAAATGATTCGCCTATTCAGTGTTTCTATTGTTGTAACTAATATATTATGTCCTATCCATCCCTCAATGAGGGGGCTTAAAGTGGACTTGCTGAGGTAAATTTTAGAAACAAGATAGTGACTCATGCATTTGCAGGCCACCTGCAAACAGGAAGTGCTGCTCGGCTTCCTGTTACTGTGCATTGTCAGTTATGTCAGTTAAATCCAGGCAGCAGCATGGCTGAAATGCTGGGAGAAGAAGCTCCAAAATGGCCGCTACCTTTCTTTTTGCAGCTGTACCAGGCTATTGGTCTGGTTTAATTTAAAAATTGTCCCTCCAAACTAAAAGTTGAAAGGTATAGGAAGTGTTAATGTGTTTCTGTGAATATTTATTTACCTGCCATGGATTTCATCTTGATTCAGGATTGCCACCACAGTTTATTCACACTGGTGATTTTGGTGTAATCTTTCCCTCCCAAAAGGAAAATAAGGATTTAAGCCATATGGGTTACCACTGACCTGACCAGTTAAAATGACACAATAGAAAATAATAATAATAATTTGGCTGCACTGTATTATGTTTTATACATGTGTCCTCTGCATTTAGCCATCCGTGCAGTGAGAACACATACAAGTGACCACACCAGCAGTGCACACACATACCTGGAGTGGTGGGCCTCCCTAGCCATGGTGCTCGGGGAGTGGTTGGGGGTTAGTTGCCCTCAGTCATGCCCCAGTTGGGAATCAAACCTGCAACATTAACCACTAAGCTATGGCTGCCCCATTAACAGCAACCACCAGACAAGGGCTGGTTCCTCGTTTTGGGGCATCTCAATTTGGGTTTCACCATGTGTAAACTCCCCAGGATTACTGTGATATGTACCTTTCCGCCAATCTCACAATTGCGTGCAAAACTGCCGTCCCTCCAACTGATGCGTTCTTTCATGCCGGGCCTACATACATGAATGGCCACCGAGGGCACCCACAGCCAGAGGGAAGCAGTTGTGGAGTTCCCAGTTGCTCTCCCTCCGTTCAGCTTTTGATGCTGCTCATTGATATGCACGCCATAAAGAATCAGAATCAGTTTATTTTTGCGACATACATTACATATATGGGATTTTTCTTGAAGCCGATTGGAGGAGAGCATGCCCATGCAACATGGGATAGCCAGGGAGGTAAAAATATCTTGTGTTCCAGGGGGATTCCCTGCAGGAGATTGTTCCCCTTTAGGCTAGCCTTTAGATTTCTCTAAAAAGGTTGGTGAGTGATCAATGGCATGGGGAAGAGTTACAGAGGGAAGGCACACATTCCAAATACAAGCTCGAGAGGATGAATGTAGGGGAGGACGGATGTACTGATTAGAGATTACATCTAGCAATAGTGCTCCCGATTAATGCTCATGGGTGGTAACTAGGGTGATCCAGCAACATGCCCTCTACAGCTGAAGCCACAGAGGCTTTACAGTTGAATAGCAGTTAATGATCAGGCGCCTGCTTCACTGGTATCTGTACTGGCTGTAGTATTTGGTGGATAGGCATATTAGATTGTCAGCTCTTCTTCAGCACAAGGATTGGTGGTTCTATAGCTGTGCATTATATATATATATATATATATATATATAGTCATCTTCCTGTGCAGAGTAATATTCCGTACTGGTCCTGTTGTGTGACCAGATAAAAGCGCCTCTGCTCATAGCTGGGGCTGGGAAAGCGGGCACAGGATTCTCTCCTCCATTGTGCTCTTATTATTCTCTAAGTAAAAGATCTCAGAAAAGAGAGAAACATCTGCTCCTATACAAGCCTCCCAGCAGCAGCCGTGCACTGAGAACAGGATTTAAAGCTAACCTGTCATGCCACATACATAGGCTGCGGCTAACTGCCACTACTGGTCTGCCCCCGCACTAATGACATTTCCCAGGGGTATGTTTCCAATTATTATAGCCTGGTCATGGTAAGATGCCCGGCCTTGGTCTTGCCAGTGCTGGAGAGATTGCAGCATACCAGCAGGTCTTGCCAGTGCTGGAGAGTGCAGCATACCAGCAGGTCTTGCCAGTGCTGGAGAGATTGCAGCATACCAGCAGGTCTTGCCAGTGCTGGAGAGAGTGCAGCATACCAGCAGGTCTTGCCAGTGCTGGAGAGTGCAGCATACCAGCAGGTCTTGCCAGTGCTGGAGAGATTGCAGCATACCAGCAGGTCTTGCCAGTGCTGGAGAGAGTGCAGCATACCAGCAGGTCTTGCCAGTGCTGGAGAGAGCGCAGCATACCAGCAGGTCTTGCCAGTGCTGGAGAGAGCGCAGCATACCAGCAGGTCTTGCCAGTGCTGGAGAGATTGCAGCATACCAGCAGGTCTTGCCAGTGCTGGAGAGAGTGCAGCATACCAGCAGGTCTTGCCAGTGCTGGAGAGATTGCAGCATACCAGCAGGTCTTGCCAGTGCTGGAGAGATTGCAGCATACCAGCAGGTCTTGCCAGTGCTGGAGAGATTGCAGCATACCAGCAGGTCTTGCCAGTGCTGGAGAGATTGCAGCATACCAGCAGGTCTTGCCAGTGCTGGAGAGATTGCAGCATACCAGCAGGTCTTGCCAGTGCTGGAGAGATTGCAGCATACCAGCAGGTCTTGCCAGTGCTGGAGAGATTGCAGCATACCAGCAGGTCTTGCCAGTGCTGGAGAGATTGCAGCATACCAGCAGGTCTTGCCAGTGCTGGAGAGATTGCAGCATACCAGCAGGTCTTGCCAGTGCTGGAGAGATTGCAGCATACCAGCAGGTCTTGCCAGTGCTGGAGATTGCAGCATACCAGCAGGTCTTGCCAGTGCTGGAGAGATTGCAGCATACCAGCAGGTCTTGCCAGTGCTGGAGAGATTGCAGCATACCAGCAGGTCTTGCCAGTGCTGGAGAGTGCAGCATACCAGCAGGTCTTGCCAGTGCTGAAGAGAGTGCAGCATACCAGCAGGTCCTGCCAGTGCTGGAGAGATTGCAGCATACCAGCAGGTCCTGCCAGTGCTGGAGAGATTGCAGCATACCAGCAGTGCCAGTGCTGGAGAGATTGCAGCATACCAGCAGGTCCTGCCAGTGCTGGAGAGTGCAGCATACCAGCAGGTCTTGCCAGTGCTGGAGAGATTGCAGCATACCAGCAGGTCTTGCCAGTGCTGGAGAGATTGCAGCATACCAGCAGTGCCAGTGCTGGAGAGATTGCAGCATACCAGCAGGTCTTGCCAGTGCTGGAGAGATTGCAGCATACCAGCAGGTCTTGCCAGTGCTGGAGAGTGCAGCATACCAGCAGGTCTTGCCAGTGCTGGAGAGAGTGCAGCATACCAGCAGGTCTTGCCAGTGCTGGAGAGATTGCAGCATACCAGCAGGTCTTGCCAGTGCTGGAGAGATTGCAGCATACCAGCAGGTCTTGCCAGTGCTGGAGAGATTGCAGCATACCAGCAGGTCTTGCCAGTGCTGGAGAGATTGCAGCATACCAGCAGGTCCTGCCAGTGCTGGAGAGATTGCAGCATACCAGCAGGTCTTGCCAGTGCTGAAGAGAGTGCAGCATACCAGCAGGTCTTGCCAGTGCTGGAGAGAGTGCAGCATACCAGCAGGTCTTGCCAGTGCTGGAGAGAGTGCAGCATACCAGCAGGTCTTGCCAGTGCTGGAGAGATTGCAGCATACCAGCAGGTCTTGCCAGTGCTGGAGAGATTGCAGCATACCAGCAGGTCTTGCCAGTGCTGAAGAGATTGCAGCATACCAGCAGGTCTTGCCAGTGCTGGAGAGATTGCAGCATACCAGCAGGTCTTGCCAGTGCTGGAGAGAGTGCGGCATACCAGCAGGTCTTGCCAGTGCTGGAGAGATTGCAGCATACCAGCAGGTCTTGCCAGTGCTGGAGAGTGTGCAGCATACCAGCAGGTCTTGCCAGTGCTGGAGAGATTGCAGCATACCAGCAGGTCTTGCCAGTGCTGGAGAGAGTGCAGCATACCAGCAGGTCTTGCCAGTGCTGGAGAGATTGCAGCATACCAGCAGGTCTTGTCAGTGCTGGAGAGAGTGCAGCATACCAGCAGGTCTTGCCAGTGCTGGAGAGAGTGCAGCATACCAGCTGGTCCTGCCAGTGCTGGAGAGATTGCAGCATACCAGCAGGTCTTGCCAGTGCTGGAGAGAGTTCAGCATACCAGCAGGTCTTGCCAGTGCTGGAGAGATTGCAGGATACCAGCAGGTCTTGCCAGTGCTGGAGAGATTGCAGGATACCAGCAGTGCCAGTGCTGGAGAGATTGCAGCATACCAACAGGTCCTGCCAGTGCTGGAGAGATTGCAGCATACCAGCAGGTCTTGCCAGTGCTGGAGAGAGTGCAGCATACCAGCAGGTCTTGCCAGTGCTGGAGAGAGTGCAGCATACCAGCAGGTCTTGCCAGTGCTGGAGAGAGTGCAGCATACCAGCAGGTCCTGCCAGTGCTGGAGAGTGCAGCATACCAGCAGGTCTTGCCAATGCTGGAGAGATTGCAGCATACCAGCAGGTCTTGCCAGTGCTGGAGAGTGCAGCATACCAGCAGGTCCTGCCAGTGCTGGAGAGTGCAGCATACCAGCAGGTCCTGCCAGTGCTGGAGAGAGTGCAGCATACCAGCAGGTCTTGCCAGTGCTGGAGAGATTGCAGCATACCAGCAGGTCTTGCCAGTGCTGGAGAGAGTGCAGCATACCAGCAGGTCCTGCCAGTGCTGGAGAGAGTGCAGCATACCAGCAGGTCTTGCCAGTGCTGGAGAGATTGCAGCATACCAGCAGGTCTTGCCAGTGCTGGAGAGATTGCAGCATACCAGCAGGTCTTGCCAGTGCTGGAGAGATTGCAGCATACCAGCAGGTCTTGCCAGTGCTGGAGAGAGTGCAGCATACCAGCAGTGCCAGTGCTGGAGAGATTGCAGCATACCAGCAGATCTTGCCAGTGCTGGAGAGATTGCAGCATACCAGCAGGTCTTGCCAGTGCTGGAGAGAGTGCAGCATACCAGCAGGTCTTGCCAGTGCTGGAGAGATTGCAGCATACCAGCAGGTCTTGCCAGTGCTGGAGAGAGTGCAGCATACCAGCAGGTCTTCCCAGTGCTGGAGAGATTGCAGCATACCAGCAGGTCCTGCCAGTGCTGGAGAGATTGCAGCATACCAGCAGGTCCTGCCAGTGCTGGAGAGATTGCAGCATACCAGCAGGTCCTGCCAGTGCTGGAGAGTGCAGCATACCAGCAGGTCCTGCCAGTGCTGGAGAGATTGCAGCACACCAGCAGGTCTTGCCAGTGCTGGAGAGATTGCAGCATACCAGCAGGTCTTGCCAGTGCTGAAGAGAGTGCAGCATACCAGCAGGTCTTGCCAGTGCTGGAGAGATTGCAGCATACCAGCAGGTCTTGCCAGTGCTGGAGAGAGTGCGGCATACCAGCAGGTCTTGCCAGTGCTGGAGAGATTGCAGCATACCAGCAGGTCTTGCCAGTGCTGGAGAGATTGCAGCATACCAGCAGGTCTTGCCAGTGCTGGAGAGAGTGCGGCATACCAGCAGGTCTTGCCAGTGCTGGAGAGATTGCAGCATACCAGCAGGTCTTGCCAGTGCTGGAGAGAGTGCAGCATACCAGCAGGTCTTGCCAGTGCTGGAGAGTGCAGCATACCAGCAGGTCCTGCCAGTGCTGGAGAGTGCAGCATACCAGCAGGTCTTGCCAGTGCTGGAGAGAGTGCAGCATACCAGCAGGTCTTGCCAGTGCTGGAGAGATTGCAGCATACCAGCAGGTCCTGCCAGTGCTGGAGAGTGCAGCATACCAGCAGGTCCTGCCAGTGCTGGAGAGTGCAGCATACCAGCAGGTCTTGCCAATGCTGGAGAGATTGCAGCATACCAGCAGGTCCTGCCAGTGCTGGAGAGTGCAGCATACCAGCAGGTCCTGCCAGTGCTGGAGAGTGCAGCATACCAGCAGGTCTTGCCAATGCTGGAGAGATTGCAGCATACCAGCAGGTCCTGCCAGTGCTGGAGAGTGCAGCATACCAGCAGGTCTTGCCAGTGCTGGAGAGAGTGCAGCATACCAGCAGGTCTTGCCAGTGCTGGAGAGTGCAGCATACCAGCAGGTCTTGCCAGTGCTGAAGAGATTGCAGCATATCAGCAGGTCTTGCCAGTGCTGGAGAGTGCAGCATACCAGCAGGTCTTGCCAGTGCTGGAGAGAGTGCAGCATACCAGCAGGTCTTGCCAGTGCTGGAGAGAGTGCAGCATACCAGCAGGTCTTGCCAGTGCTGAAGAGATTGCAGCATACCAGCAGGTCTTGCCAGTGCTGAAGAGAGTTCAGCATACCAGCAGGTCTTGCCAGTGCTGGAGAGAGTGCGGCATACCAGCAGGTCTTGCCAGTGCTGGAGAGATTGCGGCATACCAGCAGGTCTTGCCAGTGCTGGAGATATTGCAGCATACCAGCAGGTCTTGCCAGTGCTGGAGAGATTGCAGCATACCAGCAGGTCTTGCCAGTGCTGGAGATATTGCAGCATACCAGCAGGTCCTGCCAGTGCTGGAGAGATTGCAGCATACCAGCAGGTCTTGCCAGTGCTGGAGAGATTGCAGCATACCAGCAGGTCCTGCCAGTGCTGGAGAGTGCAGCATACCAGCAGGTCTTGCCAGTGCTGGAGAGATTGCAGCATACCAGCAGGTCTTGCCAGTGCTGGAGAGATTGCAGCATACCAGCAGGTCTTGCCAGTGCTGGAGAGAGTGCAGCATACCAGCAGGTCTTCCCAGTGCTGGAGAGTGCAGCATACCAGCAGGTCTTGCCAGTGCTGGAGAGATTGCAGCATACCAGCAGGTCTTGCCAGTGCTGGAGAGAGTGCAGCATACCAGCAGGTCCTGCCAGTGCTGGAGAGATTGCAGCATACCAGCAGTGCCAGTGCTGGAGAGATTGCAGCATACCAGCAGGTCCTGCCAGTGCTGGAGAGTGCAGCATACCAGCAGGTCTTGCCAGTGCTGGAGAGTGCAGCATACCAGCAGGTCTTGCCAGTGCTGGAGAGATTGCAGCATACCAGCAGGTCTTGCCAGTGCTGGAAAGAGTGCAGCATACCAGCAGGTCTTGCCAGTGCTGGAGAGATTGCAGCATACCAGCAGTGCCAGTGCTGGAGAGATTGCAGCATACCAGCAGGTCCTGCCAGTGCTGGAGAGATTGCAGCATACCAGCAGTGCCAGTGCTGGAGAGATTGCAGCATACCAGCAGGTCTTGCCAGTGCTGGAGAGATTGCAGCATACCAGCAGGTCCTGCCAGTGCTGGAGAGATTGCAGCATACCAGCAGGTCCTGCCAGTGCTGGAGATATTGCAGCATACCAGCAGGTCCTGCCAGTGCTGGAGAGATTGCAGCATACCAGCAGGTCCTGCCAGTGCTGGAGAGAGTGCAGCATACCAGCAGGTCCTGCCAGTGCTGGAGAGAGTGCAGCATACCAGCAGGTCTTGCCAGTGCTGGAGAGATTGCAGCATACCAGCAGGTCTTGCCAGTGCTGGAGAGATTGCAGCATACCAGCAGGTCTTGCCAGTGCTGGAGAGATTGCAGCATACCAGCAGGTCTTGCCAGTGCTGGAGAGATTGCAGCATACCAGCAGGTCCTGCCAGTGCTGGAGAGATTGCAGCATACCAGCAGGTCTTGCCAGTGCTGGGGAGATTGCAGCATACCAGCAGGTCTTGCCAGTGCTGGAGAGATTGCAGCATACCAGCAGGTCCTGCCAGTGCTGGAAAGATTGCAGCATACCAGCAGGTCCTGCCAGTGCTGGAGAGATTGCAGCATACCAGCAGGTCTTGCCAGTGCTGGAGAGATTGCAGCATACCAGCAGGTCTTGCCAGTGCTGGAGAGTGCAGCATACCAGCAGGTCTTGCCAGTGCTGAAGAGAGTGCAGCATACCAGCAGGTCTTGCCAGTGCTGGAGAGTGCAGCATACCAGCAGGTCCTGCCAGTGCTGGAGAGTGCAGCATACCAGCAGGTCCTGCCAGTGCTGGAGAGTGCAGCATACCAGCAGGTCTTGCCAGTGCTGGAGAGATTGCAGCATACCAGCAGGTCTTGCCAGTGCTGGAGAGATTGCAGCATACCAGCAGGTCTTGCCAGTGCTGGAGAGATTGCAGCATACCAGCAGGTCTTGCCAGTGCTGGAGAGATTGCAGCATACCAGCAGGTCTTGCCAGTGCTGGAGAGATTGCAGCATACCAGCAGGTCTTGCCAGTGCTGGAGAGAGTGCAGCATACCAGCAGGTCTTGCCAGTGCTGGAAAGAGTGCAGCATACCAGCAGGTCTTGCCAGTGCTGGAGAGATTGCAGCATACCAGCAGGTCTTGCCAGTGCTGGAGAGAGTGCAGCATACCAGCAGGTCCTGCCAGTGCTGGAGAGAGTGCAGCATACCAGCAGGTCCTGCCAGTGCTGGAGAGAATGCAGCATACCAGCAGGTCTTGCCAGTGCTGGAGAGAGTGCAGCATACCAGCAGGTCTTGCCAGTGCTGGAGAGATTGCAGCATACCAGCAGGTCCTGCCAGTGCTGAAGAGAGTGCAGCATACCAGCAGGTCCTGCCAGTGCTGGAGAGAGTGCAGCATACCAGCAGGTCGTGCCAGTGCTGGAGAGATTGCAGCATACCAGCAGGCCTTGCCAGTGCTGGAGAGATTGCAGCATACCAGCAGGTCTTGCCAGTGCTGGAGAGATTGCAGCATACCAGCAGGTCCTGCCAGTGCTGGAGAGAGTGCAGCATACCAGCAGGTCTTGCCAGTGCTGAAGAGAGTGCAGCATACCAGCAGGTCTTGCCAGTGCTGGAGAGTGCAGCATACCAGCAGGTCTTGCCAGTGCTGGAGAGTGCAGCATACCAGCAGGTCTTGCCAGTGCTGGAGAGAGTGCAGCATACCAGCAGGTCTTGCCAGTGCTGAAGAGAGTGCAGCATACCAGCAGGTCTTGCCAGTGCTGGAGAGTGCAGCATACCAGCAGGTCTTGCCAGTGCTGGAGAGTGCAGCATACCAGCAGGTCTTGCCAGTGCTGGAGAGATTGCAGCATACCAGCAGGTCTTGCCAGTGCTGGAGAGAGTGCAGCATACCAGCAGGTCTTGCCAGTGCTGGAGAGAGTGCAGCATACCAGCAGGTCTTGCCAGTGCTGGAGAGTGCAGCATACCAGCAGGTCTTGCCAGTGCTGGAGAGTGCAGCATACCAGCAGGTCTTGCCACTGCTGGAGAGTGCACCATACCAGCAGGTCTTGCCAGTGCTGGAGAGAGTGCAGCATACCAGCAGGTCTTGCCAGTGCTTGAGAGATTGCAGCATACCAGCAGGTCTTGCCAGTGCTGGAGAGAGTGCAGCATACCAGCAGGTCTTGCCAGTGCTTGAGAGATTGCAGCATACCAGCAGGTCTTGCCAGTGCTGGAGAGATTGCAGCATACCAGCAGTGCCAGTGCTGGAGAGAGTGCAGCATACCAGCAGGTCTTGCCAGTGCTGGAGAGATTGCAGCATACCAGCAGGTCTTGCCAGTGCTGGAGAGTGCAGCATACCAGCAGTGCCAGTGCTTGAGAGATTGCAGCATACCAGCAGGTCTTGCCAGTGCTTGAGAGATTGCAGCATACCAGCAGGTCTTGCCAGTGTTGGAGAGATTGCAGCATACCAGCAGGTCTTGCCAGTGCTGGAGAGAGTGCAGCATACCAGCAGGTCTTGCCAGTGCTGGAGAGAGTGCAGCATACCAGCAGGTCTTGCCAGTGCTGGAGAGATTGCAGCATACCAGCAGGTCTTGCCAGTGCTGGAGAGAGTGCAGCATACCAGCAGGTCTTGCCAGTGCTGGAGAGATTGCAGCATACCAGCAGGTCTTGCCAGTGCTGGAGAGTGCAGCATACCAGCAGGTCTTGCCAGTGCTGGAGAGTGCAGCATACCAGCAGTGCCAGTGCTGGAGAGAGTGCAGCATACCAGCAGGTCTTGCCAGTGCTGGAGAGAGTGCAGCATACCAGCAGGTCTTGCCAGTGCTGGAGAGAGTGCAGCATACCAGCAGGTCTTGCCAGTGCTGGAGAGATTGCAGCATACCAGCAGGTCTTGCCAGTGCTGGAGAGATTGCAGCATACCAGCAGGTCTTGCCAGTGCTGGAGAGATTGCAGCATACCAGCAGGTCCTGCCAGTGCTGGAGAGATTGCAGCATACCAGCAGGTCTTGCCAGTGCTGGAGAGAGTGCAGCATACCAGCAGGTCTTGCCAGTGCTGGAGAGAGTGCAGCATACCAGCAGGTCTTGCCAGTGCTGGAGAGTGCAGCATACCAGCAGGTCTTGCCAGTGCTGGAGAGATTGCAGCATACCAGCAGGTCTTGCCAGTGCTGGAGAGTGCAGCATACCAGCAGGTCTTGCCAGTGCTGGAGAGTGCAGCATACCAGCAGGTCTTGCCAGTGCTGAAGAGAGTGCAGCATACCAGCAGGTCCTGCCAGTGCTGGAGAGAGTGCAGCATACCAGCAGGTCTTGCCAGTGCTGGAGAGAGCGCAGCATACCAGCAAGTCTTGCCAGTGCTGGAGAGATTGCAGCATACCAGCAGGTCCTGCCAGTGCTGGAGAGAGTGCAGCATACCAGCAGGTCTTGCCAGTGCTGGAGAGATTGCAGCATACCAGCAGGTCTTGCCAGTGCTGGAGAGATTGCAGCATACCAGCAGGTCCTGCCAGTGCTGGAGAGATTGCAGCATACCAGCAGGTCTTGCCAGTGCTGGAGAGATTGCAGCATACCAGCAGGTCTTGCCAGTGCTGGAGAGATTGCAGCATACCAGCAGGTCCTGCCAGTGCTGGAGAGATTGCAGCATACCAGCAGGTCTTGCCATTCCTACTTATGAATGCAGCTGTCAGTTTGAGTTTCCATGCAACCTGGAAGTGGCTTCGGGGAGAGAACCCTGAAGCAAGAAAGATGTTAGGTAAGTATATAGGGTTTGTAATAGCTTGCAGAAGAGAAAATACCAGTTTCTGATTTTTTTTTTTTTTTTTTTTTACTTTTTGTATAGAACTGTATTTACTTTTATTAACCACTTAACTGACACATAAAAAATTAAGAAGCGGTTCCAAAAATGTCCCTTTTTTATTGTAGATCTGGAATTTGTGTCATATGTGAATAAAGGTGGTGCATATCTCCTCTTTCTTGTGTTCCAGCGATCAGGCAAATACGTCGGTGGTGGGGGGGTAAGTGGAGAGGTGGACGGGTAGACTATTGGATGGACGGTCTGTAGCAGGTATGTAGACAGTCGGACGGAGGGGTAAGTGGCTGGGCGGTCAGGTAGGTAGATGGATAGGTAGCTGGGCGGTCAGGCAGATAGGTGGATGGACAGTTAGGTGATTGGGTTAGGTGGGCGGGACACTGAGGCAGGTAGGTGGGTGGGCAGGAAGGTAGGTATGTGGGCATGCAGGCGGGCTTGATGGCAGGCTGGTAAGTGGCCAGGTAGGTGGGAATTAAGGTGAGTAGGTGAGCATGCAGACAGGTAGGTGGGTGAATAGGTGGGGGCAGGTGGGTGGACTAGCATGATGCTGTCTCCAGCATTCTGAATGCTCCTCCCTAGTCTGTCTTATAGCCGAGGTACCAACACCAGTGCCCACTTTAAACACCAAAATACTTTAGGTGCACTTGATACTGGACCAAAACCCAGGATTTTTGTCCATGCTCCCACCCCTTGCTGTGTGAAACCCAATCTTACTCACCTTTCCCCGGTATCCCCCCCCCCCCCCTCTATTAGGGAGCATGCCCATGTCAGCCATTCACTAAAGGTATAGGAGGGAGCAGTGGTTACTTGCAGATTCCAGATTAAACCAGACCTTCACCCTGAATAAGTCTATCTGATATGTTTCTCCCACCCTGTACATACAGATTGCTCACATTAAAAATCATCCTACTTGTATCTATTGCATTTTCTGAGACTATAGCGTCCCATGGAGGTGCAGGCTGCCTGCAAACAGGAAGTGTCTTCTAACTGTGCCACTCTGTATTGTGGAATGGCTGACCTTTTCCTGGCCTCAGCTCTGCTCTGTTTGTGCAACGCACAGCTTTAACCCTGCTCCCATGTACTTTTGCCCCCCTCTCCTCAGTATGTAATGCTACTGAGCCAAGATGGCGGCTCCCGTATCCTCGAGTCCTGAGCAGTGTTGCAGCCCAGTGGGGGAACGAATAAAAATCAAGTCACTAAAAACATTAAATATATTAATTTTAAATGCTGGGGAATAGTTTTTAAAGGGTTTGGGATTTTCATTAAATGATGCTGAAGGTCCGCTTTAAGGATGCTCCCAAGAAGGGGGGCAGCCAAACAAGCGGCCCTTGAATTTTATAGATATCAGGGTCGTTGGGCACAAGTTTTGGCCCACTTTAAGCCAAAATGGAACTCTTTGATGAGGGTCAATTCCTTCCTATTGGAAGAAGTACATGTGTGCAGCCGTTTCCAGTCATGCTCTGAAGCTCAGGTTGTATCTGTGTGGACGGTTTGGCTCCGCTTCAGGTTATGAGGTAAGGCTATATTATAGCACAGGCCCTGGTGGTGTCCGCCATGTGTGTGTGGGTGAGGGTGGTGTAAGCAGGTTGTGCGGTGTGTGGCGCGCCTTCTTCTCTCTCTCGCTATGTGATGTAATGCAGCCGCCATGGCTCTCCTCCCCTCACACACACACACATGGCTCGTCCTGTGGCCCGCCTCGCCTGTGCTTTGCTCGCTCGCAGCTGTGTACATCTCGCCTGACACCCCCGAGTGCTCCCCTGACAGGTGATGAATTGGCAGCGGCGCACACACAGCGCGGGACACAGAGAGGCCGGCCGGGCCGCAGACTCTCTGGCGCCAGCCCTCGTGACGTCACCGGCGCCCCCTCCCCGCTCTATTCATGGCCGGCCCACCGCCGCTCACTGCCGGCCCTGCCCGGCGCCGCCGAGTCGGCTGCCATGGAGACGCGGCCTGTCAGTCAGGCCGGGGGAGGCCTTCGCATTCCGTCACCTCGGCCGCTCCGGGGCCCGCACACCTGCAGCTATTTGCATGGCTTCTTAGGTTACAGGCTTGAATCAGCAGCAGCGGCGGGGCATGTGCGGGTCACACATACACACACACACACCATGGAGCGGCAACCTAGATAGTGGCGCAGCATTCCTGGAAAGCCGTGCGCGCAGGAGCTCACACTCTAATCCTGACTGTCACGTGTGCGCTGTAAAGCAGCTCTGTTAACCCCTTGGATGCCGCGCTTCTTGCACCTCTATTACTGTTACAAAGATTTAGGCCTGTTCCTTCTTTTACAAAGGCACGAAACTGAAGATTCTCACTTATCCCAGGGGTTGTTCCTTATCCCGATTAGGGATGCCCCACATACTTCCCAACTATCCCTGATTTGGAGGGACGGTCCCTCTTTTGAGCCCATGCCCCCCTGTCCCTAGTTGTTCTCCTTTTGCCTTCCTTTGATATTTAACATGCAGAGATGCATCAATATATGATTCATTTGCCTATGTAAAGTGTTTATATTGTTTTAACAGTTACAGCCTGCCTTTTAGCCTTCCATTTAAAGCGGTCCTTCACTCTGAATAAGAGCATATCTTATATGTTTCCCACACCCTGTACATACAGATTGCTCACATTAAAAATCATCCTACCTGCATCTACTGCATGTTATGAGCCTTTAAACATCCAAGATGGCGGCTTATGGAAGCCGCCATCTTATCAGGCAGCCTGCAAACAGGAAGTGCCTCCTGACTGTGCTGCTCTGCATTCTGGGACTGCTGACCTTTACCTGACCCCAGCTCTGCTCTGTCTGAGCAAAGCACAGCTATAACCCGCCCCCTGTACCTTATCCCACTCTCCTCCTCAGTAAGTGTGATGCTTCTGAGTCAAGATGGCGGCGCCCGTATCCTAAATTCCTGAACAGAGTTGCAGCCCAGTGTGGGAAAGAATAATTATTTAGTGACTAAAAACGTAAAATTTATTAATTTTAGATGCTGGGGAATCGTTTTTTAAGAGTTGGGGCTTTTCATTAAATCACGCTGAAGGTCCGGTTTAATGAGGGGGTGCGCCCTAATCTCTTTCCTATCCTGAAAGTTGGGGGGTAAGCCCCACTATGTGCTGGTGGTCCCATGGTGCATGTGCAGGTTCACCTCTATATCTTCATTAACCTTGGTGCCCGCTGCGTGCAACTCTCCAGATCCCTTATTCAACTCACCTTTCCAACACTCCCACGACACATGCACGGGTTGGCATCCAAGCAGCGCTTAGTTGCTGTGCATATTGCGTTTCACCTGATAAAACAGGGACTTGCATTAATTTTTTCCTACACAATATGTGCTAGGGCTTATTTTCCCGTAAACATTACATCTACATTTGTTCATTTTCATTATAAAATTTCGAGCTCCACTGTGTTCATGCGGATGCCCCTGCAGAGTGTCATGAGGGCCTTCTGGTCCTGGTGCTCCAGGCAATTACCTTATTTGCCCCTGTAACTAGGGCTTATTTTTGGTCTAGGGCTTATATTTTGAGAATCCATAAAAAGCACAGCTTTAAAGCCTTTGTTTTTCACTGAGTGTTGGCATAGGGTGTGGCCCAGTGGCAAGGTGAAGGGTTCTTGGGGCATCCCCAGGGGCATCTAGTTTAAAAGACTCTAGGGCTAGCATTTCTACTGATAGGTCCACTTTAAGGTATAATAACACAGAGGAATTTCACTTTCCTGTGTGTTGTTCCTAAATTGGGATGCCCCGCTGTATGTTGTTCCTAAATTGGGATGCCCCGCTGTATTTACCCATCTTCCAGTCCTTCCATACTCCCCTTCCTTCCGCTCCCACAGCACAGACTCAGGTGAGCAGCACACAGCCAATCAGCACGCTTGCTGTCACTCAGCTCCATTCGGCGCTGCTGGCAGCTAAGTACCTGAGCGGCACCACGGGGAGCCAAGTGCATCGCCAGCTGCATCCCCACTGACCTTGCAGTGGGGTGCACACACAGTCAGAGGTGAGTGGGAATGTGGCCGCAGCACAGGGACGCGGCGAGGGCTCAGGAGAAGGTGAGTGGATTTGGGGGGTTTCACAATGTAGGGCATCCCAATTTGGGAAGCCCCAAAGACCGGAACTCGGACGGCCCTGAAGTCTAGTAAACTCCAGGGCCTCTGATGTTCCTCTTTAAAGCGGAACAAAACCATTTTCCTGTCTTTCAGTCCCAAGTACCACCCATGTATCAAGTCGGCTCGGTGGTGTTGCCGCATGGCACTTCTGAGAACGCTGATTGGCTGATTTCAAGAGGGCCGTCTGATCTGCGCCAGCTGGGCGCATCCCCGGCTCGCTGTTCAGTTAGGAGCACTCCTGCCTCTAGTCAATCTGAATGGCTGCCACGGGAGTGCGCTACTGTTACAGGGATGTGACTGCCGGCAAACACAACCTCGGGGGAGCCATTGACAAAGGTGAGTTTACCAGCGACCCCTCCTCTATGGCATGGAGGTAGGATGTGCTGTGACTATTGAGTTAGCCAATCATAGTTGTTGCAGTGGCACCACAAATGTTCTTTGATAGCTTTGTGGTCTGGCCCATTTTATGCCATGGAGGTAAGACCTGCCCTAACCACTGAGTTAGCCAATCACAACTGGAGCAATGGCACCATGATTGTTTACCCAATTTCCCTGATGGTCTGGCACACTTCTATGCCATGGAGGTAAGACCTGCCCTAACCACTGAGTTAGCCAATCACAACTGGAGCAATGGCACCATGATTGTTTACCCAATTTCCCTGATGGTCTGGCACACTTCTATGCCATGGAGGTAAGACCTGCCCTAACCACTGAGTTAGCCAATCACAACTGCAGCAATGGCACCACGATTGTCCATCCAATTACCCTGATGGTCTGGCACACTTCAATGCCATGGAGGTAAGATCTGCCCTAACCACTGAGTTAGCCAATCACAACTGCAGCAATGGCACCACGATTGTCCATCCAATTACCCTGATGGTCTGGCACACTTCAATGCCATGGAGGTAAGACCTGCCAGGAATCCTGAGTTAGCTAATCACAACTGCAGCAATGGCACCACGATTGTCCATCCAATTACCCCGATGGTCTGGCACACTTCCATGCCATAGTGGTAAGACCTGCCAGGACTCCTGAGTTAGCCAATTATAGCTGCTGCAGTGGCCCCACATTAGCATACCTACCAACTTTCAGTGTAGGAAAGAGGGACGTTTGTTAAATTAGGCCACGCCCCCTCATTGATTGATGGATAGGGTGTAACAGTTACAATAACAGAAACACTTTGAATAGGCAAATTAATCATTTATTGCTGCACATTTGCATGTTACACCTCAAAGAGGAACAAATGAGAATGAGGGACAGGGGGACATGGACTCAAAAGAGGGACAGACCCTCCAAATCAGGGACACTTGGGAGGTATGCATTAGTCCTCTAAACACAGTGTTTCAAAAACAGCAGTAGGCCATGGCCACTGAGCTAGCAAATTGCCACTGCTGCAGCTGTGATTGGATGATTGGGATCATGACAGGTCCTTCCTCCATAACTGCTGATTAGAGGATTACAGTGACAAGGTGATTATTTTTTTCTAATGATCCCAAGGGCCCTTTTTAGTTAAGAGGACCAACAAGAGAAAAAGCCTCCTTTTCAAGAGTAAAAGGGAAAAGTGCACTTTGCTATACATATTTCCCGATAGATACTAACCCTGAATTACCAGATTACCCATCATTCTTAGCGAGTAAGATGCATTGAGCACCCATCTGATCCCATTGTTACCTAGCATTTTCTGCTAAACAGAGTTTCCCTTCAAACTAAACCCATCTATCTGATGCAGAACAAGCCTCTCGGGCAGCTCTATTGGCATATGTGTGGCAGGCTAATGGCTGGCTCTGATCTCTTGTTTACCAGCTGGCTACTGGGCTATGAATGTATGTCAGCCCAGAGGGGGCCAATAGAATGACACTTGACTCTCTGCCCACATCCTTTCCCCTTTGGGCCAGATAGATTGGCCAGGGCACAGAATAACTATAGTTTGGTTGCTACTCCTTAGCGGCCAGAATAGCCTTTATCACAGTCCTAGTTCTCCCCCTAGGACCACCCAGTCAGTTCCCATACACGTGACAGAAGAATAAAGGCAGCTTGCCCCTTTATATTGAACCTCTTTATCAGGCTACTAAGGTGGTCCCGGCTTGCACACTAGGATAAGTGAGCCTTATTGGCCAGCGGGCTGCTGCCATGACAGCCTCATCATGACCTATTCTTACAAAAAACACACAGGGGCATAATGGACCAAATGAACACTTAGCTCTCTTATTTGTGGGTTTCTAAAGCGATGCGAGTTACCCATGAGATGAGCTTGGTCTGTTGCTCGGCACCCCCCTCTCCTGGCTCTAAGAATGATGGGTAATCTGGCAATTCAGGGTTAGTATCTGCCAGGTAATATGTGTAGCAAAATCCACTTTTTCCTTTTACCCAGGAGGCTTTTTCTCTTTTGGGCCTCTTAACTTAAATCGAATCTTCAGCATGATTTAATGAAAAGCCAAAATCCTTTTAAAAAACTATTCCTCAGCATCTTAAATTAATATATTTTAAGTTTTAGTCACTTACTTGCACTTATAAGGTGTGCACCACCTATACAATCCCATATATGGCAGGTGCCAATTAAAGGGACCAACTAATCACAACCTTCTTTGTCTGGTGCGACCCCAGGGCTGGCCCACCAATCGGTCCACAAATGCTAATTGCACACTGCTAAACCTAATATCCAATTTATTAGAGCATAAGAAATTCATACATAGTATCAAATACACATAACAACATATAAACACACAGTTAAAAAACACTTATTAAAACCCAAATAAAGTGGGGAGGAACTCCAGGGCTATATAACTATCAAAATAGGTAATCAATTAATCATGTACCCAAACATCAGTAATAATGGCATACATCTCACAGTGCAATGGCGCTTATGGAAGGTGCTGAGTGCATAAAGTGCCTAGTGTCTACTTATAAAGTGCTCAATCTATTTGTGAAACAGTTGCACTGCTGAGAACTCGCAGTGCTTATAGCGTCCAAACCCGTGCAATCATGCAATACCTATAATACAAAGAAAGTGCCATGTGCAAAAATCAGTGCCTCTACTCTAAGACTAAGCCTAAATAGTGCTACTACAAATTCAAATAAGCGCCACTCACATATGGTGTAAGTAAATAAACATATATATACACTCGCAGTGAACTAATAACACTGCGAAGTACCAAGCAGAGCCCCCTGTCCTCCCCACTTACCTCACCGGCGCGCTGCGTGGTCCTCCACCACTTCGCTCGGCTATAGGTTATATTAGGTTTAGCAGTGTGCAATTAGCATTTGTGGACCGATTGGTGGGCCAGCCCTGGGGTCGCACCAGACAAAGAAGGTTTAGTCACTTACTTATTATTCTTTCCCCCACTGGGCTGCAACTCTGTTCAGGACTCTAGGATACGGGTGCCACCATCTTGCATCAGAAGCATCACATACTGAGGAGAGGAGAGTTAGATAAAGTTCAAGGGGAACGGTTATAGCTGTGGCTGGAAGGCCCGAAGGAATGAAACAAAACCCAGGAAAGATACATTTCTGGGTTTTGTTCTGCTATTTAGACAAGCTTATCATTTGACCTAAATAACCGACAGCCCGAACTGGACCAACAGTCAAAAATGACTTAAACCGGACAAGCACAACAAACAGTGCTCATATACATCCCTCCCCAGGACAATTTAGATTGCTGCACATAAAAATTAATTCACCATCTAACTCCTGCTGTGGTCAATTTTAGAAACAAAATGGCGGCTTATGTATCTATGGGCTGCCTGCAAACAGGAAGTGCTGCTGGGCTTCCTGTTCATTGTCAGTTTTGTCAACTGAAACCAGGCAGCAGCATGGCTGAGATGCTGAGAGAGGAAGCTCCAAAATGGCCGCTACCACTGGAAAACTGGTGAGGTGGCATTTCAGCTTTGAGTGGATGCAGGAGCAAATGTAAGTGCTGACAATGCTTCAGTATGCATGCAAATGGGGCAAGGGAGTTTGGGGGAGCCTGTGCCAGGCTGTTGGTCTAGTTTACGATCACATGCCATCATACTAAGAATATATTACTTATGGCTCCACCCCCTGTCCTTGTAAGCCCACAAAGTCAGGACCCTCTCTCCTGGCACATTTCAGTATAACTATGCAGGGCTGTATTAAGTGTGGTGGAGGCCCCAGATACTGTTTTTTTCCCTTTTAAATAATAGTCCAAGTAGCTGAATGGTTGGTGGTGGTCTGGCACCTGCCTACTTACTGGAACGTCATCTCGAGTCCCTTGTGCCACCCTTGCGCGGGTGCGTGCTGCTGAGGAACTCCTGCTTTGCCATTCTGGGCGGGGGGTAATGTAGTTGTCCAGCTGGTCCCTGCAGTGAGCAGCCGCTGATTGACAGCTCTGCACCCACCCATCACTGTAGCGCTGCTGACGGCGACTTTGCTGCTCTAGACTCTCTGTCCTGCCCCGTGGTGGCCTTGGCTGCAGGTTTGCAAAAACAAGGCATGCGGGGGGGCCCCACTGCCACCGACAGACCAAAGACTGAAAGCCTCATGGACCAAATCATAACCCGAAAGTTGGTGGAGGTCCCTTTGCAGGGCAAGTGGTGGAGGCGCCGGGGTGCGCACCCCTAGCACCTTCCTTATAATCCGGCCCTGTGACTATGCATTGTGCTTTTCTGTCATGTATTACGTACGTTAGTTGTTTTACCCTGTTTGTAATTCTACATTGTACAGCGCCATGGAAGATGATGGCGCTTTATAAAAAAACAATGAAAATAATAAGTGTGCGACCACCAGCCCAGCAAACCCGAATGAGGGATAGGCACTGCACATACACAGAGGGGGCCAACGTAGAGGGCGAGAATTCCCTTTTATTTAAACTTTGCCCTAAATCTGAACAGCAACATTACTGCCAAGGTGTTTGACTGCCTGGATGCACTTTATTATCAGAGGAGGAGCATGACATGACCCCTGTGTTCTCTCCATTGAGGACCCCATCCATTGCTATTGTTGTGTCCTACAAAGTGTTGTCGCCAGTGTGCCATGAACAAGCCCTCGCAAGTAAACCATTGCAGGGCGGAAAACAAGGCCATCTATTTACATCTCAAATACAACAAATTATCTGACTCTACATCAGCTAATGCAGCCACTTAATTTCCTTCCCCTAAAGTGTTTAGCAATTAATTCCTAATCTGTACATTGTTTCCCTGTAAAGAGGCCAGACACTTGATAACCCCTGGTATGACTTTCCTGCAGGCGGCTGGCTCCATAGGTGATCAGGCAGCCCAGGAACACAATGGCGGCCACTGAAGAGTCTATTGATTTAGCAGCATCTGATAAGTGAAGAGACACCCAGCCTCCCACTAAAGCTCACCATGGACATTATTAATGCTTCTTATCAGTCCGGGCTTAGACATCTCATGTCTATGACCATCTTAGCTCCTCCGGCCAGAGAGGAAGGATTAGGATATCCCATGAGATGTGTCACTTTTACAATACTATGAAGTGTATAAACATCTCACTGGAGAGATAAGTGTCAGGATGCCAACAGACATCCCAGGGTGCTCGGAGATCCAACTGCCTAGGATTGCTGCAGGTGGAAAACTTTTTTTTTAACAACCACAATATTTTTTGAATTAAAAAGGAAACTTTAACTATCCTGCATATTGTTCCCTGCCATTCCAGTTTTAGATGCCCCACTGTGTGACCTGCTTACCTTTTCCAAAGTCCCATGGCACATGTGCAGGCTCTCATCCAAACAGCATTCTATGTATGGATTGGAATATTTTGGCATTCTCAGTGCCTACAAATTGGGGATGCTCCTATAAGTCATACCAAAATGAATGCTCAAATAAATCATGGGGCATTTAAAGCGGAACAAACCCCAGAAACATTTCCCAGGTTGTGAAACATCAGGAAACAAATTCAAAGCCTTCAAACCTTTACTAGCCTGATGACCCCCCCCCCCCCCAATCTTTACTTACCTTACTGGGGCATCTTTATTCCCTGTCCCTCAGATTCCAGGCATCCTCCGCTGGGCAGGGGCATTTTTTCTCCTATCAGGCATTGCGCACATCTCCTGATCTTGCGCTTTTGCTGTGGCGGTGTAACGTGCTGCAAAGAGCCGCGCAACATGAAAAGCGGCTTTCTACAGACTTGCGGCTGTCTGTTACTGCTAAGCCGGCAGGGGAGGGGGGAACCAGAGAATCGGCCCTGTAACAGCAGGATGATGCCATCTCCAATGGTAGCGACATCCAAAAGGTATGCAGCGCCCAGCGAGGGGGAGGATGGGCATAGGTTCAAAAGAGGTCTGATGTTCCTCTTCAATCTGTGGCTGAGGAAGCTGAATGGGAGCCTAGCTGCACGGGCAATTTTCATTGGCTAAGTAAGAATATTGTCTGACCCTCCTCATCCAAGTACTTTGGGTGATGCAGTCGGCTTGGTTTTTAAAAAAAGGGGGTTTTCCAATGCAGAGGCCATGCCCACATGGCATTTTTGAAATTGCCAATTTGCTGATCTCAAGAATGCCGCCTGATGTGACCAGTCCGTTGGCCACATCCCTAGTTTCCCTGTAGTCTGGGGAGTTCTCCCGCCCCTAGCCTATCTGAATGGCTGGGTGCGGAAGAACGCCACAGCTACAGGGATGCCGTGGATGCGGGTGCTGGCGAGGAAGCTCCGCTGGAAGCAGCCCAATATGAAGCCTTGAAGGAGGAACTGAGAGCAGACACAATGACAACTTTTTCGGCTAACCAAATTTCCCTAACTGCTGTAGTAGGAATAAAATAGACATGCCCACTCTTTTCTCATTAAAAAGGGAAATTTGTGTACTCACCGGTAAATTTCCTTTCTTGTCCTTTTCCATTCCAGGGCACCACCATTAGCAATGCATGGGTTAACCTCAGCTGTAGACGGGGACTGCAAGATGGAAAAAAACTAGCTCCTCCCCACCTATATTGCGCAGACTGTGGCAGGATATTCTCACTGATTTAAAGAGCAGTTCAGCCACAGCCTCAGGAGAAGAGAAACGCTAATGTGCGCATAATGTGCGTAACTAGAAACAGTGCAACAAAACTGAAACTGTGTAGAAGGCATCATCCGCCACCAACGCAGTCATAACACAGCAGTAGAGAAGGTGTGGTGCCTCTGAATAGAATAGGACACAAATTTCCCTCTCATCTCTTTGATTCCGGGGCACCACTATTAGCAACCTGTGGGACATCCCAAAGCAGTACCCTCAATAAGGGTGGGACCATGCAAGAACAGCCAACATAACCAAGAACAACAACACTGACACAATGGCACAAACACCTCTGGGGTGTAAGGTGTTGCAGATAGTGGTGAACCCCTCTTACGCCCCAGAGCATCATCAGCAGATCAAGTCTGTTAAACTTGGTGAAGATGTGGAGAGACGGCCAGGTCGCTGCCTTGCAGAGCTGTTCCACCGATGTTGGGTGTTGGAAAGCCCAAGACGCGGCAATCGCCCTGGTGGAGTAAGCCATTGATTTTCATTGTCCTGGTGAGTCATCAGTAATGAAATTCTCAGGCATTTTTCTCATGAAGTGAATTTTTTACCATGAGCATGTTTTCAACTTATGATGAATCAAGGCCATTGGCTGGAAAACTGTGCTCCTGCTGGTCCCAGAGACCCTGAACCATCTGGTTTTCCAGAATGCCACCCCAACCCATCAGGCAGCAGGAAAGTCTGGCCCACAGCCAGCACCTGCTGGTCCATCCACCATATCGCTGGGATCACCGGGCATTGTCTATCAAGATGAAGCGATACCGTCTGCACAGTCCTGCGCCATTTCAATAGGAACATAATTTGTAGAGGCCTGAGTGGAGCAGGACATACGGAACTGCCTTGAGGTAGACACCATCAGGCCAAGGAGATGCATGCCCTGCCTGTTTGTGGAATGTTCATCTGTCAGTAGCGACCTCACTGCCTCCTGAGCGGTGCACCGCTGCACAGGAAGAAGGACACATGCCCGTTGAGTATCCAGTGTAATACCTAGGAAAGTCGCCACCATGGCAGGAACCACCTGGGACTAGGGGTAGTTGATCACCCACCCGAAAAGTTCCAGAATGGATTCGACCATCCTAACATCCTGTCAGAGATGGGGCTTGGATGAGTCATCCAAGGATGGAGTGGTGTGCACACTTTGCCTCCGCAGGAGTGCCATTACCACTGCCAAGACCTTCTTGAACACTCACAGGGCAGATGACAGTCCGAATGGCAGTGCCACAAATTGGAAATATCAGACGCCCACCACAAAGCCCAGGGAATGTTGGTGACCAGGACAGAACATGCAGATAAGCATCCTTTATGTCCATCGTGGCCAGAAAATCCCCCCTGTTCCAGCGACATGACGACCTAAGAGATTCGGATGCGGAACTTCCACAACCGAATGTGACTGTTCAGATGCCGGAGATCCAGGATTTGCTGACTTGACCCGTCCTTCTTGTGGATGACGAGTAGTATTGAGTAGAAGCCACAGCCCTGCTCTGAGGGGGACACAGGTACTACAACTCCCCGATATAGCAAGAGCCACCGCCCTTTCCATGACGTGGGGAGGCTTGGACGGCAAAAACCTGTGTAGAGGTCTGGTCCAGAACTCAATCTTGTATCTGGAAGAAACAACCTCCCGAACCCAGGTGTCCGATATCTGCTCCCTCCACAACGGCGCATAGTGCAGAAGGCGTCACCTCACCTGATTGGGTGAAGTGGCCCCATAAACCCTGGGAGGACTTGGCTGGGGGCTTGGTCCAGCTCCCCTTTCGGGTCTAGGTTTCCCCTGTGGCTTTCACTTACCCAAAAAATCCTTGAAGCGTCTGGAGTCTGTAAAACTTCTGGAAAGGACGAAAATTTGGCGACCTGCAAAAGGTCCTCAGTTTCCGATTCTGTGGAAACCTAGTCGAAGTCCTATCCATGGCCTTCCGGCACAGGTCATCCAGAGGACCTTAGGAATAGATGGAAGCTTAATCGATTTCTCTCCTTTTCCACCAGCCAGTCGAAATGGGCAAGCCTGGAAAAAACCTGCCTGACCTTCTGGCACTTGTAGGGTTAACACTTCTTCTTTTGCCACCTCGGCTGAGGAGTAGGGAGGTGCAGAACCTTCAATATTGCCTCAAAAAGCTCCTCAATTAAATCCGTCTGGTGATCTGAGGGTTGCCTGATGCATGCGTGGCTTCTGGTTCCTCTCCACTGCAGGATGACACCTACCCCTCCAACCTGTAGGAACTAGATCCTGAACCCCTAAATAGGTCCTCGGTGTAGGAGCTAGAATCCTACGAGGACGCCGTCTGTATATGCCTACACTTGGCAGTAGCCTTCCCGCCTGGGTGGGCAGAGACAGACTTGGGATGCCCCTGCTGACAAAGGCCACTGACCATGCTCTCCAACTGAGCCATGCCCGAAGGAGGGGGTATCCCATTCAGACCGGTCCAAGGCTGAAGCCGCAGGGGAATCTGGATGTTCTTGCAGGGTCCCTCGGCCGGGGTCAGGCGCGCTTGGCACATGGGACATGCGCCACCACTCTCCATTAAAATAAGAAACCCCCGGTGCCTCTATGATTCCTCCAACATGGTAAAATGGCTTCTCTAACTGCTAAGCAATACAGCTGGAGCGCTGGTCCCCCACACCCTCCTGCCTGTCGCCTACAGGTCAGACCTGCCTGCACTACCAGAAAAGCAAACTCCCTGTAGCTGAGATCAACCTATCGCCCATGGATGCAGCAGCTTTCAGACCCCCACCCTGCAACAACATGAACAAATGTCAGATTCCGAAAAGTATCAGTGCAAATCTGTGCCCCCAGAGAGAGCTTTACCTGACCAGGGAAAACCGTGGGCCGGCAGCCACACTGGATCCGATCCTCAGCCCAGGTGAACTGGGAAGCAGTGCAGAAGCTCCCAATCGATGATCCGGGGATGCAGTATTGAAATACAATACTGCCTAATCCCTATCCTAAAATGTGCTGACAAGCAAAAATACCTGTCTTCTGCTGGACACAACTGGTTAACCCTTTCACTGAAACGTCCTTATGAAGTGAGTGTTCCTGTATTTGCTTTCCTACAAAGCTATGCAAGTTTATTGGCCTGTGTATTTCACCGTGCTGTGGCTTAAAACATTAAATTATTTTCATGACCCTGTAATAGTAAAACAAGCTAATGCTTTCCCAAAGCACATGCATAGGCCTCCTCCGGTTCATGTGTGTACCTGTGCCAGACATTTCTCCATGAAAATCATAGATTAGCAGCCAGCACTCCATTCAGTTTACTATGTGGCTCTGACATCAAAGCAGCTTGGTAAAGCTTAAAGGTGCGTGAGCCGATGATTAGAGGAAAACCCGTGCATGTGCTATGGGAAAGCCAGCAAGGTAAGAATTACCGGCATGCCAGCTGGAACAATCACCAGGTTAGTGAAAATTGTGGTTACTCCTCCTTAAAGGGCCAGCCCAGCAAGACCGCCCATTTTTTTTATTAAATTTTTTTGCAATATGTCTTTTTTAAGTTTTGCACGTACATGACCACCCATTTTTTACGCCCCCCCCCCTACCACCCTTCCCTATAACGGTAAAGATGGGGAGGGGATGCGGCAGGTGAACACCGGAGATGGCACACAATTACACATTTTGGTAAGCGACTAGAACAACGCCATGTAGCGTACGATTCATCATTATCCCAGGCTCAGCGTACAGCGTCGGCATTCATCCTTGCAGAGCGCCAGGTAACGACAGGTAAGATGTGGCCCATACATTTATAAGGACGATCCTTAAATCCCTTTTCTGATCCCAATTATTTTTTTAAATAAAAACTCAAAACTTCTGACGTATCCTGGGCAAGAAAATTACATTTTTGAAACCTTTTTGGATTAATAATATGTTTATACAGAATTGTCCTTACATGTCTGGTATTAAAGTGTTCATGTTACAATGTTATAACAATGTAATTCCAGATGTTTTCGCTTTGTTACTAATGGATACATGTTCATAAACAGACTTTAATAACACAGCCTCTGGTGCTATGGGCTACAACGACCCGATTTTGAGCGCCAGCGCTGTTTGAGGCTATTTTTTGATGAATGTGGTGTGAGTCAGTCGCACTGAGCTTCCGCTACCGTTCGCTCCCATACAGCATAGTACTGCGACCCACACATCGTATTCATCAATGCTGGCCAGCGACTGAGGCGCTCTGAAACAAAGAACCATGGCCGAGCACAGCGACTACTAGCGGTCGCTCTGAAATCCGTGCTACAGACGCTCATCTGTCGCTATCTGGCGTTAGTAATGAATCATCCTGCCCAGCAGAAATCCAGTGCCGATGATCAGGCGACTGCAGTGCTGGCTGCCACCTTCTCTCCTCCAGCCATTGGGATTGCATTCCTGGCTTATTCTGATCTCATTCCTGGCGCTCCCATCCATTCACTTGAATGGACAGACGGGAACACGCGCAATGTGAGGAACGTGCTCTTGACGGCATGAGCAGCTGGAGGAAAGATGGCGGTGCCCAGTGCTGGACTCGCCCGGTTATTGCTGCTGGAGTGTTTTTTTGTAACCCATCCGCCCTGCCACCCTTCTCTAGTGCTAGTGGAGGACTGGCGATTACATAAAAAAAACCTTGTTAGAAATCTAGTGCCAATGATGGGACTTGAAAATTCCAGCGCTGATTATGAGATTTGAACAATGGGCAGTCTGGCTGGACCAGCCCTTTAAAATGTCAGGCAGGATCTTTTTCACTGGGCGGTGTGTACATTGGCTGTAGAAGACTCTAAACAAGGATCTCCCTATAACACTGCAGTGGGCTTCTGATTCACTGTCCCAGACAAACCCCCTCACCCAGTTTCCCCAACCCTCACAGAGGAGCCTGGCAGGTGACGTCATTTTAGATGCTGATGATGACCTGGGCCCCCCAGTAAGGATTGTGAAGCATATCTTAGAAGAATCCTGGCATCCCCCTCTCCCATATGCAGCCGCGCCCCACCCCTGCCTCGCTGTTACAAGCCAAGCACTGATGAGAGCCATGAGATACAGCATAGTATGAGAAGAACGCACAGTGCCCCTAGAGGCTGTCACTGCACATTACAGCTCAAGGATCCAGCTGCATTATTGCTGGGTGAATTGTTCTAATGACTGAGTGACCGGGTGAGGGTGCCCCAAAAAAGAAGCGGGTGAGTAGGCAAATATGGTTATGGTGCCGGTTGCACCTCTGCAACGAATAGCTGTATACCAGGCCAGAAGTGTAAGAATGGAAAAACAAAAGATTCCTTATCGATTCAACTTCCTGCTTTATTGGGCATAGAGCCTTGAAACTGCGTGGACTGTTTTGTTTGGACGGCTCAATATTATTAATGAAAACAGAAAGAAGCCTTCCTTATAATTTGCTCTTGCCACACCTGATATGCACAGGGAATACTGTGCACCTTATTCATTTATGTGGCCCATTTTGTATTTCATCACGTCTGCTTCTCGGTGCCTGCACGAGCACAGCTTACAGTCATGGCCATGGCTGTAGGCAAATCATGGCAAGCTCTGCTATGGGGCCTAGCAGGATAGGGGCTTAGCAGGATCAGTGTTTTATACTGAGATAAGGCTCAGCCTTGACAAATCTGTAACAACATAAACTTAAAGCGGATTAACAGTCAAAAATGAATTAAATCAGACTAACACAACAAACAGCGCTCATATACACCCCATCCCAGCCAATTTATATTCCTGGAATACATTTTAAAAACAAGATGGCCGCTTATGGGCTTGCAGGCCACCTGCAAACAGGAAGTCATGCTGGGCTTCCTGTTACTGTGCATTTCAGTTATGTCAGTTGGGAGGGGAAGCGCCAAAATGGCCGCTACCTTTCTTTCCCAACTATGCCAGGCTGTTGGTCCGGTTTAAGTACTTTTATGTATGTAGCCTGGCAAGAACAAGTAACATTAAAGTGGACCAAAACCCAGGATTCCCCGATCGGGGGTGCCCCGCTGTGTGAAACCCCCTAGATCGCGGATGCCAACTCACCTGTTCCCGGTCCTACAGCGCATATGTGGACGCTTGTCCAATCAGCGCGCTTGGAGACACTGATGTCACATCGTCTAAGCCTTCGTCTAAGGCCAGTGGCTCCGAACAAGCTGGCGGCACATCCCCCGCTTCCCTCTAACAGGGAACTTGCCTGCGCCGGCCATTCCCAAAAGCGGCCACGTCTCGCACATGTGCAGTTGGACCGGGAAACAAGCTAGTGTAAGTGTATGAGGCGACCTTGGAGGTTTCATGCAGAGGGGCATCTCGGTTTTGGCAGGGGCATTTCCTCTTTAACCAGCTCTTATGTTAGGAAATAGCGGTGCATGTTTAGAGTTTTGCTTTTTAGTCAGCGATGACCCATTCAGATGTTGCTGCCGATATATATAGATAGATATATAGAGGATGGAATGGGAAATGATGTTGCTACTTCCTGCCTTGCAAGTGAAGAAGTATAACTGGAACAAAGCATGAGACATGTAACCATGTTACGCAGAGCTTGCCAGGCCGCCAGAGGAAGTGGCCTGCACTACTTTCATGTCCCATTTCACATAAGGATAATGGAGGAACTCTGAGAGGTTTCAGTCACTAGTCTATGGCGGGGGTGAGGGTCACAAAGAAGAAGAAGCTGATTCTTTTAACATTTTCTTGACATTAAGGCCCATTAAGGCCGAACTCTGACTAAAAGTGTTATTCTGCATTAGAATCAATTAAAGACAACCTACACCTTTATTCCTGTGGGACAGACCTCTCTTCAGCATCGCCACCCCTAAATCCCTCACGTGCACTCACCCTTTCTACCGGGGAACTGCCATGTAATGTGGGACCAGAAGCTGGATTACACATTACCGACACTGCCTCTAATAGGAGGAGGCATTGGATTTGGGTGCTATGGCTTATAGTCCCTGAGTGCACAGAGACCTAATAGCAGAAGGGTGACAGAGTATGCCTAACCCAGGAGTAGCATATAGGTGTGTTTAGGTTTCAAATGAAAGTATGTCTGACAGGGACTTTCCTTTGGTTATAACCTAGGTGTGAGTACACTTTAAAGAGGAGCACCCCCTACCTAAAATCTATAAGATTCTACGACCAGTGGTCGCTCTCTCTCTGCAAGCCATCCCGATTTAGAATGCCCTGCTGTTTAAAACCCAGCAGTTCGCCTGGAATCATACCAACAATCCCACCAAGCATATGTGGGCTGGGGATGCATCCCCTCCATGCCTCCAACCCGAACCAGAGCTATCTGAATGGCTGTTGTATGCTGCTCATTAATATGCACATATAATACTTACATGGGAACAAAATGGCCTTCCCCCGGCATCCCAAATCAGGATACCCCTCTGTGTAAAAACTCGAGACTGCACATAACTCACCATTGCCGGCGGCTCCCTCAGCAGCACGCGCATCCCAAGCATCTCAGGGCTTAGGGGCGCTACCATGCCCAGGTATTCAGATACTGGCTGGGGATGGGGTGGGCACCAATTTAAAGGGAATTGAGGATGTGGCCGCTCTCACTCCTGATTGCCGATCTCTGGTTTAAACAGAGCTGTATTCCTGACAGCTAATATGCATTGAATATAGAGCTGATTGGATAAAGGGACAATAGGACTAGGGAAAGGTAAGTTTGGATGGGCGATCTGGAGGGTTTCACACAGTGGGGCAATCCAAAATGGAAGGGCCCCCGGGGCAAGAAAGAAAGCTTGGATTCACAGACCAATCTAGGATTTATTTTGAAGATAGACTTGGGCCTAGACTGTCATTTTTTAGCTGTATAAAGCCTTTGCATTCCCTAGCTGGTGAACGTGAGGATGTGACTGCTACAGGAACATCAATGGGTATTTCTCATGACTGTCTGGGTGCTCCAGCGCCTGGTGAGGCTGAACCCTTTATGGCCAGGGACCGCTCCCCCCAACTGTGACAGGCCACTCCTACTTTTCCTGAGATGTGTCCTGAACTCCATGAACTTGCGACTACGATTCCCCCACACCCTTGGGTGCTCCCCAAAGCAGGACACAGTATTAATATGAGTCATTGGCTGAAGGGTTTGTTATCAGTGAATCTGCGCTTTACATGAATCTCAGTGTTGTCACTAAGCTTGCGCTGTAACCTTTTTAATTAGCCACTAAGAGGTATTTCCCTTAGAAAATACTTCTTGTCCTTTCTGACTGCGCCTTGTTGTCACATATTGAACCAATTGCAGTAACTGTGGCTAAATTACGTTTGCTTAAACTTTTTTAGGTCTATTAGCCGAGTGTCTAATTGTGAATTGCTTGTTAAATATCTGGGAAGAGCTGCAGCATGCTGGTTTTGTTAGTCAATATTTACCAGCTCCATCTCAGCTGAGGAAACAGTGCTGAAGGTTAGTAAAGTGCTTGTAAAAAATAGCTGTGGCAGTCGCTGGAAGCAGATGCACGGAACGTTCACTGAGACGCAATGCCAACCTCCTAGCTGCAGGCTATATTTTCTTTAGGGCTCTATTACTAGTTTCTCAGACTATAGAATGATATAATAAAATCCACCCTCCTGTCCTTGCCCACACCAGTTATGTATGTAACCCACCTGTCAGGACTCTCAAAAGTGGACTCTGGGCTGGGGGTAACTATAATTTCCTGCATGCAGTGGACATCCATTTGTATCCTTTATTTTTTTTCCAAAGAATGTTGGGCTACATGGTGTAATTCTTTTTGAGACTTTGGGCTGGTACTGGATTTGAGATAGAGCGGAATACCTAACAACCTGCCAGATCTGCCCCCCCCCCAGACCTGGTGCTATGGGTACCTGTTGCAGCACTGTTCAGTTGATGACTGACATAATGTCTGTCTGCATTATGTTTGCTAAGAGGAAATGAGCAGCAAGGCAATGTCTGTAAAAGCAGCACTCAAAGGAAAGCAGTGACGGGAAAATTGAGGCAGGAGAGGGACCTGAAAGGTCATGGAGCTCAAGACACATCTCAGGAGAAGTAGAAGCATGTTGTTATGGTTTAGGAGGTACAGAGAGTGGGTGTGGAAGACATGTCCCATCTGTGCCATGGCCCCTAATGAAACCCCCTCAAAGTTCTTGTGCCACCACTGGGTAGGTCATATGGGTAGGTGACACTGCCTCCAACTGGAGGAGGTGGCCCCTGAGCTTTGAAGACCCGGTGTTGGGAGATGTGTTTGCACTGGAAACAGGAAATCTGTTTTGCAGGGGCCTACTTCCCAGGGAGGACTGTCCAGGCATATTTAAAAAAAAACATTACACCTACACCTCACTGCCTACATGTAGACCTGCAGGATGCAGTGGTCCCATTTTGGAGCTATAGTCTTGGCATGGTAGTTTTTGAAGCTTATACTCAGTAGCAGTCCTAACTACGCTTCGTTTGCCACCCCATTAAACAGCCTACAGTACAATCTTTGCTAAATGCTACTTTAGAGAGAGACGCGTGTTATGTTTGGGATAAAGGGTCCAAATGGCTCCACTGTGAATGTGAACCCAAGCCTTACCCCTCATACAGCCATCACTTCTGATGAGAGCCACCAGTCCGGAGCACATGTCCACAAGTAGGAAGTGATGAAGTATTAGACGATATACTCAGACATTGCACGCCCAGCTGTCTGTTTGAGTTCTAGAGGTTGAGTATCACAAAGACAAAATGGTATGATTTGCATGGCTCTGTCTGGTCATTAAAATATTAGGAAAAGTCTTTGCGTCATGTGTTTTAAGAAGGTGCTCTTTACCTGATTAATGCTAGAAATTAGGCATTTTACTCTCCCCTCTGAACTCCTGCTAGGCTGACCATGTGACTTGATAGTCACCAGGATATAAATGGTGGCACTGTTCATTTCTCAGTAAGCTACATTGATCAACTATGGCCATGTCGATGATGCTCATGGCTCAGGAGTGCCCAGATATGAGTACATTTCCAGGGACATTGGAGGCCTCAAAGGATAAAGGAAAGCAGCAGCCCTGAGGTAGCTGTGGGTTAATACTGGGTGTGGGTCCACCCCACAGTTGTGTTTTCCAGGGATGTGTTACTGGATACTAGCTGGGGACTCTTGACCTCCATAAAGGGAAGCAGCATCCAGATTGAGAGACAGAATCCATGGGCACAGTTTCAGCCCGTGTTCCATTTTACATTTGATATAATACCTTTAAATCCATCCATCAGGAGGGGAATCTGCATATGGCGATCTATTTACAGAACAGTTTGGCTGCCAGTAGAGTAAAATCATTTATCCATCCTCTGTACCTCAAGGCGCTTTTGTTTCTTCTGTGATGAGTTCCCGCTGCTGATCCTGTGCAAACAAGGACACGATCATGGAAACCACACAGGAATTTAAATCTTTTACAATTTTCTTTAATTGATATTTCCATTACTGCTTGATGCAGTTATGCTATTTGCTTGTTCTTGCACGTATAGACTTTGTTATAAAAATCTGAGGCATGTTAAGGGTGGTCTCTATGACTTAAAGTGGATCAAAACCCACATTTTTAACTAGCATCTTCTGAATTGCTCGCCCCATGAAGAGCACCTTTTGTAATTTTTCACCACTCCTGCCTCACTTTAATCCCAGATAATGGCGCCTGTTTTAGCTGTAAAGCTCCGCCTCCTTCATCTATTGCCACTGTTGTGTGTGGCAATGGTGTCATTGCCACTCCTAAGCAATGACTGATCTCCTGCCATCTTACACTGACAGACAGCAAATAAATCAGTGTTCCAGGACAATTTGAAGAGTGGAAATATCCATTTCTAGTTCTACTAGTTCAACACCCTAATAGGGCAGTATTGGCAGGTGCTTTGGCCAAATGTATTTCACAAGTTTGATGGACTTTGGTCTGCTTTAAGCTCTATGTAAGCTTATGCTCTGATCCGGATCTATGGAATCGCCTAGGTCCCAGTGACAAGCTTCTAGTCCTGCTCCAATGACAAGCTTGGGCTCTGGTCAGCCATTGGTGTGTATGATCAAGTTTTCTCAGTACACAGCATGGTCGCACCGCTTGTCCTTTGTCTTCCTATTCCACATGCAAAGTAGTCTGTGTCCCTCTTCAGGAGTAAATACAGGAAGCCTGAGGATGAAATATTGACTATTTTTGTGGTACCTAGCTGCGCTCCAGTGCTGCACAGAAACACATCCTGTGTTTCCCCCTCTTCACATGTCAGCAAAAAGGGGGAATAGCATGATTCAGCACTGGAACATGGTCATCAAAGATTAAAGCAGACCTTTAGCATTATTTGATGAAAAGCCCAAACCTTTAAAAAAAACTATTCCCCAGCATCTAAAATTAACATATTTTACATTTTTAGTTTCTTATTATTCTTTCCCCCACTGGGCTGCAACTAGGACTCTTAGATACAGGCTCTGCCATCTTGACTCAGAAGCATCACATACTGAGGAGAGGGGGGCAAAATGCCAGAATGCAGAGCAGCATGGTCAGAAGATACCTGTTTGCAGGCTGCCTGATGCTCCATGGGCCGCAATCTTGGATGTTCACAGGCTCAGAAAATGCACTAGGTGCAGGTAGGAAAGTTTTTAATGTGGGCAATCTGTATGTACAGGGCTGGGGAAACATATATTTAGGGTGAAGGTCCAGTTTAACTGTGGCGGTAGAATCAGGGCCAGAATATCTGTGGTACAGGCCCCTGGGTAGAAAGTCAAGTGTAATAACCCTAGCTTAATCGCTGTCCTTGTTAACAACTGGTGCAGGCCCCCTGGGGTGGGAGCCCTGGTTTGCTCTTCTTTCAAGGGACTGATCACCCAAATTAAAAAACAAAAGGCTAATCACCTTTTTTCCCCCGGGAACTGATCAGTAATACTCTGGCAATCAGTAACTCATCTGACCCCTTGGCTGGAACTCCAGTCACCATCACTTCCATGTCTGACTTCTTGCATTCCTCCGCCATCAGTCACAGGGTGCTGACACGCCCTCTCTATAAACTACAATGGAGCGGGTGTGTCAGTCTTCGGAACACCCCCACTATTGCAATGAAAAGAGAGGGCGTGGAGGAGCATATGTGCCTGATAGCGGAGGAGCATGAGTTTGATGCGTAAGTGCCGGGTCTGGGGGCACAATCCTAACACCAGAAGAGAAAAACAATAAGGCAAAACATCTGACAAAGAGGGAGTTTTCCTATAAGTAGACCTAAAGTGATTCTGAATCGACCCCTAGTGAGTAGTTGAGAAATAGCTAGCTTTCCATATTACCACTACCACTTTATTCAAGTGACTTGAAACTAACAGGATTCAGTTTTTTTAATAGATGTCTTAGATATGCCAATAATTCTTATATTTGCCTAAAGCAGCTTCCAATAAAACAAAAAAATAAAGGTTTTTACCTACTTGCTCTTCTTCATTGGCAATTTTGTGGCTGAAACCCCTGCGTGTGTGTGCCAGGAAGTCACGCTGACTGTTAGTTTGCGGTGGCCATATACTCGCTACATTTGATGTTATCCACAAGGCCAAGGCACGCTTTACCAGAAAACCAGTCAGCAGATGACTATTGTATATCTAGGTGCAGTGGTCAGAGCGACTCTCTATGTCACAGATGTAACACTCTCTATAGATCTGTATCTGATATCAGGCGAGTAAACCTCACTGTGAGGAAGTGTTTGTACATGTGGCTTGCTGTAACTTAATTTTTGATTTAACTTTTAAAAGCCTCAAGGAACCTCTGCCCTACCTTATATATCTATTTAGGTCAGCTCCAGAGGATTTTATTGTGTCAGTAGATGTTCTGCCAACTTTAGCTATAAGCCATTCATCATATTGCATGTAATATGCTGGTTCTCAGTTCTTATTATTTTTGCAGGCCCTTTTAGATTTCAAAGTGGATCTCATACTTGCCATTTAACAAATTCAAAAATTCAAAAAATGGAATGGGTAGCAGCAGTATGTTGTACACTGTTAGCCTATCACAGCAGGTGGAGACCCGATGGCTAGGAAGCAGGGTCTCACTGGTGTGTGGAGCAGATATTAGAGTCTAACCTTTAGACCCAACCCCCTAACCTGGAGCTCAGACTCTAACATGTCTTGACTATAGCCCCCCCCCCCCCACTCACCAGGGGGGGGAAAGGCCCATGTCAAACCAATGGGGAGTAAAGTGTCTGGATACATGGGCAGTGATTTCCTGGTAGCAGCTGACTAGGTAAACATAACAGGTTTGTAAGGTGGGCAGGCAACTAGGAATTGTAGTTGACATCTGGAGCAAATGTCATAGGTAGGCAGCAAGGGTCACAGTCAGAAATCCAAAGCTGAGGGCAGCAAGAAGTATAGTTAAGTATCCACGCAATGGGTCATCAACAATCAGATAGAACAAATATTAGACACAAACTGGACCAGGCTTGGCATGATGGATCCCTGGTTTGCCCTCCTTTAAAGGGATTGACCACCCAAATGAAAAAACACCTTTTGTCCTTCACAGTGGATTGGTCCTACTCCAGTAATCAACACTCATCACTGGATCGCATCCCGTGTTGGCTGCTCCATTCTCCAGTCAATGGCACTTCTGTGACGGCATGCCTGAGAGAGCGTGGTAACGCCTCTGTGACTGATGGCGGAGGAGCGTGAGACCAACACAGAAGTACTGGTCACTGGAGTTGCTGATCGCTGGAGTAGGACTGATCAGCTGCAGGGGACGAAAGATGAGTACCCATTGGTTTTGTGATTTGGATGGTCAATTCCAGAGCGCCTGGTATTACCTGTTGCTACCTGTCGCTCTCCCATACATTTCAAGGTTTTCTTACCTTTAAACAGGGTTGTTTTTTTTTTAATCATTGTGTGATCTCTCCTGGCCTATTAAATGTCATTTTTTAAAACTTTTTATATTTTTTATATTTTTATGCAGAATTGTCATTACAGGTCTGGTAAATGTTAATGTCACAATGTAATAACAATGGAATTCCATATGTTTTCGCTTTGTTACTAGTGGATATGTGTTCAAAAATGCGTTTTTTTTATGAATATGGTTTGAGTTGCTCACACTGACCTGTCGCTAGCGTTCGCTCCCATATAGCGCTGTACTGGTGCTATAGCGACTCACACATCAAATTATCTGGCCATGTTACTACAGCGACTGAGGCGCTCTGTAATAGCGACTCACGACCGATCGCACTTAGAGGCCTATTCATTTATAGTGGCAGGTAGCGACAGTTGAGCGACTGTAGCAGTATTTTCACAGCGCCCGCTAGTAGTCGCTGTGCTTGGCCATTGTTCGGTTGTTGATAGCGACTGAGTGGGTGTGCAGTAATGTTGAATACGGGGTGACGAGTCGCTATTTGACAGGTTCCGCGATGTATGGGTGCGCATGATAGCGACTGGTCAGAGCGACCGGCTCCCACCATATTCATCAAAAAATCACGCTCAAAAAATTTTCGCGCTGTGAAATGCATGTTTAAACCCCAGAGCGCTGGCGGCGATGTGTTAAAAGTAGTTTTTTAACCCCCAAACCACCATATTTTTGGAAACCAAAAAAAAAAAAAAAATTTAAAAGAATTTAGTAATATGAATACAATAATATCAGACCTGTAATATCAATTGTGCACAAATTTTTTTTTTTTTTTTTTACCTTAAAAAAATCTAACATGGCAGAAGTGGTCACAGAATTTTTCACATTTAAAAAAAAAAAAACATTAATAACAATTAATTATGAATATTTAAAGATTGTTCCATTGAAATGCATTGGAGAGCGCCAGGTAGCGAGAGGTCATACCTGTCGCTGTTCAAGGTCGGACGCTGGCGCTGTGGGCTGAGGCTGGAATAATGAAGAATGAGTGGCTATCTGGCGCTATCTCAGTCGCTAAGCAGGATTGGCTTGATAAATGTGTGATTGTGGTGGGGAGCCGGCGTTCTCGTGGCGGGGCCCGTCATTACAGGTCTCTCACCAGTTGCTACCTGTCGCTATTCCTTCATAAATAAGGGCCTTAGCTCCACTGTACCGGCGCACATCTGCCGGTATCTGGCGTTAGTAATGAATCAGCCTGTGGGTGTGATGTTGTCTTTTACCATGTGGGGACAGACCTGAGGGTCTCCAATATTTCCTCATAGAGCAGGATGTCCCAACATTTTCATAAAGTACCATCTCTTATTTCCTTTTATATAATAATCGCTAAAAAACACATAGACATTAAAAATTACTACAGCTAAATGACCGAAGAAGGGAAACAAGCAGATCATTAGAATATTATAAATGAATTGAGTGTTGGAAATGGGTTTTAGATATAAAATACATATATATATATACATATATATATATATATATATATATATATATATATATATATATAATGTGGAAAACAAGCAAAAATTTGAATTACAGATGACATTGGCCAATAAACTGTTTTCAATGGCGGAGTCAGTATCTTCATTGTTGGTTAGTATTATTTTTTGGGTTTTTTATTTTTCAGCACGTTTCCTTATTTTGATTGTAGCACTTGGACAATGTAATTATAATTTTCGTCACATTCGCGTATTGTTCTCTTGTATTCATGTGTAGGTATTTTGTTCACATACATGTAATATATATCTTTGCTTGTTTTGCACATTCTTGTTAAATGTAGGATTATAAATGCATTTATGCTCCACTGCACGGTATTCATAGATTGCTGATATAGGCATATTTATACATATCTGATCCTTTCTATGTATGGCCCCTTGCCTTTAATACATTTATTTATAATGCTCTATTGATCTACTTTATGACCTTCTCTGGTCATTTGCTGTAGTTGTTTTGAATGTCTATGGGTGTTTTAGTGAATATTAAATAAATATTTTCTTTATTTATATTTTCTTTGCATTTATAATGACTTGTATTTTACCCCATTCACTGGGGACCTATAGACCATAATGGATTAGTTTGGGGCTTTCTCTGATTCTCATATTTTATAAATCCTAACAAGACCATCTAATTACTATTCTCTTTCCTTTGTTTGGAGAAGATAAAGGTATATTTAAATATAAGTAACAGAGCTGAACATATACTGGGGCTGGCCAAGAAGTGCCTATGGATATTGCTGGTGCCAATATGAAGACAAACTTTAAGGAATCACAAATTCAGCTGCTGTTGGTTGCATGTGAAAAGCTTAGAAAATATTGCTTTTTGCTGGTTCGAAACTATCTTTATATCTTCCCTCAACTCTTACATTTTATTTTTACACGGTATTCATAGATTGCTGATATAGGCATATATATACATATCTGATCCTTTCTATGTATGACCCCTTGCCAATAATGCATTTATTTATAATACTCTATTGATCTACTTGCTGACCTTTGGTCATTTGCTGTAGTTGTTTTGACTGTATATGGGTGTTTTAGTGAATATTAAATACATATTTTCTTTATTTATATTTTCTTTGCATTTATAATGACTTGTATTTTACCCCATTCACTGGGGACCTATAGACCATAATGGATTAGTTTGGGGTTTTCTCTGATTCTCATATTTTATAAATCCTAACAAGACCATCTAAATGCTATCCTCTTTCCTTTGTTTGGAGAAGATAAAGGTATATTTGAATATAAGTAACAGAGCTGAACATATACTGGGGCTGGCCAAGGAGTGCCTATGGATATTGCTGGTGCCAATATGAAGACAAACTTTAAGGAATCACAAATTCAGCTGCTGTTGGTTGCATGTGAAAAGCTTTGAAAATATTGATTTTTGCTGGTGCGATGCTGTCTTTATATCTTCCCTCAACTTTTACATTTTTTTGATGTTCATTGGCTGTATGTGTATAAAAGTCTGTGATTTTTCTGTCCCTTGTATAAAATAATTCCTAATGAAGAGGATTCTGGACAGCTCACCCTCAAATATACTCTAATTCTGCTTAAAAGGTATCTCCCTATTTCTTCCCTTTCTTCAGATGCTGTGTGAGATGTGGGGGTGACCGGCTAGAAACCATATGCTAGCTGTAATGATGTGCAGCACTGGCCAGAGGCCTCCAGGATGAAAGCCATGAATCCAGAAGCCATGTCGCCAGTCCCATCAGCCATATCCAGCAACACATGGTGGCCATTTGCTGAGGGGGACACAGTTGGGCTGAAGCTGAAAGCAAGGCTGGCAAACATGTTAAGATATAATCCTGACTCCAAAAACAATCTGTACAAATGAAACACACACTCCTGAACAATCTACTTGATGGCGTTGTGATGGATCAGTCAAATGTTACAGCTTGTAAGTGTGAAGTAACACGTTTGTATTTATTTGTTTATACTGTACATGGCGCCCTGTCATGAGCTTCTAGCATTTGTCCCGCTGGGATCCACAGCTTCAATGGGCATAAAATAATAGGCCTCTGGTCCTTTTCTCCAGCTTTAGGCCCAGTTTGGGCATTAAGAAAAGCCTTGTGTGATCATGACGATCCCGCAGAGGCACGGCCCCGTTCCAAGGCCCATAATGCCGCAAGTGTAGCGTCTCATATGGAGGGTCAGTTTAATATTATTAGTTATTTATATAGCACAATCTTCCCCTGTAATGCTGTACAAAGTAGTGATTACAAATGGGGTAAAACATATAGTAAATATAGTATATTACAAGCAAGATTAGCTCAGTTATTGTTGTTGCTTATTTGTTCTCATTTCTCACAGTACTCAGAGTTGGGGGCAAGCGGGGGGGGGGGGGGGGGTCGAGTGAAATGCATGCCCCCCTTTTTGTACCTGAAGAAGCAGCAATGGGGACAGGTAAGTAAAAAGGCACATTTATTACATGGTCAGGGGGGCTGTGGCAGGATGGACAAACATTTAAATATTTGGATGAATTTTCTCCTTTATTTAATGTATGAAAGTTAACCTACACCTTCCCTGATACTTTGTCCCTGGGAGGGTGTAGGTTCACTGAGAGAATAGCCCCCAAGCCTGAGAAGCAGATTTTTTCCTGAGGGGGTCCATCAGACTGGGGACTGGAAACTGCAGCACATACATTCACAGCTCCGCTGGCTGGGTGTACATGTGATACAAGGTGCTGCACTTACCCTCTTGTCACATCCCATTGGCTGTCATATAGGAGGAGTATCACCAGCATGCGTAATCCTGCTCAATCTTAGGATGTCTGGGAGGTTTGGGAGAATAAAAAGAATGTTTTCTAACATTATTGACATGACGGAAGTATGGAAATAATGCAGGGACCATTACCCTTTCTTCAGTAACAAATGGCAATGTATTGTAGAATATAGATGTTTGACCTTAGATTTAACAAGGCAATCCAGACCCCTTCCTGGTCCCACTTTTTCCCTCCATCCAAGCTAACTCTTATTTGGATAAGAAGGTAATAGTAATACTCACCTTATCACCCAATTCTCCTCCAATCCCTGAGGAAGCTGGGCCCTCTTCCTGAAGCCACTGCTGCTCTGATTACTGACCCAGGGGTTACTGCAGGTCCTATCTGCCCAGGAAGGAGGTCCCGTTTCTGTGGTGAGCAGGGGAGAAGTGTATTTCTTTATCTCTCATTCCAAAAAGGTGTATAGCTCGGGGGATGGAGGGAATGAGGTGCAGCTTTTGGACTGGCTGTATCATGGCTGTCAACAGGGCAGTACAGGCAGGACTCCCATATGGGGCCAAGATATGAAGGGGGCCCTGCCACAGACCTTGATAGCAGACCTGCCCAGTTAATCATGTTGTCAATAATGTTGTTCTGCAATATGCTGCTATGTTGTATACATGGATATATGGAGGGGCTTACCTGACTAGACCTATGCTGGGAAGCTGAAGAGGATCCAACAAATCATCTTACCATACCTTTGCAGGGTTGTTATGAAAAATACCTTTAACACCTCTGTCACCATATCTGTGCTTTTGAAATAAACACACATCTATAAACCTCCTAATGCATAGTTATGAGCTCCAGTGTACTTGCCAAAATATATTGACTTTTTCCTGAAATCATAAGACCAGACTATTCATTCCTAAAAGGGTCTACCTCTGCCGCATGCACCAAGGTCTAAAACTTGCAGGATTTTTCTGATGACAGATTCCCCAGCAAAACTGCACTTGTAAGGAGGGTCATAGGGTAAACTTTAGATTAGACCTAAAATATAACATTGAGAAAAAAATCATAATTTTTCAGAAGACGACTATTTGTCCTATACCTAGTAGAAGCCTTGGTAACGATGTATAATTTGGCTGCAGGAGATTGGACCAGGAGAAAAGTTTTGAATGTCCCCCAGAACATATCATATCCACCACCTAGGTCACACGTGTCAAACTTTTGCCAGCAGTGTCATCAGTTTTGGCCCACAAGCCCTGTCCCCCCTTCCTGTTATCTATGAGTGACAGGTATGGGGCAGTCACAAGGATTACCCTGAAACCAGAGGCATTGCCGCACGCTTGCTGCCCAGCGCTACTCAGTCCCTGAGAGGCTAGTTAACAAGCCTGGCCGGTGGGAGGTTGGTTTGCAGCCTGGTGGCCGGCGAGATTCCTTTAATGTAAAACCCCGTCCATGATGATGTAGTAGGGAAGTACTTCCCCCAGTGGTTGGAGAAATGCAACTGCCAACCAGACTGAGCTGGCTGCCACCTTCCTTTACGCAATAAGACGTCAAGCTGGCTCAGCCCACCAGTGACTGTGAAAAGCGACTGAGTGAGGTAAAGGAAGGCAGAAAACCCTATCCCCTCCCATGGAAAGTGACATGCTGCATTAAAGAGGATCAACCACATATTTGGCTGGCCCTGGATCCTAAAAGATTTCAGGTCTGGATGAGTAAAGTAGACCAGAAGTGGCCCTAGAGTCTATAAGACTCCTGGGCTGCCTGATCCTCACTACCAGGGGAACCCCAAATTGCTGTTTGAAAATCCCCTGGATTGCCAGCAAATTGTACCTGACTGCCAAGTCAACGGCACATGCGGCAGAGCTCTCGTTGGCCAAGACTAAGAAAGAGTGCTAAGAAAAGCCAAATGGAGCTGAGGGCACGGGGTGGCTGTGCACGTGCGCCGCCAAGTGGAAATTGTTTTAATAAATATCAAATTTCCTGAGACTCTGTCCAAGTTTTTAATTTTGGCCCAATGTGTATCTGAGACACCTCCTGACATAGATATACTGATAATTAGAAAATGGAAAGTGATACATGATGACAAAAGAGTAGAGAGCCCCTGCCATACACCATAGTACCATAACCCAGTTGAATGGTTATCAATTGTGTCTGATAAGGGGGCCCTGAGCTGCCTTGAAACGTGTATCTGCAATAATGATGTAATAAATAATTCTGGTGTGCTGGTGGAATATATTTACAGACCAGTTGGTGACTCAAGAAGGAAACTAATATAAGTACTAAGTTTTCTAGTGCATTCCAGAAAACCTTTCTTGGGGCGTGCCTTTGTTTTTGGGTCTCAGGCAACGGGAAATTTCCTTTAGTGGCTCAGGTCTTTTGTTTTATTCTGGAAATGCAGAACACATGTGTGGATTATTGCTGCGACTAGAAGCTTGGCTTCCATTGCCTTGGTTACATGCAATTAAACACCTGGCTTCATTAATAATGTGCATAATTAGTTTGTGAAAAAGCTACCGCTGCTTCTTTTTAAATATATGTCTTTAAAGCAGCAGTTGTGCCGCCGCGGGTTCTCATTAGCTTACTGAATCTGGTTATTTAAGGGTCTACAAGTACTTAACAGGTCTTCATTTCTCACTCACCCAAAAGTCACAAATGAGTAACCTCTGTGGTGCTGCTCTTTCTTCCTTCTGCAACAGGGGACTTGGTTTACTCACTGGCCAAGGGGCTATCCCAGGGGGTCTGTCATCTGCTGCTCCAGAAATAAAAGAAGTTCAACTGTAAAAGATTTGGTAACTAACAAGGGGTGTGTATGTTGTATAGGCTTACCTGACTAGACCCATGCTGGGAAAGCATCGAACTCTGTCACATGCACCAAGGTCTATAACTGTCATGCAAAGTCTTTCAAGTAAGGGTGCACCTGTAAAGGGGGGCATAGAGTAAAGGTGGACATCCATTAGAATTGACAAATAACATTGAAAGGGGACCACTTTTTTAGAAGACATACTAGTACCTGGTAGAAGCCCTGGAACTGATGTGTATGTGTCAGCTGGAATCCGGATCAAACAACACAAAACAGGAACCCTGGTATTTAACCCAAGCCCCTGGTGGTGCGGATGGACTAGGCTGCAGGGTTTACTCTGGGTCACATGGCTAGAACCAAGTACACGGAGCAGGAACAGGTCATAGCTAAATAGCACTAACAAGGTTCAGAATATACTTATGGTTGTGGATAAGCCAAGAGGAGTAAAGAGCCAGAGAAAAGTCATGAGCCAAGCTGCAGTCAGGAGCCAGCCACCATGAGCCAAGCTGGGGTCAGAACTGGGGATGGACAAGATCCTCGAAGTTCAGGTCTGGCACATTCAGACGAAATTTGATTAAAAGTTCGGGTTCAGCGATTCTGCCTCTGGGGGCCGCCTATCAAGAGGAAGTGCTACTGTAAAAGCTAGCAGCAGCCCATCAACCAGCTTTTCCGTGTTCAGGCCAGATGCCAAACCTCTGATTCATGTTCGGGTTTTGGTACGAACCCCAACTTTGCGGTTCAGGTTCACCCATCACTAGTCAGAACCCAGAGACAATCGAAATCCAAGCAAATGTCACCTCCTAGATCTACTGACATCACCTGATTACTTGTGGTGCTCAGAAACTCTTGTGTCTGCAAGCATGTAAAACTAAAACCTTATTAAAAGAGCAAAAAAATGTGGCCTTTACCTTTAATCACTTGCAATGACAAGGAAACACACTAATAAATGTTTCCTTACTAGATGTAAGAAGGGTTCTCTCTGTCACTGCCATGCATTTGTTTTATAATTGGCTACTTACATGTATGGTAAATGCATTTGGTATACTAAACACTGTAATACAGATGGTGGAGGCACAATATAAATATAAATAATACATACTTACATTCCAAAACGATTTGCTGGCATCCGTCGGGTATCCACCAGGTTTATGTAGTTACTAAGTGAAATTTTGCATGTTCCGCTGGCGATATCCATGTTTTTGGGATTTACTTCTACTTAACTTTGGCTTGACTAATGCTGACGAACACTTTTGCATTTGCCACCTTTTAGTGGCGAATCTCATAGGAATCAATGTTATTTAGGAACAGATTGGCCATTATTCACTAAGAGTTGAAAAAAAATTCTCATGGTAGTAAAAAATTAAATTCATGAGAAAAATGCCCGAGAATTTCACTGTTGATGAATCACAAGATAGGAAGACAATGAAAGTCAATGGCAATGTTTTACTCCTGAAAAAGGTATTGAACGTTTTACCCCTTTTTACCTGTAGTAAAAAGTTGCCATTGACTTCCATTGTCTTCCTATCTGGTGATTCACTAACAGTTACATTTTCAGGCTTTTTTCTCATGAATTGAAATTTTTACTACCATGAGAGTTTTTTTCAGCTCTTTGTGGATCAAGGCCATTGTCACTTGTTTTTTTAGCATCTTTAACTTATTTTTCGAGCGTGAACATCAGAAATGTACCCAGTATGTGAAAAACAACTACCGTATATACTCGAGTATAGGCCGACCCGAATATAAGCCGAGGCACCTAATTTTACCCCAAAAACCTGGAAAAAGTTATTGACCCGAGTATAAGCCGAGGCACACAACACAGCACACAATACAGCACACATGCACACACAAGGCACACACAGCACACAACACAGCACACATACAATGCACACAACACACACACTCACCAGTTCAGCTCCTGCAGAATCTTCAGCGAGGCTCCTTCCAGCGACGGTGCGGGAGAGAGTGAGGACGGCGCGGGACAACGGCATGGGTCCATCTAGACGCAGGGCAGAAGAGCCGCCTCAGAGGCTTCAGAACTCGGCGGGGAGATCAGTACACCCAGCGCGAGGTGGGTGTACCAAGATGGCGGCCGGCGCGCTCCGCGCCGCCACGTCACGTCACGTCACTGAGGCCCGGGCCGCCATCTTGGTACACCCACCTCGCGCTGGGTGTACTGATCTCCCCGCCGAGTTCTGAAGCCTCGGCGGCTCGTCTGCCGCCTCGGAGGCTCTTCTGCCCTCGCTCAGGTAAGTCACTGACTCGAGTATAAGCCGAGGCTGCTTTTTTCAGCCCAAAAAGTGGGCTGAAAAACTCGGCTTATACTCGAGTATATACGGTAATAATAATGTTTTTACTTGACTTTTATATTTTCACATAAACTTTTATTCTTAAAGAGGAACATTTGAGGTCATGGGGAGTTAGTAAAAATGCCCCAGACCTCGCTTGCCCGCCCCCCCTCCACAGAAAAAGGTCTGATGTTCCTCTTTAAGCTTTTTAAACAGCCCAGACCCTCCCAAGATGCCCCACATATATTCTGAGACCCCTCCAATGCTGGCATGTGCTCTAAAAGTATATTTTCAGCAAGGTTTCACGTTTTTGATAAATAATTTTTGCCACAGCAGTTCGCCAGCATATCACCGGCATTCTCCAAACCACTTTAATCAATGTAAATTCCTGTGTACCATCGAGGCAGTTCCGTATGCCCAGTTCCATTCCAGGCCTCCTACAAATACTGCTCCTACCGAAATGGCGCAGGACAACATCTTGACGGACAATGCCCCGGCGATCCCTGAATTGGTGGCTGGACCAGCAGTTACTGGCAGTGGGTCTGTCTTTCCTGCCAGTCTGGTGGGTCACTAGTTCCACCCATTTTGCTCTATGGTATCTTGACCTACAGCGCCAGGTTTCATCTGGTGCTGCTTCAACCAAAGCACCTGGCACTGCAAAAAGATAAGCATAAGATGCTAGCTGGTGGCTGCATCAGCGCTGCCATTTTTGAAACCCCCTCCTGGTTTCCTTGATCACTTTGGTCCTCGATCCTACAGAGCATAAGCAGGCGTCGGACAGCATCCCTACACTGTGCGCTTGCTGCATCCGACAGACTTTAATGTCTCCTACCAGGACAGCATAGACCGGAGGCAGTGGCCGTGGGGCTAAGCTTAGCTGAAGCTGAAGGATCAAGGATTGAGGTGAGTTTATGGGAAAACCAGAAGGTTTCACACTACAAACCGGGGTGTCCTCAAGAAAATCTTTTATAGAGGGCCAATTTTTGACTGGACTTCTGGTTTAACAGCTCTCTGTTACAGAGGGGCATAGATTGGTTCAGGAGTGTCTATGCTTGCTTCAGACCACATGGAGATACAGGCAATACTTCTCTTTCCTGAACTATTGGGGCCCCACACATAGCTGTGAACTGTGGCCGGATTTCGGTCACTAGGAGGAGTACTAGCCAAGATTATAAGGTAAGTTTGAACAATTTTATTACAATTTATTACAAGGGTTATTATTTTTGCCAACAGTTGTCTTTTAAGTTGGGTCCTATGACGTGCAGAGCCTTTGTGTTTTGTAATATTAACCTTCCATACAGCACACAGTGAATCGGGACATTTATTTGCCAGAAGCAGGCCTCTATGTTTAGTAAATTTGGCCCAAAGTGTATGTGTGAACACACTCTGCACAAATCCCTGTGCTCTGCCTTGTTTATATTTTACTTACGCTGCGGAAGACTTTCTAAACTCTCCACTTTCATGTGGGTAGCTCCGATCTTCTCAGTGCTTCTCCTCGTTGTCGGCAGTGGTGGCACTTAATAGCCTTAGGAAATCTCCTCCCAGATCCTGTCAAGCTGGCTAGGGCAGTAACCGACCTAGAAAACCAGCGCAGGCTTCTTTCCCATCCAGCCAGATGCTGACTCTATTGAGATAATTACACATTCCTTTCCTTTTCCGAGACACCCAGGCACTAATCGCAATGGTGGGGGCCACTTATCAAAGAAGCGCATGCCGCACATTTGCTGGAAATCGGATGGATGTAACCAGATTTACCCAAGGAGGTCATCACAATTAAAAGCATCTGAGCTCTGATTTGCTTTGATAGTTCAGTGTCGTTTATCTGCTTCTAATCTGTATCATTAGTCTTTCGAAACTGCTGCCAGCTTTTTCCAATAAAGCCTTATGACAATGTGAATGGCACACGGCACTGCCGGAATGTTATCAGTCTTTTTTTCCATGTGTTATTCTATCTCCTGCCTTTCTAGGTGGGTTACACTAAGTGCAATTGTGGTGGTCAGATCTCGATTATTTTGCTCTGTGCCTGTATTCTAAACCTGGCTGTACTTAATCTATACCATTAGAGGGGTTAGATTAGGCCAAATAATGGAACATTTACTCCAGAAAAGGAAAGAATAGAGAAAAGCTTCATGGTGATTACAATTTCTGCACAGTAATATTTCTGGGGTCACAACATTTCTGGTCACAAGACCTCCTGCCCTGGTTCACATGGAGTTAACTCTGAGCCATATGCTAATGGAGATCGCTGTCTACAGCTTCTGTCTGTGCAGATGGAACACCATGCATTGGTAAGTCATGCTGGACATTTACCCCTAGAGAAAACATCCCAGTGGGATAGTCCCACTTTGAGGCATTTGAGGCATTTTGTCCTACTGCCCCATAAAAACTTCGGGGAAACTTACATGTCCCACTTTGGTGACATTATGGAGAAGACGTGTCCCATTTGTGTCCCATTTTGAGGCCCAATCACTTCGATTTATTGGTTGGCCCAAGACACCCCAGTTTGACACTATATATATATATATTACACACACAAACTTATTAAAACAAATATTGGCACTCTTCCCCTAAGAAAGAAACACCCACAATGGTCCCTGAAATTAATTATATGTTTTAATTGATTACGAGTCCATAGGTATTTTGGTAAGCAAACTGCTTCAGCTTAAAGGTTGCCTTCTCCAAGACTGTATCAGCTCCTTACTCAGATAGGATTTAGATCAGAGGGCCACTTCAGAATAGCCTGAATAGCTTTGCTCTTAGCCATTCTCGGGTGTTTTAGCTTTGTGTTTTGGGTCATTATCCTGTTGCAAGACCCATGAGACCTGCGACTTAGACCAAGCTTTCTGACACTGGGCGGGACATTTTGCTGCAGAATTCTCTACTTGTGGCCATGTTCAGGAAAGAAACAGTCACGACTTTTGCGAGGCCATCTAAAGTGGATCTTTTTCATCCTGCAATTGCCCCAGTGTAAAAGTAGCCTATGGATACCATTGTTATCCAGGCTAGTTTCATTAGTTTGTTTATTAAAGCAGAATTCCAATCACACCCCTCCCAGTTACAAAGAAAAAATCCTTAGCTGATCCTTGGGCCAGCACCGCTCTCCCGTTTCTGTGCGGCGGCTGCTGAGAATTACACAAAGTGGCATCCCTGGGGTCTGCACGTGCTCCTTTCAAGTGAATGGGCGGCAGGACCGTGCATGGAACAGAGGGATGCATCTCTGTTTCTTTAAGGCCAGATGGCAGTGGCCAGGATCCGGAGCGCTGGAGGAGTGGTGCTGGCCTGTGGGTCTTTTTTTTTCTTTGTAACCCCCCATCCTGCCTTAGGGCCAGGGTAGGGTGGCAGGGTGGTGGGGATGGGCCAAGTTGTGACTGTAATTCCGCTTTAAAATGTTTCTGCTAAACCACAATTCAAAAGAACTGTTTGATTTTCATTGGTTGATTTTCAGTATATTAACATATGTGACATTGTGGTTTTTTTCTTCTTTAATGAAGGGTATAAATAATCTTTTCTATGTGTGTGTACAGGGCAGGATTATGAGGGGGACGTGCGCCCTGGGGGCCTCCACCACTTGCCCTGCAAAGGGGGCTTCCACCAACCTTTGGGTTATGGTCTGTTCCAAGAGGCTTTTCAGTCTTTAGTCTGATGGGCCACAGGGCCAGCAACAAAGCTATCGGCGGCAGTGACCCCCCCCCGCCAAGAGATTTTGTGCCCAGGGGGCTCCACCACACTTAATCCGACTATATATATATATATATATATATATATATATATATATATATATGGAGCCCGTCAGTTTCAGAGCAGACTTTGGTTCTGACAGCGCACTCCCTGCCCAGCCCTGATCATCCCCTGCAAATCAGTGCAGGATGCACATCCACAGTCAGCTAATGCACCCTCTGTTACCAATCATAGAAGGACTTTGCTTCCATGTGACTGTCAGAAGGGACACTTCCCAAAACCAGGACAGGAGTGCACTGGACCAGAAGGTTGCAACTCGGGTGACTGGGATCAAGGAAAGACAGGGAATTTAAGGATATATATATATTTATATATATATTTCCTTTGCCTGTTGCTAGCAGTTTATATAGCACATATTTATTTGTGCATGAGAGGCCTCGGCTTTCTTCTAGAAGACACTGGACCCATTCTGGTGAGTCATGAAATGCATTCTGTTGCCATATGTGAATCGCTTCCTTTTTTAACATATCCCGACTCCAAATAGTTTTGTTACTCATTTAGAGAAAGCAGCATGTGATTTCAGCGGAGGACGCTTGCCATTACATAACATATTGATATGCTGAAAGCGCACATACAAAACCTTTCCACGTCCTTTACAGAACACTCTTTCTCTTAGGAACACAGGATCCAGCAGTATAATAGTGGGAAAGTATAAAGCTCACCTCCTAATAAATAATGCTTAGCGGCCTTACTGTAGTTGCTGCAAACCCACTCATTAGTATAGGATCCAACAGAGGCCCAACATCTCACTCCCAATCAGTGTTATAAATATAGGGGGTGCTATGGTAGTGACCACACCAGGGCCTATAAGGTAAGGATTATCAGATATGGTGGTCATGGCATATATAAAATAGAAGCACCAAATGTCTCTGCCATTTCTGTCTACAATTGTCTAGTTGCATCCAATTGAGTAAAAATGCCAGGAAAAAGGTTACTATAAGAGCCATAATGGGGCATCATTTAATGTTTGCACCAGGGCCCGCTCACATTTAAACCAGACCATCACCCTGAATAAAAGCATATCTTATATGTTTCCCCCACCATGTACATACAGATTGCTCACATTAAAAATCATCCTGCCTGCATCCACTGCATTTTCTGAGCCTTTAAAGATGCCAGCAAATGGAGTCTCAGGTTGCCTTCAGACAGGAAGTGTCCTCTGACTGTGCCGCTTTGCATTCTGGGATTTCTGTCCTTTTCCTGACCCCAGCTCTCCTCTGTCTGTGCAAAGCACAGCGATAACCCGCCCCTGCACTCCCCCCTCTCCTCAGTATGTGATGCTTCTGAGGCAAGATGGCGACGCCCCTCTGCTAGAGTCCTGAACAGAGTTGCAGCCCAGTGGGGGAAAGAATAAATAGTAAGTAAAAGTAAGTGCTTAAAAACGTAAAATATTTTACTTAAATTTTGGATGCTGGGTTAAGTTAAATGATGCTGAAGGTCCTGTTTAAGTTACTGTAATTTTACCACTAAACAATGCACCTAGGAAAATATAAGAAAAAACATATTTTGAACCAAATGGCATGCTAAAATACCACAAGAACCTAATATCAAGCAGTGTACAGCCCCCAATAAAAAAAACTGATAATAGGCAGTGTGCAGAACACCCCCCCCCCTCCCAGAAAGCCCATAACGGGCAGAGTGCATAAATTCTCACCAAGAACACTATAACAGGCATCATGCAAAATCCTCCTCAGTCACACTATAATGTACACATAATCCATAATTATGTAATAATAATCCAAAAATATTATCACCCCATAACAGGTAGTGTGCAGAATCACCCCATAACAGGTAGTGTGCATAATCTCTCACCAAGAACACTATAACAAGCAGTGTGCAGAATCCCCCGATAACGGGCAGTGTGCAGAATCCCTCACCAAGAACACTATAACAAGCAGTGTGCAGAATCCCTTACCTAGAACACTATAACATGCAGTGTGCAGAATCACCCGATAACGGGCAGTGTGCAGAATCCCTCACCAAGAACACTATAACAAGCAGTGTGCAGAATCCCCCGATAACGGGCAGTGTGCAGAATCCCTCACCAAGAACACTATAACAAGCAGTGTGCAGAATCCCTTACCTAGAACACTATAACATGCAGTGTGCAGAATCACCCGATAATGGGCAGTGTGCAGAATCACCCCATAACAGGTAGTGTGCAGAATCACCCCATAACAGGTAGTGTGCATAATCTCTCACCAAGAACACTATAACAAGCACTGTGCAGAATCACCCGATAACGGGCAGTGTGCAGAATCCCTCACCAAGAACACTATAACAAGCAGTGTGCAGAATCCCTTACCTAGAACACTATAACAAGCAGTGTGCAGAATCACCCGAATACGGCGATAACGGGCAGTGTGCAGAATCACCCCATAACAGGTAGTGTGCATAATCTCTCACCAAGAACACTATAAACAAGCAGTGTGCAGAATCGCCCCATAACGGGCAGTGTGCAGAATCACCCCATAACAGGCAGTGTGCAGAATCCCTCACCAAGAACACTATAACATGCAGTGTGCAGAGTCACCCCATAACAGGCAGTGTGCAGAATCCCTTACCTAGAACACTATAACAGGTAGTGTGCAGAATCACCCCATAACAGGCAGTGTGCAGAATCACCCCATAACAGGCAGTGTGCAGAATCCCTTACCTAGAACACTATAACAGGTAGTGTGCAGAATCACCCCATAACAGGTAGTGTGCAGAATCCCTTACCTAGAACACTATAACATGCAGTGTACAGAATCACCCCAAAGCAGGTAGTGTGCAGAATCCCTTACCTAGAACACAATAACAGGTAGTGTGCAGAATCACCCCATAACAGGCAGTGTGCAGAATCCCTTACCTAGAACACTATAACAGGTAGTGTGCAGAATCACCCCATAACAGGTAGTGTGCAGAATCCCTTACCTAGAACACTATAACAGGTAGTGTGCAGAGTCACCCCATAACAGGCAGTGTGCAGAATCCCTCACCTAGAACACTATAACAGGCAGTGTGCAGAGTCACCCCATAACAGGCAGTGTGCAGAATCCCTTACCTAGAACACTATAACAGGTAGTGTGCAGAGTCACCCCATAACAGGCAGTGTGCAGAATCCCTTACCTAGAACACTATAACAGGTAGTGTGCAGAATCACCCCATAACAGGCAGTGTGCAGAATCCCTTACCTAGAACACTATAACAGGCAGTGTGCAGAGTCACCCCATAACAGGCAGTGTGCAGAATCCCTTACCTAGAACACTATAACAGGTAGTGTGCAGAGTCACCCCATAACAGGCAGTGTGCAGAATCCCTCACCTAGAACACTATAACAGGTAGTGTGCAGAATCACCCCATAACAGGCAGTGTGCATAATCCCTCACCAAGAACACCATAACATGCAGTGTGCAGAATCCCTTACCTAGAACACTATAACATGCAGTGTGCAGAATCACCCCATAACAGGCAGTGTGCAGAATCCCTCACCTAGAACGCCATAACAGGCAGTTTGCAGAATCCCCCAATCACACCATAACAGGCAGCGTGGAAAACCCCCCAATCACCCCATAACTGGCATTGTGCAGAATCCCCCTTCAA